>JAEMWC010001055.1:0-37500 GCA_016490735.1 Pachyseris speciosa
CCTGGCAGCCCTATTTTGGAGTTTATGGATTTTGTCGCTCAAGGTAACGCTGAGTTCATCCCAAACAGGGCTGCAATAGTCAAAATGGGGCAAAATCAACGCTTGGTAGATTTGAAGAGCGGTACTTTCGGAGATGAATGATCTTATTCGTTTAAGAGCGCCTATGGCTGAGGATATCTTCCTACTAATTTCTCCCATATGTTTTGTCCATGAAAGGTGTTCATTAATATACAGGCTCAGCGATTTAGCTTCTTCCCCTTTTTTGATCGATTTCCCGTCGATTCCAATATCGATCTGATTATACGAAAGAGTATCTATTCGTTGATTTGATCCAATTACCATGAATTCAGTTTTAGCGATATTAAGGCTTAACCTATTAGTTATAAGCCAGCGCTGAAGATTTCTTAGTTCTAAGTTTACAGCATTCTCAAAGTCAGTCATTGTACTAGCAGCGAAGGTTATGTTAGTATCATCGGTGAAAATTCTAGGAGAGGCTGAATTGAGGCAACTGGGAAGATAATTAATATAGATTAAGAATAGGAGTGGACCAAGATTGCTACCTTGTGGGACGCCACAAGAAACTGGGGCAGTATTTGATAAATGACCATTTGTGCTTCATTTTTGGCTTCGGTCACAAAGATATGATTGAAACGATTTGAGACTACACGTGTCAACAAAAGAAAAAACAAAACAAAAACAAAAATAAAGGAAGATGAAAGAAACCAATTCGCAGTACTACCAACTAAGGAGACCGAACGAAAAGCTGGAAGAAAAATACCTAGAAAGAACAAACAAAGGACTCATCAGACACAGAGCCAAAAACACCATTGCCGCCCCACTGACGAACAAAGTAGCGACGACGACGGACTGAGTTGAAACGCTTAAAAATCAGGGAAAGGTAAAAACGAAGACGGGCTTTTAGACAGGCAATGAGACGCACGGCGCTAGGGGGTTCAGAGCGTAAACGATAGTTATTCCGTTGAACCCACACTAAATACTTACAAACCTTTTAGAGATAAGAGAAGACCCGGGGCACACACCGTAATTCATCGGAGGAAAAACCAAAAAGAGCATGATGAACTCAAATAGACGAAGCCAGAGGGGAAGCCAGGGACAGGAACGACTGGACCGAGGCAAACCCGCTCTGGACAAGAGGTCAGGCAAAGAAAAGATGCTCCGGGCACTCAGTGTGATAACCACCGAAGCAGGCCAAAGGATAATTATAACCAAAAGAAACAAGACGGTCCGTGGTGTACAAGACGCCATGTGCAACTTTCCAATTGAGGTCAGAGACCTTACAATCTAGAGGTAGAAAAACAGAGACCGCCAGATCGCAGGCAAGTCGAGCACACCGAAGGAAGGGAGAAACTTAGAAACACAATGAGGTTCAACAGGTTTGAGCAGCAAAAACAACTAATATACGGACTTACAAGAGATAGAAGACACAGGAAAGGGACCACCAGCAGCGGCACCAAGAACCAGATCAGAAGATGACGAAGAACCACCAGGAGCAGACCAAGCTCGAAAAATGGAGACATAAAAGGCCGGAAAATGAGCAGCAGGAAAAGAAGACGGATCCGAAAAAAACGCAAAAGGAGTAACTCTATACCTGTCAAGTAACCAATACGTGAGAAGATAAACCCATCCATTTGGAGACACCAACATACGACGAACCAACTGGACAAGAAGAGAATACACCTTAAATTCCACAGACACAACAGAAAAACCGCCAGCATCCCTAGGCTGGTAAAGGACATTTCGAGCCACAAGATCAGGTTTACCGGACCAGAAAAAATTAAAGACCATGCGATTGAACTCAGTCCGGACCCAGGAAGGCATGTGGACAAGACAAGCCACATACCAAATCCGGGAGAGCGCAAGGGCATTGATGATAATGGCTTTACCGGTTTACGACAAGGCACGAAACCAGCAAGCGTCCAGACAACGAGCAACGGAATCCAGCCTGGGACGCCAATTGACGTCGTCCATGTCCCCATATCCAACGAAAACACCAAGGATCTTAACATACCCAGAAGCTCACTTGATAGAAACTGGGGCATCGGTGGGCCCACGCCAAGGGCCAAGCCAGAGACCTTTACATTTGGTCATATCTAACTCAGATCCCGTACCCATTTCAAAGCTATTGTAGGTACCAAAAACTGCATGAATAGCCGCATCAGAAACTGGAATGACTGAAATGTCATCAGCATAAAAGGGAAAGGACAGGAAGACTACAAACGAGGCCAGAAGGCCGCAAGCCCACAACAGATGGATGGGCGCGAAGGTTGGCTTCCAAAACTTCAATGGAGATCACGTACAAAAGAGGAGAGGGAAGGCGGCAACCCTGGTGCACACCACGGGAAGGCCAGGAAAAGTCAGAAATATAACCGTTAATAAGAAAAGCACTTCGAATATCAGTATAAAGGAGACGGATCCAAGGGATGAATGAGGGTCCAAAGGCCATGTGAGAAAGGACACGGAATAAAAAAGGCCAGTCGACACGATCGAAGACCTTCTTCTGATCTAATGACAAAATGGCAGCAGGAGTACCCGTTTCTGAGGTAAAAACAACAAGGTCACGAAAGAGAGCCACATTCTCTCCTATAAAACGGCCGCGAACCCCACATGTTTGATCAGAACCAATGACAAAATGGAGAACATTCAAAAGCCGGCCAGCCAGAGCCCTGGCACACAGTTTGTAATCCACATTGAAAAGGCTAATAGGGCGCCAACTTATGATCAGCACGGTCACCCTTTTTATGAATCAAGGAAATAAGAGCCCCTCTCTGAGAGAAGGGGAGAGAGCCTCAATAAGGTCTGAATCCAAAAAACGCCAACAAGCAGAGTAAAACTCCTTTGGAAGGCCATCGGAGCCCGGAGATCGGTCATCAGATATGCCCTCCAAAGCTTTAAAAACTTCGTTGATTGAAAGAATGCCTTCACATTGGGCAGATTCTTCCGGAGGAAGGCGCGCAGAAACATGGGAAATAAGCTCACCCTGCCCAGAAAGGTCAATCTCCTCCGCAGAAAACAACCGAGAATAAAAATCAACCCAGGAAGCACAAATAGAAGAAATTTCAATGGCCAGGGAGCCATCTGACCGACGCATGGCCGAAATCCAGTCCACAGCCCCACGCTTTTTCTCCAAACGCAGAAAAAAGTTAGAAGACATCTCGCCCTCCTCGGCCCATCGAAAACGAGAGCAAACACGGGTACCTTCAGCAGGTACACGGTCAAGACTAGCAATTTCGTTTTGGACATTCTCGAAGATGTCGAGGAGAGAAACGGAACCAGCGTCTTTACGAGATTTTAGATGAGTAACAAGAGCAGTGAGTAAAGAATAGGCAGAAAGAAATTCACGCTTCTTAGCACTACTCAACTTTATTGCTTAACCCTTAATAAGCTCGTTGCCTCTATCCCACAAGGCCTGAAAGGATGGGAAAGAAGATTTCCGCAGCCTCCAATTAATCCAAAAACTCTCGATGGAAGAAATAAAAGTTGAATCCTTTAAAATAGAAATATTGAACATCTATCTACCAGGCCCACGTGGCAAGGGAGAAGGAACCGGACAGTGCAAAATAACAGCAGAATGGTCCGAATAAGGACAGGGAAAAAACTCACAGGACTGAACATAGAGCAACCACGAACAAGGGCAGCCAAAAAGGTCAATTCGAGATGACAAAGAGCCATCACCCCGAGTCCAGGTAAAAGCCCGCAAATCAGGATGCAAAGTACGCCTAACGTCAACTACACAACAATCACTAAAAAGAGACCTCAAGGGGCCAGAGCAATCCCGAGAAGATTAAAACATATCAGATCCGCGACGATCAAGAGAACGACTAAAGACGGCATTGAAATCGCCACAAATGACCGTTGGAGTAGATGGATCGATGGCATCAGAAACAAATCCAAAAAACTCGACACGAGAAGGATTGTGATTGGGTGCATAGATGCATGCCAACCGGAAAGCAGTGTCATTAAAAACAAAATCAGCTAAAACAAAACGGCCTGCAGAGTCACAAAAAGATTTAGTTAAAGTATACCTAGCACGATAAAGAATGGCTGTACCGCACGACTGTGAGGAGCCCGGCGAGGAGACCACCAAATAACCAAGAAGGAAACCAAGATGCGCATTCCGCAGAGGATACAATATGCAGCTCCTAAAGACAAACAAAATCCGCCTTAGATTTCACTAACCATTGCAAAAAAGACATACGCCTGTTAGCATCACGAAGGCCATTGACGTTGAGCGTAACGAACCTCGCCATAGTTAAGCCTTGGGTCGGGGTCTCGCAGGCTTAACCGTCACAACAGAAGGCATAACATGGCGGCCAGGCCTACGTTGCGGCCTGGGACCAGGAACGACAGGCACCTTACTCGAAACTTTTCGACGCTGAATGACGGCTGGGGTTACACGAAGAATTCGTGAAGACCCAGGGGGGGTGCTACTCAACGCACCACGCCCAAGAGTAGACCCGCTAGGAGCCCGCGGAATCACTGATGAAGAATCAATGAGAGAATCCGGCCCTTGAGGGTCAGATGAAACACCAGCAAGGCTGTCCTGCGAAGGAGAAGCCTGCATCTCAACATCAGGAGAAGCCATTACAAAACTATTCACATTTCCAGTAGAAAGATAAACATCTGGTCCCGGAGGGCCGGATGAAACACCAACAAGGCTGTTCCCTGAAGAAGTAGCCTGCATCTCGATATCAGAAGAGAGCGAGAACTCCTGGGCACCCTGGAAAACCCAGAAAGCAGACGCTGGGATGCCTCACCCATATCATCCAAAACAGAGGGCGGACTTTTGGAACCGACACCCACAGAAACGGAACAACAAATAGTTTTTCCAATATTATTTCTAGCAGCACTATTTTCAGCACCACCGTTCTTACAAATACCTTCCTTATCACTATTGTTATTCATGCTATTACCTTGAACATTATTCATAGCAGCACTATTTTCAGCACCACCATTCCCCTTACAAATACTTTCTCTATCACTAATATCATTCAAGTTAATACCACTAGTCTTCTCAATACTATTCATAGCAGCACTATTTTCAGTACCACTGTTCTCCTTACGAATACCATTTTTTTCGTTATTATCATTCACGCTGTTACTATTGTCATTATTACCATTCAAAACATTCACTTCATTGATATTATTTGCCTTATCAGTAGTGGAACCCTTGGAGGCACCAGAATTCTCACAAACATTACTTACTTTGTCCATGGCAGGACCAACAATTTCACCAGAGGCCTCAACATCAACACTATCACCACCACCATCAGAATAATCATCGTCAGCATCAGTCACATCCACGATCCCGGGACCACTGGTAGCACCAGGAGCAGCAGCACTAAGAGCAGAGGTACCAGGAGCAAAACCAGTGACAAAAGAACCAGGAGCGGCAGCATCGGAAGCGCCAGGGAGGCAGAATCAGATGAACGGGTGCCCCAAGGGTTAGGGCAAGAGCGCGCAAAATGGCCAGACTGTCCACAGCGACCACACTTGTCCTTGCTCGGGCAGTTAGCAGACCTGTGGCCCTGCTTGGCGCACAAGTTACAAAGTAAAGGCTGTCCTTTGTACCATAGCCGACCAATGTACCCACCAATGTACACCACAACCGACATGTACCCACCAATTAAAATTTCACGCGGAGGAAGACGCTCATGGAACACCATGGATACCAAACGCGTTCCAGTGAACACACTTTGGTTAGACAAGTAAGCATGTTTTTCTAATGCTCCTAAAATCACTAAAATCAGAAAGGGCGAACCCAATCTCAACGTGGTCCTCCTCATATGGGTAATCGAAGATGTGGACCAAGGTTGTGGGCGGACCTCCACCCAAGATCCGACACCACATGCCAAAGAGATGAACACCCGTAGGGACCTTTGCAGCTGGACATTCAGCTGGACATTCAGCGTATTTGGAAGACGCACAATGAAAAATAGGAAACACACCAAGAAATTTGTTAGAAAAAATCACAAAAAGGAGTAAACTGTCTGACAAATTGACAGAAGAAAGGTCGCTAAAAAGAAAAAGTGTCAAACAGTTTGACCGGAAAAACACATAAGAAATGGAAAAACTATAGATGAAAGAAACCTGCCAAACAAATTGACAGAAAAGTCACAAAAAGGGGAAAACTGTCAAACAATTTCTCAGGAAAAACACACACATGGAGAAATAGTATTGCAAAAACAACTGCCAAGCAATTTGACAGGTAAAAACACAAAAATGGAGAAAAACTATTGCAAAAACAACAGCCAAGAAAAATCAGACAAAAATGGAGAAAAGCTATTACAAAAATAACTGCCAAACAATTTCACAGGAAAAAACACAAAACTGGAGAAAAACTGTTGCATAAACAAACGCCAACATATTTTGACAGGAAAAAACACAAAACTGGAGAAAAACTGTTGCATAAACAAACGCCAACATATTTTGACAAGAAAAATCACACAAAAGTGGAGAAAAACTATTGAAACAACAATCTGCCAAACAATTTGACAGAAAAAACACACTATTGCAGAAAAAAGAGCAAAAAAGTGCAAAAAAAAAAAATTGAAAAAAGGGAGTTACCAATAAATTAATTAACACTATAAAGGCTATAATTATATTAAATAAGCGTGCAAAAAGCGTGACAATTACCCGGACAAGGCCCACAAACCAACAAGGGAAGGCAGGCCTGCCGCGCGTAAAGGCGCGGGAAAACGCAGAAAGAAAATGAAGCAAAAAAAGTAACAAAAAGCTAAGACCCAATGAACGGGTCGGAAAAATGGAAGGGTAAAGAAAGAACGGCTTACCCCAGGTTACAGCCAAAGAGACTGAGCATTAGTCCCTGGGAGGGTCACCGTACGAAAACCAGGAAGAAAAAAGCGAAGCACAAGAAGAGTAAAACTTACAAAATCCTTGGTCTTCGACGAAGAAAACACCACCAGAAGCCACCGTAACCAATCGACAGGAATCCTCAGGACAGGTAAGTAAAGACCAAATCTGACAAATCCCTGGTTAGGCCTCATCATCATGGCATAGCTAATGCTCAAGCTCAAGTACCCACATATCAATAAAACAAGCAATGAAAACGTAAAGCTTTTGGGATGTGGCTAGAGTGACAAGGATACTTCACAAATTAATGTGATCAAGTAAGCTGAGGCCATTCAAAAGGCCCTAAGGCCACAAGGTAGCGGGCATTACCCCTTAAATCTACCAAAGCACAGATTGAGCCCAAGCATTAGCAGCCATGACCTTAGTGCCTTTTGAGTGGCTTCAGCTTACTTGATCACATTCATTTGTGAAGTATCCTTGTCACTCCAGCCACATCCCACAAGCTTTACGTTTTCATTGCTTGTTTTATTGATATGTGAGTACTTGAGCCTGAGCATTAGCTATGCCATGCTGATGAGGCCTAACAGGGCCGAAACAGCTGTCCATGGCTGCTAATTCTTGGGTAGATTTAAGGGGTAATGCCCGCTACCTTGTTGCCTTAGTGCCTTTTGAGTGGCCTCAGCCTACTTGATAACATTAATTTGTGAAGTATCCTTGTCACTCCAGCCACATCCCACAAGCTTTACGTTTTCATTATCGATATTAACCTACTAACTATTTGTGGCTTCAATCAATGCAGTGAGTGTACTGTGTAATGATCGGAATCCAGATTGGCAGTGAGTTAGTATGTTGTCATTAAGATAGTCGCAAAGCTGGTCGTATTTCGAAAATTTTGGCAACGATCGGAATAATGGATATTGGTCGATAGTTGCTCTGCTCGTCCCTTTTGCCCCTTTTGAAAATTGGTGGTGGTGGTGGTAGAGGAGGAGGTGGAGGTGGAGGGAAAAATAGAAATGAGGAGGAGGAGGAGGAGGAGAAGGGAAACAATAGAATGGAGGAGGAGGGAAAACAATAGAATTGATTGGAGGATTTCGATCCTTGTCGTTCTGACTAGAACAAGGATCGAAATCCTCCAATCAACAACAGCCTAAGCGAGGATCGAAACGCACCAATCACCACCAGCCATGGTGCTTCTTATACTCACACGCAGCCAGTCGACACCATCGCCTGATGAAGACCGGCAGTAGAGCGCTCGAAACGTCGCGATCCACACCTTTGTGACTCAATCGTGAGACAAAAGATTAACTCAGCTATCATTTGAAACCACGACGAGGAACACCTTTCATAATATTAACTTGTCCCTTATTGAGCAGCTTTCTTCTTAAATAAAAAAGTAGAATGAAAAATGCTGTATAACTGACTTTATTTTCGAACACTGAGCTGAAGCAAATTGGACGAAAGTCAATGAAGATAAACATTTATGGATTGACTAAAGGTAACGCAGGACACTTCCCTATGAATAAATTCCCATAAATTCATTCATAAGGAAGTGTCCTGTGCTACGGGTTTGGGGTAGATGTTTCATTTTCAAGCTTTAAATCTCTGAATTTTGATGTTCAATTCCACTACCATTTGACAGGAATCTTGGTGGCTGATGGAATTATATCATGATTGTCGTTTAAAAGGCGGATCGCGATTGTGCAATGATATTCTAGGGCTGACTCGTTCCCAGTTGTCTCTTTTCTCGTAAAGGAGACGCGCGTGGGGAAAGATGGGAAGGAGGTAGAAAGGGACACGACTGGCAGATCCTGCTTCCAATATGGCGAGCGAAGTAATGGCGGATTTCAGTGAAAACAGAAATCTACAAAACAGGCCCGTCCATCTCGCTTATTTGAGGCGTAAGGTGCCTTGCCCGCACATAACTTGCAGAGGAGACGCCAAAAGAGTATTTTTTGAGGCGACAGGCCTCGCAACATTTTCGAGTTAAACACGAAAAACTTAGCGGTTGTTTCGATATTCACACGCGAAGAAACCAATCAGAATTTAGTTCGACTTTCTGCAAAACGCCAATAGGTAAGCTATTGTAATAAATCTCTTGTTTTATTATCATGACCTCAGCAATTATTACTCGAGTGTTTCAGTCTTTTTTTTTTCCTGTGCAGCAAAATGCACAATACACAATATTACGTTCCGGTGTTTTGATTGGCCAAAGAACAATAGCAGGCATGTGGCGGTGTGTTCATTGGTGAAAGCAAACCACATAATCCAAAAGTCGAAAGGCTAGCATCACGCGATGGTTGTTTTGAAGATAGATAAACTCATCGCGTTTGAGTTGTGAAGCTAGATAGTTTTATACAGTACAGTGTGTCCGTCTGAAAAGGTTTGCCGAATATAAGAAAAAGTTGGAAGCCTCGAACGTGTAGTGCTTATCGGCTAATCGATTTGAGAGATATCACAAGTCGAATTTGAACGCTATGACAGTTCTAAATTTAGAAAAATCGCAAATTTGCATAAATTTGTTTTTGTAATGTGATACTTTCCATTTAACCCATTGGCACACGTGCCGGCCAAAACCGGCCGTAAAAAACTCCCATGCTACAAAACATTGCAACTTTCTTAATCGCACGAATATTGCCTTAACTGTTGGTTGTGAGCACGAAATGGAATGTCCCTTTAAATTTGGATATCCAATAAACGCAAGAAACGTAGCGATTTTTACCAAATATGGCCTTTTGAGTTTGGACAAGAACGAAACTGACCGTTTTTAACGTCAAAGAAAAACGACAAAAATTCCCCTTTTTGCCTTCATGTTTCTTAAGGAAATCATCGTCGAAAAACCAAACTTCAACCATCATAACGAAATTAAGTCCTTGTTCTAGCTTAGAAATGACCTTTTTTTTTCATATTCTTCTCCCGAGCGTAGATACAGCCCTTTCTTCCAGTGCATTCGGGCCTTCCCGACATTTTCAACATCTCGAGCGCGTTGCATGCTGGGAACTAACGAGAATTTTTGACAGCGCCCGTTCCTTCCCCCAGTTCTTTAACATATAAACTAAGTCTACAGTCACTCCGATCTACCGCCAAAATTTCCTGCTTGTGATCATCTTCAGTGCTCACAAATTCCCCAATATGCGGCGGTAGGTCGAGAAATTCATCAGTAGTCGCGTCCCAAAAGTACTAAGTGTCCGACCGGCCAAATTCCCAGTTCGTCGAGTAGCAAGCCAAATTCGACAACAAAGTACATCACCTTGCTCGATTCTTTGAGAAAGTGGACTATTAGCTACCGTCACGCTTAATGATGCTCATCAGGCAGCCTCTAAAGATGAAAAATGGCTGTAAACTTAGCAAAAATTGCAAGCAAACCGAACTTGGGCCATTGCTGTTGCTTCACGGATAAAAAATAGCTACGTCAAAATGACGTTTTCAGAAACCTTGAGCCTCCAGTGCCTTAGGACAGCACCACTTTTCCCTGGTAGTTTCAAATAAAGAGTCACAAATTGCTATTCATCGTTTATAGGTGGAAAATCACTCCGAAAACGTAAAAACAGCTGATAGTCAATGGGTTAATATGTGATCGTACGTGAACACTCAAGGTTAAACAATTCACTTCGACCGCCTTAACAATTTTTTCTGCTCATATCTTTGTAAAGTTTATGAGGCTAGATTTTAATACAGTACAGTTTGTCCGTATGAAAAGGCTTGCCGAGTTTAAGAAAAGGTTCAAAGCCTCGCACGTGCTGTGCTACGGTGGCCGATCGATTCGAACGCTGCGACAGTTCTATATTTAGAGACAAGTTTGCGAATTTCAAACGACGCGACGTTTGAAACCATTCGGTGCGGCAACTAGAATTAAGTTCGACACGGCAATTGAATTCGACAGGGTCCGTCGTGCGACACGGCAGTGGCACGGCATGGTTGCAAACGTCGAGCTACTGCTGTGCCGAACTCAAATCATAAATTACGAAAATGTATATGTTTGGCTTTTTGAATACAAAGTTTCTTTCGCCGTTTCTTATATTATTTTGAATTTGGCGCGACTGAATTAAGTTCGACGTTTGAAACCACTACCATATTTATTTATTTATTTATTTATTTATTTGCCACACACAATGAACTTACAATGATTAATAAATTACAATGATTAACACACAGAAATTGCAATGGTTAAAGTAGAAAAAAATAGGACAAAAGAAAAAAAGGCGAGGGAACCTAATAAAAACCATGGGGCTTGTAGGACGAAGGGTCCCTCCCAAGAAATAATAGATAACTAAACCTAGACAACATGGGAACAGAAGTACAGACAAGTCATATTTGAACACGCCGTATGATAGTCGTGCCACTGTCAGGTCGAATTCAATTTAGTTCGACACGGCAGTAGTGCAACGTTTGAAACAAGGATAATTGAGGATAATTGAGGAGAAAGTGCTGCCTTTGTAATTACATCTGCAAACGGTTAGACTTTCTAGTCTTCTAGGATAAGGACGATAAACCGTAGGTCCCGTCTCACAACACTTGTTCCTAATAATCTGTGGGACGTTAAAGAACCCACACACTATTCGAAAAGAGTAGGGGACGTAGTTCCCGGTGTGGTGGTCTACCTTTCATCTGTCTTGACATTCATGTGTGGGTTGGGTGGGTGGGTGAGATAAAAAATGGACTGATAGCGGCTGCCAGAGGCGTCTTTACAGGCTGACGTCCGATCTCACCCTAGAGAAGAATTGTAAACCGCCATGAAACTATGTGATATGTGCGGTATATAAATCCATTACTATTACCATATATGCTGATAGGATTCTATGGATATTCACTACAAATGAACAGACTCGAACATCATTATATACATACATATATCCCAGAGAGTCTGATTTTCTTAAATTTATGGATAGGCTATTCCATAGTAGCGCCCCGTTGTAGCCCAAGGCACGCTTACAATAGTTCGTACGTGGCTTGGGCAGGTTTAGTTTAATCTCTGCATTAAAAAGTCTGATCATATTTACACTTGAATAGCAAAAAACAAACAAACAGATACACATAAAATGTTGATTTATATGAGTAAAAATTTAGAAATACAAGCAGAAGAATTGACAACCCTAATTGCACATGATCATTCAGGAACATGGTTTACTGAAGTTTGTAGAAAAAGGAAATTGAGATTCCACCCAAGTTGTAGAAATTTTTTCCATGGTGTGTCCAGCATGACATACCATATATGGAAATGCGCACCCCACGCATTTTGTTATCCCTTGTTGAGTTGAGCTCATGGCGATTAAAGGAGACTTCGAACAAATCGTTATTGGTATCTGCTTCCCATTTACATCATGGTGTCAGAAGTGATGGCCTAAGAAGATACTGGATCCTCCACGCGAAGCATTCCAAGCATTAGGACATACGTTAATTCAAGCACAAGCTGTAAGGCAAATCAGTTTCTTCGGGCATCAACAGATAACGTGGCTGATCGATTCAAACCACCATCTATGGATTGGACCACGCCAGGGGACATTCATAAGCGTTTCAAACTCTTCCAACAGATATGCGAACGTATTTTTGCGGGCCGCTGGACAAAGTCGAAGAGGCGAAAAAGGTGAGGTTGCTACTGTTGTGGATTGGCGATAAAGGCCTCGAAATCTACGACACGCTACGTGGGCCAGCGATGGCGACAACCTTAAGATCGCTCCAGTTATGGCAGCGCTAGATGGTTACACAAAGCCTCAAAGTAATCGAATCCTCGCTATATACCAACTTCGATGCCTAAAGCAATGAGACAGACTACTTGAGGAATTGGTAACCGAAGCATGGCTATTAATAAAGTATGGTGGATACGATCCCACCGCTAAAGAAAATACCCTCAGAAATACGCTGGTAAAGTACGCGAAGATGCGATAGCACTTGGCAACGGGTTAACCTTCAAGCAAGTCTACGACCTGACGAAAGTCGAGGAAAGCACTAAAGTACCAATGACGATAATTGCCAAAGGTGAAAAGAAATCGGATCTTCGCATGGTTCAAAGAAAATCTACATATTCAACTAAAAACACCTACCGAGACAAAGCTTCACACACCAAACCTCCTACGGCGACCAAAACCAAAGAGATCATACCGGGAGAAAACCTCGTCAGTTTCAGTTCAAATCAAAAGGTTGGTTCAGATGCAGGAGCACCCACCACAGATCAACAAGTTGCCCTGCCAAGAATTCAAAATGTAAACACTGCGGCAAGACCGGCCATTACTCAAGAGTGTACATGCAACAACGCCTTCAAAAGGTTCACCAGATCGTGGGTAGCTCAGAGTACCAGGGCCAAGACATCCACCTAGAGGAAGAGTACCCCTTTTGGGGATGTTTATCTGCACATTTATTTATGAAGAAGAATCAGAAGAAGAAACTAGCGACACAGAACCCATCACTGTATTTCTTGGAACCCTCACTTCAACAAAGGGTCAGCAAACCCAAGAAATTTCACTAAACGCCCTTGACAGCCACCCAGACAAGATCTACGCCAAGGTCAAGATTAATGAACTCCACAACATGATCCTGAAAGTAGATAAGGGAGCAGGCGCCTGCATAATCACCACAACAGACCTCCAGCACTTCCCATTCCCCGATTACTATCCTTCCATGCAGCAATGTTCTTAGAGGATATGGAGGCTGCGAGATAGAAAACCTTGGTGTCGCCACCTTAAAGGTCTCCTTTAAGGACAAGTCAGTCAATATTAAGCTCATCATCGTGGAAACCCCAGGAAGCCCATCAATGCTGGGGGGCGCCGACAGTGGCAAGACTTGGGAATAATATCAGCAAATTTAGATGAAGTTAACACCATGCTCCCAACAAAGACAGAAGCTGAGGCACAACATGGTCAGCTATCCAAGTCCACAGTTATGGAAGAGTACCAAGATTGCATCGATAAGTTAGGCTGTTCCCGGGTTCCAATCATATCATCCGCCCGCCACGCATCGTTCCAGTCCACATACTACCCTTATACAAGGAGGAACTAGAAAAAATGATCACAGTCGATGTCAGCACAGCCGTGACCGAACCAATCGACTGGGTAAACTCAATCGTATGCAACATCAGAGAAATCCCCAAGGGCAAAAAGATTAGGCTTTGCCTTGAAGTAGTATGACCTTCTACTGTGGCTGGTAACCAATCACAGAGCAGTATTTGGGCCATTAACCAATCACAGGGCCGTATTTGGAACACGTGACCCTCCTATAGAAAGTGACAAAAATTTTCTGAGGGGGGAGGGTGAGTGAACAACAGAATTGGTCACTAGGGAGGGGTGGGTACGTAGGAGAAAAAATGGAGGGGAGGGTAGGTAGGGAAAAAAACGACGGACAATTTTTTTTTAAATTTTAATCAGAACAGTTTATTTATACAGTCAAAGAGCTAATCTATTTACACGTTCCATATTGATAAAACACATATCAAAAAGTAAATTCAATATTTTTTGAATCCACTGTACAACGTAGCAAGTGATTTTCCTCAGCGGTTTCTGTATGGTTCAGATTTTAATATATATAAACAACATATTCTCTCCCATGCGCCGCGGTGATATGAGCAAGCTGGTACAAGAAGAATAGCGATAACAGCCACTTCATGTAAGTCGCACGGAATTGTCGTGACCGGAATAGTTGGTGAAAATTATGGATAATTTGACCACAACACGGACAGCACCTCGGTTATTCTTCGATCTCGTACCGTAGTTCTTGCAAGTAAACAAAACACCCCACGCTGGGTTCCAGACAGACCACGAAAACCTCTAGTTTATTTATTCTCGCAAATGAGTTTGTTCTTCGTAGAGGATTAAAAGCTGGTTTGTAAGCGGTAAAACACCAGAGACAAATCTATCAATGAAATCGAATCACATCCGCCTAGCGACGAAACCGCTCTTGGCAATTTTGCACCGTAGTACTTGCAAGTAAACATAACACCCCACGGCTGGGTTCCAGACTGACCACGCAAACCTCTAGTTGATTTATTCTCGTAATTGAGTTTGTTCTTCTTAGAGGATTTAAAGTGCTCACGATTGTCTGTAATAAAGAGAAAACAGAAATAAAACAAGAATGAGTTTATTGACTCTTTATTGATAAATAAATACACAAAGCACAAGTTAACGATCATAACATGCCAAAGCCGGAGGCTTATATGGCGTAGGTCAGAGAGTTACAATGTGCTGCTTAGTTACAATGAAAGTAAAAATTAATAATTACAAGATTAACAGAGAAAAGGCAAACTATTACAACATATAAAGAATAATTACTGCATATAAAGCAAAATAAACATAACACTTGATGATAGTGTGCAAAAAGTAATAAAGAAAGGAGTTTGAAGGTAGAAAAATTTGAGTTCACCTTAGTTTAAACTTATAATGATTGAAAATAATCTCTCAGTTTATGTTTATTACTAGAAAGAGTAATTGAATGTGAATGTGAAGGAAAACAAAGCAAGAAACTTGGTTCTTATAAATATTAAATATGTTGAGTATTTTGAGTTTGTTAAAGACCGAGTAAGTATGTGCACGTGGTGGAGAATGAGTAATGATTCTAAAGGCTTTCTTCTGGAGATGGAAAAGGAGTGGTAAATGAGAAGAGTATGTGGATACTCAAATAAGAGAACAGTATTGAAGATATGGGAGTATTAAAGCGTTGTATAATGCGCAAAGAGTATTAGAAAGGAAAAACTGTTCGTGATTTGATAATAATCCCTGTGGATTTAGCAATTTTGGAAGAAATGGCTTTTATATGAGCCTTCCATGAGAGGTTTTGATGGATGATAACACCTAAGAATTTTGTGTTTTCTACTCTATTAATATTGTTCTTATCAATTTTAATAGAAAGATCATCAAGATTTATTTTCTTTCTGGCAGGGTGAAACAAAATAAATTTAGTCTTGTCGGGATGCAAAGTTAGTTAGTTCAGAGATATTTTTGTGCTGAAAGAAAATATTAGTGTCGTCTGCAAAAAGGATGAATGAGAGATAATTAGAGCATGAAAAAATGTCATTAATGTATATAAGAAATAAAAGTGGCCCTAATACAGAACCCTGAGTAACACCACATTTAATTGGAAGCAGTGGAGATTTCCAGGAATCAATTTGGACATATTGAGAGCGAGAGAGGAGATAGCTATGCATCCAGTTAAAAGGTGTGCCTCGAATACCACAGAAAGTTAAGTTATCTAAGGGGACAGAGTGATTAACGGTATCAAATGCCTTCTATAGATCAATGAATATGCTAATTGTGAATTCATTCTTCTCAAATGAATCAAATATTTTATTAGTAAGTTCCAGTATTGCCATAGAAGTAGAATGTTTCTTTCTAAACCCATACTGATGATTATTGAGTATGCTATGTTTATTAGGCGACGGTAAATGGCACTCTCAAGGATTTTAGAGAAGCAAGGTAAGATTGAGATAGGCCTATAGTTAGTCAAGTTAGTGCTATCTTCACTTTTGAATATGAGAAGTACTTTGCTGATTTTAAGCTTATCAGGCACAATGCCAGTCGAAAAGGAGATATTGCACATTTGAGTGAGGGGAGATGCCAAGAGATCAATAGATGCTTTAATCACATTTTACAGTTTACGCGCTGTTTTTTTTTTTTTTTTTTTTTTTATGTTATGTTATGAAACAAAAAGTAAAACCCCAAATTGAATATATGAAATCAGAGGGAAATATAGTTTTGATTCAACGCCTACCAACGGTCGTTTGTCGGCGAAAACGCTCTCGCATCTGTGAAATCACAAGTAAACAAAGCAAGAATTCACCGATCACGGTTACAGGCGCTTGTTGTAAATAACCAAAACTTGAATCACTGCGAAAAGATCTTGCGAACTATCAATGAAAAATACGGTTTCAAACGGTAGCCCTAAGGAAATTTCACAATGACAACGAATAACGAAGCGAAAGAACAAAATCAAAGAACAAAGTGAATAAACTTACCACGACTAGCGCTGTCGGCGAGACAGTTTGGTCGCTCACACGCAACGGACGACAAATTGAGAAAACGTCGTAGGTGTTTTTTGTAGTTAAAGGCCATCGTTTAACCGCAGTTAACAGACGTTTTTGCAATCAACTACAAAACACGTTTTTGATAGTGAGCAATGAAATAGTAAAGAAAAGATGAGTATTTGTAGTTTGACCGAAAAATGAACCAATCAGTGAACGCTTGTTGTCAATTTATGATTAGGTAATTAATTTCATGAGGTATGTCGACATTCCTTAACAAAACAAAAGGCTTGTAGACTGGGCTTTTGAAGTTTTTGCACTAGCTTTCTGAGTTCGAAAATTGGGAACAAACCGGCTTTTTAAATCATCAAATTTAGGGCACCCCCAACGTTCTACACCGAGACAAGGAATACCTAATTCTTCCAATAGATATTATGTTTTCATTTTGTCTAACCGGGATATTGATATCACAAATAAAAGCAATCTGTTAAAATATAAACAAGAATAAAACGAGTATGGCAAACTTTTCGTCAACTGTAGGGAGGAGAATGTCTTTTTAAAAAAGCGCCACAGCGAAACATAAACGTTGGGCGAAATGATGGTTGAAAACGTAGTCGGCGGAAGAAGTCTTATTCTGTTCCCATGGACATCTCGCTTCCTCCAGGTAAAGCAGCCTTTTGTCGTTTGGTAATGAGAACTTAAATGGTTTGATTCAACTCTCAGTTATAGGTAAACATGACTGAGACAGTTTAATTTGTCTGAAACGATCAATTGAAGCGCAGGACTAATAAGAAAATGTTCCGCTTGTCGAAACAAAGCACTTGTCAGGCTTTCACATCAACCTAACTTTTCGCACGGGATCCAACTACCGTACAAAAATATTTTGCTGTGCGCGATGAGTAGAAAGAGAAGTCACCCTGATGTTTTAACAAGGTAAAAAAGGCGCCCTGATGTTTTAACAAGGTCGAAAAAAGTCGCCCTCAAGTTTTAACATGGTGGAATAAAGGCGTCCTCGCATTTTAACAAGGTCGAAAAAAGTCGCTCTAGCGTTTCAACATGGTCGAAAAAAGTAGCCCCCATTTTTTAAACAAGATCGAAAAATTCACCTTTTTCTTAAACGAAGAAACGTAAGGGACCTGTCCTAGGGCTGATGACTGTAAAATAAACGAGGGAGCTAGTCATTTCCAGTTATCCTGTGAACATGGATAGAGTTTACTTTCTCTTGGTTCGCACTATGTCTTGCGCTCGAAGTTGTTTTTCACGATACACATTGCATCCCTTGCCTTGTGAAGTTGGTCATTTCTTTTGAATGAGCTAGAACTCATGACCTCGGGTCGCTTAATGAGTGTTTACTATTACATTGACCATTGTGACACAAGGTTTACAGAACAATATGAATTCCATCGAGCCGTTTGTGTGTCGGATATCCTACCCATTATCCTTCTGTCTGGTGGATGTTTTGGCAGATTATAAAAAGCCGGTGGACGGGCATATTGTAGTCATTTGTTTACGGCTATGGGCAGTACTGCAAGTCGTCTATTTGGAAGTTCAACGCAGACCGTTTCTTTAGGTGACAAATGTCAAAGAATGCGATGTTTGGTTACATGTTGTGGTAGTGAAGTTCACATCGAGTTGAAAGATGCCACGGACAACCACGAAGAGAAAAACGTCGAAGAAAAAGATGACCGACAATCACATCAACCGACTCTTAGCGGAAACTCTATTATGATGTGGGTCGTCCTTCGGCTTTAGGAGGAGTCGACAAATTGTATCTTGCAGCACGTCGGTATGGATTAAAACGCTCTCAAGTACTCAGTTGGCTTCAAGGACAACCCGTTTACACTCTACACAAACCGGCACGAAAACACTTTCAACGTAACAGAGTATGGGTGTTTGATATCGATTCTCAGTGGCAGGCGGATTTAGTGGACATGCAGAGTCTGAGTCGTTGGAATAAGGGGTACAAGTATTTGCTGACTTGTATCGATATCCTATCCAAGTACGCCTGGGTGATTCCCTTGAAATCAAAGACCGCCTCTTCGTTGGTAGCAGCCTTCACAAATATGTTCCAACAAGGTCGAAAACCATTAAAGTTGCAAACCGATGCTGGGACCGAATTTAAGAATAAAGTTTTTCAAACCTTTCTCAAAAATGATAACGTGCATCATTTCGTGACATACAACGAAACCTAAGCCCAAGTGGTCGAGAGATTCAATCGCACCTTGAAGCAATTAATGTGGCGGATGTTTACCACAACTAGTTCGTACCACTATTTGGACAAACTGGACAGTCTAGTCAATGGCAATTACAATCAGAGTGTTCACCGAAGTATGAAAATGAAGCCTGTCGATGTGAATATGCGCAATGCAATAGAGGTCTGGAGAACCTTGTATCAGATTCAGAGAAAACCAGAAAAGTATAAATTCAAAGTGGGAGATCAAGTCAAGGTCAGTAAGCATAAGCGAATTTTTGAGAAAGGTTACTTACCATCCTGGACGGAGGAGACCTTCACAGTTGGCAAGAGACTCCCAAGGGATCCACCGGTGTACCGTCTAAAGGAATCAGACGGTGATTGGATTCAAGGCACCCTTTATTAGTTCGAGTTACAGAAAGTAACAGAAAAGTCTGATCACCTGTTTCGCATTGAAAAGTTTTAAAACATCGAGGAAGAGGGGTGAACAAAGAAGTTCTGGTGCATTGGAAGGGCTGGCCTAAGATATACGACAGCTGGATTCCGTATAGCCAACTGGTAGCCTTGCAAAAATACACATGATTCTAGACAAAGACTTTTACGTGACGCTTCGCAGTAACGCTAGCAACAATTTATTTCTAACCAATTCCAAGTCCTCTTACCGTGTGGCGTTACCGCGACAAATTCATTTGAAAGATGAAGATGATTGGGAATTGGGACTGCATTATATCGTGTATCCGTTATCGTGGTTTGACGTTGCTGGTGACTGTCACCATTTACACGTCATGCTCCAACGCTCTGATGACTGCAAACGGTTCACCTTACCCAATGGCAATTATCGAAGAGCCCCGGATGTTACGGAAGGAATCCTACAATGTCTGAGCAATGTTGTGTCACCGTCTAAAGCCAAAATAGCAGTGGATGAAGAATGAAATGTAACTCTGAACTCTCTGAATGAATGGATTATGATTACTGTGCCAACCGCTCGGGCACTTGGGTGGATAACGGACCAACAGACCATTAGAACTGGGATCCGTTTGAACGTGGATGTCTCCCTTACCCCAATAAATAAATTTGGTCATGATTGGTGTGTCATACCACCTCAGACCTCCATCACATTTCCCGGCATTTTTGTCATTCCTTTTTCGTTGTCTCTTTGACCGTGTAAACAGACGCCTTTGCAAGTACAAACCAACCTCGTGGAACCCTGGCAAGTGGGTGACAAGCGTGTATCTCTCTTACATGAAATGGTACCCAGTGGTACATTTCGAGAAACACTTATCAAAGAGAAATAGCATGTTGTTTACCTACCGTTACGCACAACGATATTTCAGACCGTTGAAATCTATTTAACAGGTGGCTGTGGCCAACGGCTCTCATTTCTAGACGGTATCGTCAACGTGGTATGACACTTTCGCCTTCGAGCACCATGAGAAACAGCTTTTACATGGTGTTGACCAGTGATGCAAGCCTGGATCAGTATCCTGAAAACAAGCCGGCCGAGTTTAAGATGCAATTGCCATCCCAGCGACACCTAAGTGAAAATTGGGAAGTGGCCATGACCCGCATCATCTACCCATACACTTGGCAAAATGTGAGAGACCGTCAGCTCTCTTACACTCAGCTTTTCAAGGCAGGGTTGATTCCCTGGACATTATCTATCCACTTACCAAGCGGTATTTACCGTACGGTCGAAGACGTAATGCATGGTATGTTGACGGAACTTCCTAGAGCTTTGAAGGATATGTATCTCAAAATTGCAAAGACAATTACAAGTTTAGGAGGAAACGACTGCTTTTACATTCACGAGAAAGATTAACATTACTTCGAGTTGAGGTTTACCAGTGCTTGTTACGTGACTCTGCCCAAAACTTTAGCCCGTGCCTTGGGGTGCTTAAATCACAAGTACAAGCTTCCCGCTTTGTACCAAATCCAGAGCTCTCGTCTTGTGGAATTGAATTCCGATCAAAGCATCACTTTGCTGGCGACCACAACCACGCTTGACCAAAAAACAGACTTGGTGTGGGGAATGTTGTCGAGACACTCTTTATAGACCATGTACGTGTATTCAGATCTAATCGAGTCACAAGTGATAGGAGACGCCCAAGCCAATGTACTCCGAATACTGATACCCCGAAGTCAGCCGGGTGATACAGTGACAGGAGAAGTTAAGCTATCAACCTATCATTCACTCCGTAAATCTGTGTTTTCATCAGTGGCGATCCATATAAAGGGAGACACTGGTACAACCGATATCATTTGCGTCTGGTACCGTACGTGTAACGCTGCACTTTCGACGTCGTGCAATTCTATAACATGTTGTTGCCCATGAACCATCAAGTTTACCCGTATAGACCACAAGTTATACCCTTTCCACAACTTGATAGAGGGGACATAAGTATCTATGGAGGAACACACCCTTACGGACAAAGGGGCAACGGAGTAGGTGGAATGTTTCGTTCCCTACTTCGTACAGACACACCCTTTCTCAAAACAACAGCGAAGAAAGTGGGAAAGCGATTGCTCAATACCGGATTGGAAACAGGGATGCAAATTGTTCAAGAATGGTCAACCTTAAGTCCTGATGTTTTACCCGTGTATAAATAAAGTTAAATAAATAAATAATAATAAACCTTTGAAAGAAGCTGCAAAATCGAGAACAAAAGCTGCGGGGAAACATTTACTCACAGGTACCATTGATGACATTACACAGCAAGGCCGTGAGAGAAGAGCATATAAGCGTACGGCAAAAGCCAAACAAACCAGTACACACCCGACCGGAAAAGGAGAACATCACATTCGACGTTCAAGACTATTTTTGACTAAGCATGGCCTCAGCACACCCTCTCTCAGCTCCTGGTGGGAATTCAAGCTTGCAATTGTTTCAAGTGCCTGCGACAGATGTGTCTATCGTCAGTAGCAAATGGGTGGATTATGAACTAGTTCAAGCGGGAACCAATCCCATCGAGTTTGTGATCAAACCTTAGCGGACTAAATTGACATTAACAAGACGGAGTTACGATTGGTGGTAAAAATTACCAAACAAGATAGATCGCCCACGGGTGACGGAAAAAAGTACACTCTGATCAATTACACCCTCCATTCCATCATCAAACAGTTTACCATCAAGATCAACGAAATGCTAGTGACAGAACAGTAACACACTCAAGCTTACAATGCTTACATCACGACGTTATTGAACTTTACGGAACAGGCCAAGAAGTCGTACCTTACGAAAGCTCTGTACTACAAAGACACCGCCGGTCACATGGATGAAGTCGATTATACAACAGACAGCAATGAGGGTTTGGTGAAAAGAGCAACATTTACCAACAATGGAAGAGAAGTGGGGCTGGTTGAAGTACCCCTTTGCGACGTTTTTAATATTGACAAGTTACTCCTGGATAGTTTGGAAATCAAAGTCAAGGAGGACCTGAACAGTGACGCGTTTGTGCTCATGGGTGGTGAGAACCCCAACAATTGCAAACTACAGATTGTGCCAAGCACCCTTCGCGTACGCACGGTGCGTGTAGCTGACAGTACAAGACTAGAACATAAAGAGATCATGCAAGGCAAAGAGGGGAGCACTGCCTTACCAGCAATCTATACGTTAACCAGGACCCCAACGCATGCCAAAATCATTCCTCACGGGATGTTAAATCTTACAGAGAAAGATCTATTCCATGGGCTGATTCCCCAGTGCATCATTTTTGGAATGGTGCGAAACGATACCTATAACGGTAGTCTGGGAAGAAATCCTTTCACCTTTGAGTCACCTTTGAGCTGTTTGGCCTGCAAGATATTCGCTTAACTGTCAATGGAGAAGAAACTCCCTACTCTGCTCTGGACCTGAGATGTGGGAAAAGATCGATGGCTACAACACCCTGTTCTCACGAAGTGGAGACATAAATTGCGGTCACGGTCTCGACTTTGACAGAGAAGATTGGGAGAACGGATACGGCTTGTTCCGTTTTGATTTGACGCCAGCAGGAAGTGGACATCCCAATCACTTGATACCCCATCGAACGGGTACTCAAACTGCTACAGTTCTCAATTTAATCGTGTACGCGGAATTTCAGAATCAGTTGGAAATTGATCGGAATAGGCGCGTGGTCTACGATTTGTCAATAGGATCTCAATTCAAACGTGATGCATACTACCCAAGAACTATGGCAAGCTTGTCTTTGTGACCCCGACATTAGCTCCACTGATTCAAAGCGTGTTCCAAGTGACAAATTACCTGTCATCAACACCTATCCCGCCAGTCTCTATGCAAATACGGACCCTCACGATCAGCCCGGGACACACTGGGTGGCCATGTACTTTGAAGCACCACACGAAAGTGAATTCTTTGATAGTTACGGATTTTCTCCCGAGACATACAACATGGATACCAACATTTTACAGCAAGCTACCTACTACAACGACAAGCCACTGCAAGGGCTAGACTCAGATGTGTGTGGAGACTGTTGCTTGTTTTATTTACTTCATCGCGCATGAAATGTGAACATGAACACCATTCAATCTAGATTTAAGTGGTATGATTCACAGTGGAACGATACGCAAGTTGCGCAGAGTGTACACACTCATTTTCATTTTTTCATTTCATGACCAATGCTAAAAATGAATCGTTTCTTCGAAGTGTACAGCAATGTTGGAAGTCATTTCAGTGTTATCGGAAGCAATCAATAAAGTAATGTTGAAGAAACGTCATGAATACGTGTGGTTGATGTCTAATTAAACGATAAGTGGCCTTTCGAGTCTTCAGAAATCCAGTTGAGTTTCCCTGCGACAAACTGTCTCAATTCAAGTGCCCGAGCAGTATCATCATAGCCGGCCCGAGTCAGTGTGGAAAAACAACCTTTACGCGTCAACTACTTCGACATGCAGATTGTTTATTTGAACGCCCCATTCGCAAGATCGTCTATGGACAATGACAGGATTCTTACAGGGACATCGCAAACCAAGTGACATTGGTGGAGGGTATTCCTGAACATATTTCCACTTTATTTCCATTACACTGCCGCCCAGGAATCTTCGTGTTAGATGACATGATAAGGAACTGTAGCGACGATGAACGGATCCTGGATTTGTTTACAAAAGCGTCTCATCATTGCGAAATCACCTGCAATTATTTGACACAAAACCTCTTTCCACCTGGAAAATTTTCACGAAGTATATCTCTCAATGCCCACTACATTATTGCGTTTAATAACCCTCGCGATACACTGGGCTTGCGCACATTGGCACGACAAACCTTTGCAGGACACGTTCTTTACGATTGGGAAAGTTTTCAGGATGCCACTTTGCAACCCTATGGTTATCTCATGCTGGATTTGCATACGCGAACACCAGTTACTCTACGATTACATAGCAACATACTGCCTCTGTCACAAACGTATCCCGTAGTTTACGTCAACAAGAAAACGCATAAAACGAATGAACCATTGCCAGGTGGACTGCAGTTAACACAATGAATTCCCAAACGTCGTATCGCACGGAAAGACAAACAAATCAAAGTGGTGGTAACATGGTTTTGCGTTCTGGAAAGATTACGATACAGAAACGACAACTCTCCAAAGGTTCAAAAGTCGATCAACATTTACCCTTTCTTTGTACCTGTTTTAAAAGCAATGGGAAACAACGAAAACAGGTGATATCTCAGGCTAACAGAGGACAAATAGAAGCGATTGGCGAGATTGCTTTAAACCTACTTAAGGGAAACATTGTCGTACCGAGGTCATCATTTAAACGGTTGAAGCCGCATAAGACAAAGCTCCTCTATTTCACGCGTAAGAAACCTAGTCTCAAGAAGAAAAAAGAAGTCCTCAATCAGCAAGGTGGTTTCTTACCAGCTCTCGCCGCTTTGATTGCATCATTGGACGTGGATTTTTTGGGTAAAGTGTTGAAGTGAAACACGCACAAAAGATGCTGCTGGTTCCGGAACATTTATTGCAAAGTATCGAAACGGAACGCCGATTAACATCTCCTCCACAACTTACGACGCTAACACGTTTAGATCGAGACATGAAAAGTATCATGGATTCTTCTTTACCGGAAGACCAAAAAGTGACTTTATTGGATCAACATTTGCAACGGTATCAAGGGCTGTCAAGACAAATGAAGAGCGAAGCTACTGTAAAAGCTACAGTGGTATTACAAACGCCAACGTCAACACCAACGCCACCCGCGACAGAGACAACTTCAAAGGTAACACAGCCGACGATGACATCCCAGGCAAAGCCTACAAAACCCCCATCGAGAAAACTACCTGCCACACCGGTCACCACAACGCGGTCAAAAATTCCCGTGAGCATTGAAACGCCACCTTCGCCCCAGGCACCAGCCGTGCATGCATGGATGATGTAAACACCGCCAGACTCCGTCCGCAAAAGTGTTAAAAGGTCCTACAAGGCGAGCACTCCATTAGTGGCAAGACTGAGGAGCAATAGACAGTGGGAACCTTACTAAATCGAACAATGTCTAAGTAACGGGCTTACGAAACACAAGCACTTTATTTCTTATAGCTCTTGTTAATGCAATAAAGTGTTTGGAATTGCTTGAAAGACGTGCAGTTGACTTTTATCCATTTCGAATTCATTGCATTTTAAGTCTCTGTATTTTTTATTTAATTTTCAAGTCCATGTTTTCTCATTAGTCCTGCGCTTCAATTGATCGTTTCAGACAAATTAAACTGTCTCAGTCATGTTTACCTATAATTGAGAGTTGAATCAAACCATTTAAGTTCTCATTACCAAACGACAAAAGGCTGCTTTACCTGGAGGAAGCGAGAAATCCATGGGAACAGAATATGACTTCTTAAACTGTAACGTTGAACCGGATTCCGCCGACTACGTTTTCAACCGTCATTTCGCCCCACGATTATGTTTCGCTGTGGCGCTTTTTTAGAAAGACACTCTCCTCGCTACAGTTGACGAAAAGTTTGCCATACTCGTTTTATTCTTGTTTATATTTTAACAGAATGCTTTTATTTGTGATATCAATATCCCGGTTAGGCAAAATGAAAGCATATCTATTGGAAGAGTTAGGTATTCCTTGTCTCGGTGTAGAACGCTGCGGGTGCCCTAAATTTGATGATTTAAAAAGCCGGTTTATTCCCTTTAAGTTTGTTGCTCACTCTCAAAAACGTGTCTAGTAGTTGATTGCAAAAACGTCTGTTAACTGTGGTTAAACGATGGCCTTTAACTACAAAAACGCTCACGATGTTTTCTCAGTTTGCCGTCCGTTGCGTGTGAGCGACTAAACTGTCTCGCCGACAGCGCTACTCGTGGTAAGTTTATTAACTTTGTTGTTTGATTTTGTTCTTTCGCTTCGTTATTCGTTGTCATTGTTAAATTTCCGTAGGGTTACCGTTTGAAAACCGTATTTTACATTGATAGTTCGCAAGATCTTTTCGCAGTGATTCAAGTTTTATTTTATTTACAACAAGCGCCTGTAACCGTTGGTCGGTGAATTCTTGTTTTGTTTACTTTTGATTTCACAAATGCGAGAGCGTTTTCGCCGACAAACGACCGTCGGTAGGCGTTGAATCAAAACTATATTTCCCTCTGATTTCATAAATTCAATTTGTGGTTTTACTCTTCGTTTCGTGACATTACACACACACACACACACACACACACACACACACACACACACACACACACACACACATACAAAACAGCGCGTAAACTCATTCTTGTTTTATTTCTGTTTTTTCTTTATTATAGACAATCGTGAGCGCTTTAAATCCTCTAAGAAGAACCAACTCAATTGCGAGAATAAATCAACTAGAGGTTTGCGTGGTCTGTCTGGAACCCAGCCGTGGGGTGTTATGTTTACTTGCAAGTACTACGGTGCAAAATTGACAAGAGCGGTTTCGTCGCTAGGCGGTTGTTATTCGATTTCATTGATAGATTTGTCTCTGGTGTTTTACCGCTTACAAACCAGCTTTTAATCCTCTACGAAGAACAAACTCATTTGCGAGAATAAATAAACTAGAGGTTTTCGTGGTCTGTCTGGAACCCAGCGTGGGGTGTTTTGTTTACTTACAAGTACTACGGTACGAAATCGAAGAATAACCGAGGGGTTGTCCGTGTTATGGTCATATTATCCATAATTTTTACCAACTATTCCGGTCACGACAATTCCGTGGGACTTACATGAAGTGGCTGTTATCGCTATTCTTCTTGTACCAGCCTGCTCATATCACCGCGACGCATGGGACGGAATATGGTGTTTATATATACTAAAGTCTGAACCATACAGAAACCGCTGACGAAAATCACTTGCTACGTTCACGAAAGTAGAATGTTATCATTTTGTACAGTGGATTCAAAAAATATTGAATTTACCTTTTGATATGTGTTTTCTCAATATGGAACGTGTAAATAGATTATGTCTTTGACTGTTGAAATAAACTGTTCTGATTAAAATTAAAAAAATTGTCCGTCGTTTTTTCCCTACGTACCTACCCCTCCCTGGTGACCAATTCTATTGTTCACTCACTCTCCCACCTCAGAATATTTTTGGCGCTTTCTATAGGAGGGTCACCTGTTCCATATACGGCTCTGTGATTTGTTAATGGCCCAAATACTGCTCTGTGATTGGTTAGCAGCCACGGGAGAAGGTCATATTACTCCTTCACCCAAGAATATACGTCGAGAGCACTTTCACACCCGTGCCATCGATGAGTTCCTGCCGCAGCTACATGGAACGAAGCTCTTCTCCGTGGTTGACACAAAGAAAGGTTATTGGCACGTAGCCTTGGACAACGAGTCAAGCCTGCTGTGTACCTTCAATACCCCCTCCGGACGGTACCGTTTAAACGATTACCCTTCAGGGTCAAGCTCTCCCAAGACATCTTCCAACGGAAACTTCATGAATTATACGGGGGCATCCACAATGTAATGGTTATTACTGACGACAACCTAATATGCGGCTCAACCGAATCAGAGCATGATCAAGCCTTCTGCGAAATACTTAAGGCCACTCGCAAACACAACGTCAGCGTAAACTCTGAAAAGCTGCAGTTCAAGCGGACCCAAGTCGACTTCTATGGGCGCATTCTGACTGAGAATGGAATCCAACCAGCGATAGAGAAACTAGAAGCAACCCGCAACATGAAGGGCCCATCAAACATGGGGGAGCTTCAGACCATCCTGACCATGGTAACCTACCTGAACCGCTTCTCGACAAAGCTAGCTGGCCTAACATCACCACTAAAAGAGCTAACCAAGAAGCACGTCCATTTTAGCTGGGAGCCCCACCATCAGCAGGCACTCGATAGGATTAAGCAAGAACTCAGCACATCCAAGCTCATTTCCTATTACGATCCAAATCCGAGTACATCCTTCAGTGCGACTTCATTAGACTCTCAAGGCAATGAACACATTGTCACCATGGCGTCCCGGTCACTCACCAAACCGAGTCCAGATATTCAAACCTTTAGCGCGAGTCACATATGGCCTAGAGAAGTTTGAGTACTACCTGCTCGGTCGGAACGTAACAGTCAACTTTAACTTCAACTTTATTTCAGTAAAGAAATGATCTTACTATGGACTGGCCTGCAGCAGTTGAAACCGATCACTCCTCTTTGTAACAAAATTTCAAAAAAAGAAAAACAATGAGGGCCCCAAGCAGGTTGCAGAGACTACTCCTTAAATGCCTGCGATTTGACGTCAATGTTCAGTACAAGCAGGGTACATCTATCCCAGTTGCTGATGCCCTGCCACGAGTGTGTCACAAGAAAGCAGCACACGATGCTGGGAATATGACGGACGACCCTGCTTCACAGCGTAACATCCACTTCATATCCATCTCCACTGACCTAACAGCAGTGAAGTCCTCCACAGCACAAGATCCTACCATGAATCTACTGAAGAATACAGTCTTCAATGGCTGGCCTCCTTACAGAAAGCAATGCTCGCAAGAACTATGGCAGTTTTGGAACTTCAGATGTGACCTCACATTACAGGACCGCCTAATACTAAAAAGCAGCAGGATCGTCGTGCCAGCTTCCATGAGAAACCAGGTTCTCCAAACAATCCACCTGGGACATCAAGAAAAGAGCAAATATATCCTCTGAGCTAGAGAATCAATCTTCTGTCCCGGCATCTCCGCTGACATTAGGTACATGGTGAAGAACTGCGACTCGTGTAACAAGTACCAGCCCATCTTGCAGCCAGACATTCCAACCCGGCCATGATAGAAGCTCGGCACTGACATCTTTGAATTTAGCGGGGAGAAGTACTTAGCGGTCGTGGACTACTATTCAAGATTCCCAGTGATACGACTCCTCAACAACATGACCAGCCACACTGTGTGCAACCACTTGCCTAGCATCCTGGCAGAATACGGGCTACCAGCCACTATCGTCGCAGACTTCGGATCTCACTACATCAGCGAAAGGTTCCAAACAAAATGCGAACAGAGTGGCATCTCCCTACACTGTAGTTCACCATACCACCACCAGGCTAACAGCCTGGCAGAGAGAGTAATTGGAACCTGCAAGTCGTTGTTGAGGAAAGCACCAGAGGAGAAGGAATGCTCTTACACAGCGTTATGGATGTTTCGCACGACTCCACTTGGTGTCCAGACGCCATCACCCAACGAGTTGCTGTTCGGACGTAAACCAAAAACAACAATCCCAAACAGCATAAGCACACGTAAGTACAAACACCCAGAAGATGACCTTCACCGCGGAGTCAACCAGAGACGCCAAGAAAGGCAAGCAGTATTCTATGACAGAAAGGCTGGTAGCGACAAGAGACCCTTTAGTAACCGAAACATCTTGAAGAATACCTGGCAGCCAGGAACTGTGGTAAATAGGTCACAGCCAAGGGAGCGCCCAGGAACCCACACAGTGGACATTCAAGGAAAAATCTACCAGAGAACTAGGGAGCACCTGAGACCAGGGAGCCAGAGTGACATACCCCCTCTCAGCCGGCAATAACCTTCCACCTATGGGTACCGTGACTCAACTACACAACTCCAAAGATACACGCACACACAACAGCGAGGTAACCAAACCTCCCCCGTTGGCAGATGCTTGCCCTAAAGACAGTACACCAGCACCAGATCAATTACCTCCTTCCAAATACCTTGCAGCGAGAAGCAAGTTGATCTTGAGACAACAGGTGCTGTTGCAACCAGCGAAGAACCTGCTACCACAGGACGCATCACCCGGATTCCAGCGAAGTTTAAAGATTAAACAGAGACAAAGACTTATGAGACACCTTTTTTATTGACACTGGGTTCCTACTTACGACCATGAAACTGTTCTGAGTTCCTGTTGCCGTTCGATAGACATTTGAATGATTCTATTAACGGTCATTATCATGTTACCTTTTTTGCGATTTATCTGCATGTAACTAGGACCTGCTCTATCAACAAAAAGAGGGGAATGTCATGGTATGTCTAGCGTGACATACCATATATGGGCATGCGTGCCCCACGCATTTTGTTATCCCTTGTTTAGTTGAGCTCATGGCGATTAAAGGAGACTTCGAACAACTTTTTATTGGTATCTGCGTCCCATTTTACGTCAATATTAACCTGAGTGTGAAAAGAGGCAATTTCAGAATACCTGGTCACTTCACTAACATGTATCGGGGGCTCTTGAAGAACGAGACATATTACAATAGAGACTTTCTTATTCCATGGTATGTGTTGATCATGAAAAGCGAAGCCAAAGAGGAGCAAAAAGTCTTTTTAAATTGAGGTCAAATCAGTTCTTTCATGTAAGTTTTATCTGTTAGGCTTTTTTTAATTGGTAAGTGAAACAGTGTAATCATGGGAAATGTTATTTTGGGTGAAAAATAATAAACCATATATTGGAAGCAGGCTCTTTGTTATTCAGAATTCATTCTGTTCTGTTCATGACATACGTGTACATGCTTTATCTCTTTGCCTTGAATATCAAAATCGAATAATTTAAACGACGTAACATATACTTTGGAAATGCAGGGCTCTCCGGAGATTGTCGTAGTTTCATAATCGGCTTAGCCATTCAAAGCCAACCCCTCCGACTAGTCAGTCTACTGAACCAAAGCACAGTCGAAATCTTAAACCTTCCAGACAGCACGCAGATCACGATTGAAAAAAAAGTTGCCGGGTGAAAAAAGAAAAACCTAAAAACTCCTAATTTCTGCTATATATCACTGTTCGTTTGGCAAGAAAGCCCAGAATACGAATTTTTCGGCCGAAGTATGACACCAAAAATTGCACTTTCTTGACGTGAAGTTTTTAAATAGAAAACTTTGTTCAAAAAGCAAATTGTACATTTACAGCAAACCTCATGTTCTCTCCTTGATATCTGCTATAAAAGTTTTCTCTGACCTTTTCTGCCACCACGCTTCAGCCCGTTTCTGATAGCCAATCTCTTGTTTCTTAACTGGCCTCGCTCACGCCAGAAAAGAATTCTGGGAGATTCAACCACGCCACGAGCATAGAACTCTCCTTCGCTTCATTCCATAGTTTTTTGACTAGGTGCTACCAGAAAAATATTGCATCGATGAGTCTTTGTAACGGTAAAAAACTAGCCCAAATTGCCTCGATAGGTACCGGAATCCACTCGCAGAAAGGCAAGAGAGACAGGTTCCATTTTCAGTCACCATCATCACAACAGAGCGTGTTTGGCATCTCCGTCAATATGAAACCGCCTCTCACCTCTGGTTTCTTTCAAAGGCTCGCCTTTACCCACATTCTAGCTTAATGATGCCAGCCTGGGGGCTTCTGCAGAGGTAAATGGTTCAGAAAACCACTCTAAGAGCGACAAGCTACAAGCTACTTTCGAAAATAAAGCGTATAAAGTATCCACGAACTGGCCGCACTGCGCACGCAGTACCAGGGGAAAATTTTTGAACATTAATGTCCACTATTTTAGTCCTCCTACAATTCCATATCGTCGTATTTCCGTTTATGGTTTTTTTTACTTTCTCTCGACAACGTTACCTCAGTTAGGTATATCTAGATCTTACTTTTTGCTCGACGTAGATTTGTCACCATAAAGCATAAAAAATTAACGGGTTTAACTTTATGCTGATTTTAAGGATCGCCCTCGATCCGCAAAAACAAATTCCTGCAAAATAAAATTCCGCAAAAATTATACCCTTCCGTGCTATAAACAACTCTGCTTAAGCCATGATATGCAATTTGTGTTTAAGGTGCTATGGTATCCTAGAAAATGCATGGAAATAAGAGGTTTTTTGCTACAGGTGAGTTGAGAGTGGAGGTTTTAAATCTCTTTTTGTCTCCAAATATTTTGGTGGAGGACTGGGCGTTGTTATGCATGTATCTTGTCACGTGACAACTGATCACGTGTCTATACCCGGCTCATTGGAACTCACTCTATGGTTGGCCGAATCATTTGGAGAATTTGCCTTGGAATGTGTCAAAATAGCCCTAAATTACTATGTTTGGGGTCATTTACTGGGGCCGGAGCTCACCACCAAGGGCTGACAAAACTTAAACCTTGCCAATTTCAAAGAACCGCTTATTGGCACTGCGAATGCAACAAAGTTTGTCCGAACGCTCACTTTAATCTGCTGACAGTTTGTTGTGCGTGGACAAGGGGCCTGCTCTAATCTTCACTGGCGGAAGTTTCATCGAATGCTGAAGGTGCCCGAACAACTTTTGGTGCAGGACTGGAGCCTGCTTTGAGAATTAGAAGAAAATAGTAGTTGTTTTGGAGGAGCCTTTCCAGCTAAAAGATATGTGGAATCTTCCAGGATACATCGGGGTCATATTCTTGCTGTTTGACTGCTTGGTTGAGGTAGCTGATAAAATGGAAGTTGAGAGAGCTCTTGTTTGCCTTTTTCCCCAAACTTCCTTAATAATTTGGAAGCAGAAGGGTTATTTTGTAATGTTTACTCTCTGAAAAAAGGATTCAGTTGAAAAAGATTTCTCCAGACCACTCGTTTGCGAGGTAAGATTTTCATCTAATTCTTGCACTAGTTTTGAGCTGATATGTTGTTTACATCCCATCTCTATGCTATTACTTTACTGGAGAAGTGCATTGTCATGCCTGTTTGATTTTTTCCCTTTGCTTCAAGTCTAACAAACTATTTTGCACTGATATTGCTGGAAAAGATGGCAAAACCTGACCACAGCAGTTTTTTTCGTGACCCTATGCAGGTTTGAAATTTGAAACTGGCATGGAATTTGTAGATTACAATAATTATTTACTTTCCATGATTTTTCTTTTACCAGGTTTTTAGGGATCAAATTTGAGGTAGAGAAACCTCTGCAAAGAACCAGAATGAAGCCAATCTGTTGAATTGCTCTTTCATAACATTTAAAGGATTGATGGTAGGTATGAGCAGAAAATACCCATTTTGGCGTTAATTCTGGAATTTTATGTAACACGAAATTACTCAGACTTCGAAGCCCTTGTTTTATCGCTCTTGTTTTATCGCATTGTGAACAAATCTTCAAATTTATGGCCGTAAATATGTTTTCTGTTTATTCTTCTTCATTTTCCTTCTATTATTTTGGGAACAATTTGTATGTAAGCTTATGTTAAGGGGGGGGCTAACTTAACTACAAAATTAGCTAACATTGTTGCTATGGAAAGTTCCCAACCCTCATATCTTGGAAACCCTAACTTGCACAGACAAGCTGTTTGGCTATGTTTTTACAATCAAAAAGTTTTACAAGATTTTCGAGTCACAACCATATTTGGTCAGTCACGTGACCAGAACAGAAAAAGGCCTAAACCTCGAGTGGCGTACACTTCTGGATATCGAAAATGGTGCCAATGGTTAACGATCGCCAAGGTAAAAAACTCTACGTATCGATTTTTGGAAATTCGCGTTTTTGTGGGATTTATGACGTCATAAGCACGCAAATTCATACCATTTTGTCATTATCATTGCAGTTATGTTGCTTACGTAGGCTTGTAAAGAAGGCTGGAATATTTCCGATTGGCAAAAAAATCGGAACTTCACATGATTTTCTCCAAGTGTTAGGGATTTTTCTCTCTAAAGCGCGGTTGGGGCCTGGGGCGAGTTACGCATGCGCAATAGCAATTTGTAAATTTTACATGTTCACCTCTTCGCACGTCTCACCAATATAGTGGCAAAAACACCAAAAAAACCGTGTTTTACAAATACAATCCGTAAAAATCACTTGGCAACAACGCTAAGTTTGTAGTTAAGTTAGTCCCCCTTACGTTTAATATGTAGATTTAGCCAAGCCTAAAAGCGGAGCTCCACGATTATTATAATTTTTGACTGGTATTGAGCAACACCGCATGGCTTTCCTTGCGCCAATATTTTATGTTAGAGCAGTCAACAGGAATTGACTACGGTTCAAAAACCTCAAAACATTACAAGAAAAAAATACAGCCGACGCGTGTGTTTGTTCGAAAACAAGTTTAGCAATCAAAGAACGATCAAATATTTTCATCTGCCACATCGTGTTGCCTTGGACACAAAATCGCGCGAATTTCAATATAAACGTCTCCACAGATGTCTCGCCACGAATGTCCTCCTTAGCAAAATTGGTGAAATTTCATCCCCATCTTGCTCTTTTTGCGGATAGGCAGATGAATCTCTCGAGCATATCTTTGTAACGGGCCCTTACACCAAGGAATTCTGGGCAGAAGTTATAAAATGGATGGCCAACCAGGACATTGAAATTGGACCTCTTTCTAATAAGGGCATAATGTTTGGTATAATGGAGTGTAAAGAAGATTTGTTTGTGAACCATATTTTGTTGATTGCGAAAATATATATTTATTCTTGCAGATGTAATAACACCAAACCATCCATTACAATATTAAACGCTAAGATTAAGATGATTTACCAACTTGAAATGATGGTTGCCAAATCTATTAATAAACTGCCCACCCACCTTAGAAAATGGGGCAATTATCTTGCAAATTAATGTAATTACAATTTCGCACTGTGCTCTTTGTTGTTATAATATAAATAAGAATATATGCAATATCTGTAAAAAGGTCCCCCGTGCATCATATGTGTATGTATCCGTAAGTATTTATAGTGAGTATGTGTAGATATAAAAATGGAGAAATTGAAAAAATATATATCTAAAAAAAAAAGACTGAAAATCGTCGAAAAAAGATTGCCGCCACTCTGTGCGATTTTGGCGATTTGTGTTTTGCTGATCGTGATGTCCGCGCCGCGCCCCTCGCCGGCTGCTTTTTTTTGCGTGTTTGATTTGGGTGTAGCCTGCGCTCGCAGACGTATTTCCCGTTGTCGCTTCTCTCCGCCCGATAGGTGACGTCTGCGAAAACGACTCCACAAACTATTTCCATGACGTCATTCCTTTTGTCTTCTGGTTGACCAATTATGTGACGTTTAAGAATGGATCAGATTCCCGCGCGCGTGGAAAGACGTGAATGTTAGCATTGGCATCGATTAAGCGATGGAAAAGTTATGGATGTAACTCCAAAGAAATTGTCAAATTCAAAAAAGTTTTGCTTTTTATGTAAAGACAATTTTTCGCTTCCGAAATCTAAGATAAAAGTATTGGGGAAAAGTGCACTGGATACTCCCTCTTTAATCCTCAAGGCGACGAAAGAAGATGTTTAGTTTACGTCGAGAGGGAAAGGTTTTACATCTGCCGGATGAAGTGTTACAATCGGCTCGTACGGTATCAAAATGCTCTTCAGTTTTGAAATACAGAAAGATTATCAGTCTGATGACTCGGTCCGCGTCAAAAGACTTGCTAAAGAACCAGGAAGATTGCCAGAGGCTAAAAAGAGCCTTAAGTTTGGAGACACGTCCAGGGCTAGTGCTACATGTGAAAATTCACAACATTCGCAAGTCCAATATGTGAGTCCTGCTGCACTGGCTGCCGCTCTTACGCCGCGAATTGTTGTTACATCCTTTGCCAGACCGCCTGTGTTTTCTTTTGGATCTGTTAGCCCGATACCTGGGATCCAAAATAGTGGTCGGATTCATAAAGCCTTTCGTGATAGCCGGATGTTGACTTCAACTCCGCGCCATATAAAACCTGTGCTGCAACAACAACAAGAGGTGTCTGTGACAGAAACGCGGGAGACACAAGTTCATATTTCTGTGACTAATCCCTGTGGTAAAACAATTCGTAAGGAACTGAAAAACGATCTTTCATTCATTGGTAAAGCAATCGTGCATGGACCTCATTAGCGGATCGCTAGCGCGGTTCTAAAGAGTGACGCGCTAAAACAAATGGTAGTGGAAAAGGTATTCAAGTTGATGACTTTGCAACTAAATGAACTTTGTTCCCGCAAACTACCCTGCATCTTCAGGGCTAATACAAAAGAGGAAATAGTGAATTTCGATTTTGAAAAGGCGTGCCTTGAGTTGAAAGCAAAAGCCCCAATATTCTATGCGTTTTTGATGACCAGTGCGTGCAATTAAAAGGAAAACCCTGAGTGGCTTCCCAGTGTAGTGGTAGCAGGGTCAGTCCTACTCAAACAACGCAACTCACATATGAACGCCTGTGCCACAGTAATTGGAATTCTTCTGAAGTCAAGATCTCTGGAGGTGAGGATTAAATAACTCTAATATAGTGGAATCTGGAAATGGTGGCACTGGATGCCCTTAACGTTTGTGGATTTGTTTTACCAATCTTTGGTTTTTAAATTGGCATTCCAAGGAAAACCTTTTTCTCGGTACATGTAGATTTACTTTGCAACAATAACTGGTAAATAGTGTTACAAACTTTACAGTCTGGTTGCCTGCTACTTCTGAATTCATTTGAAAAGCACTGTCATAGAAATGTTCATGCCATAAGCACCCCTCTCTTTTGAGCCCTGTTTTATAGCAAGAAATTGTCAAGCCCTCCCCGTTTTCCTTAACAACCAAAGCAGTAAATGACAGACTGCAGGGGACTTAGTAGAGGGGTTTATTCGCTTATCTTTTTATTTCAAGCTTAATTTAGGCCATTTCTTGAATTATAATTTTTCCCTACGCAACAATGGATAGACTATCCAAGATGACAGTGACATGCTGTAGTGTGAGAGTTCGTGCAAAGCTTGATGTTCTAGGGGAAAAACATGACCAAGAAATATTGGATCTGCAACAAAAAATGTCCAAGGATGAGCAGTATGTTGTCAATAAAGATAAAACAGTTAAGATGCTCACCGAAAGCTGTAATACAATTGGCCATTCGTGTTCTAACACCTGTACCCAGGACATAGAAAATGTACTAAGAGAGCTTAAAGAAAGCAAGTTGAATCTACATCTAGAGAGCTTAAAGAAAGCAAGTTGAATCTACATCCAGGCTTTGCTATTGCGTTTGATAACATCGATGGAAAACTAGAGCGCAAGCATATGACTAAGGAGAATCAGAATTTTGATTTCCATTGGGTCAACCATAAACTTACCATCAACAGAGTTTCTGGCAGGAAGCTAGATACTTCACCAAGAGAGATAAATGGCGTGCCTAACATCAAATTCCTTCCTAGTGTTCAGGACCAGAACAAACAACGACACAACTACATTGTGCATGTGGCAAGGATCCTTGTGGAACACTTAGAATGTTTCTCATTCTTAAAGGAAGTGTGTATCAGACATATTCCCCACAA
>JAEMWC010001055.1:45000-95000 GCA_016490735.1 Pachyseris speciosa
TAAATTTATTTCAATCCAGTTTAGTTTTTTCAAACTAGTTTATTTTTTTCAAACCAGTTTATTATTTTTAAACTGGTTTGTTCTTATCAACTGTCTAAAAAGGGCTTTTATTTTTGGGGTGTGGTTGAAAAAAATGGGGCGTGGAAATTTATGGGGGGTTACAAAAGAATTTAAGAACATTTTTTCAGACCACTTTTTTCTTTCTTCTAACGTGAGGTAATACAACAATTCATACAATACAAGGGTGCCACAGTTTCACAAATTATGTCTTATGTCAAGTGGCCATTGATTACTGTAACATGTAAAATGTCTGCAGTACAACTTACAACCTTAAAATTGTTACCATTAACTAAATTATCCATTTCTTGCATTATTTAATAAATTATAACTGGTAGCTGGCATGACCAAAGATGAGTTCTGATAAAACAACATATACATGTAGGCTTTGTAGTACAACCATATATGTTGTGGTATGAAATTTACTTTGTGTGAAATTATTTCATATCAGTATGAAATTTATCTCCTTTGTCTCCTATGAATAATCAGGGTTAGGAGACAAAGGAAATAAATTTCATACCAGTTGGTATGAAATTTATTTCCTTTGTCTCCTAGCCCTAATTATTCATAGGAGACAAGGGAAATAAATTTCATACCAACTGGTATGAAATTTATTTCCTTTGTCTCCTAACCCTTGTTGGTATGAAATTTATTTCCTATGTTTCCTAGCCCTAATTATTCATAGGAGAAAGTAAATTTCGTACCACAACATATACAATAGCATTACAGTATAGTCTCCCTAACCCTTCCATAAAAGCTAACCATATAAAATCAGGGTTTAGGCCTAATTAGTAAGATCAGTGCCTAACCCTACCCCCTAAACCCAATCCGTAACCCCACTAACCACTAACCCTAACCCTTTATTTAATGTTTTTGTGTAACTTTTTTGAGGCACATGTAAGTTGACTTAAAGAAAGGAATTAAAGTTTGTGTTTTGAAGAAAAACTTCCCATGATTGTAAAAAAATAAACTGGTTTGAAAAAAATAAACTAGTTTGAAAAAAATAAACTGGATTGAAAAAATTTAACCAAAATAGAATATGAACCACAACATATACACCCCCGAAAAAAACTCAAAGCTGGTTGGCGAGAATTTGAGTCAACTTCCACATGGCATCTTTCCCTTTGTTCTGCGGAGGTTTTCTCCCTCGCCCACTCAACAGTTGCCGGATCTGTTTCGCCCCAAGTTCGCCAACTTTCGCGAGGGCTTTTCGTGCTTCCTTCTTGGAGGCGGCCGCCTGTCTCTTTGCTTGCTGGACAAGGGGCGCAAGGACGTCGCGGATCACGCCGGAGCCTTTGTGTTTGAAGCGAAACCGCCCGAAGCGGGGGTCGAAGATTTTTGTCCACTCACTCAGACGAGGGATGCGCGTATACATTTGGAAGAAATTCAGGAGACTTCGCTGATCACGAGGGACAAAGCCACGTCGGAGCCGTTGAGGTCCAAAGTGTTGTTTGACCCATCCGAGATTCCGATTCGCACACTGTCGATTTGGGTTTTGTTGATGGGGTGAAATTCGAGGTGAAAAGGTTCCTCCTTGACAGGAAAACTGACGGGGAGATCCACGATGGAAATGCTGTACAAAACATCGGCCGGGACGTTTTGCACATTCCTTGTGACCAAATCACAGTGTATGAAAACCCAATCGACGCCCCTCGTGATGTTCGGGATCCTTTCGCCGACGAAGCTTGTCGAATCTTTCAAGATTTTTTTGCCGAGGCCGAGCAGGTCCGCGAACTCACCGACGGAAAGGTGGAGCTTGTAGTCTTTCGCGATACCAATCACCACCCGGTAAATCGTCAAATCGAAATACAGATTGAAGATGTGCTCTTTGTCGGTGGCAGACGGCTCGACGAAACCTGTGTGCGCTTGAAGGAAGGAGGCGAGGCTGGTGTAGCTGTACATTCCGTCGGCAACAGTCAAAGTTTTCCAAGCTTCGCCCTTTTTCCGTCATTTAAGCTGGTTGTTGTTGTACCGCGCCGCCACATTCTGCCAAAAGTAAGTCATTGTAATGAGTTTCTTGAGGGCGACTTTGTATTGCCGGTTGGGGTCAAGGAAAATGCGCTCCGGGAAGAAGATCTTGAAATCGTGGGTCGGCTGGTCGCCGCGCCCCGGTTGTAGCTTCGCGAGCCTGGGGTCGAGCAGCAGGTGTTCGTCGTTCGTCGTATGTAATCGCGGGAAATTTTCTTCGCTCCCACCCTGCTCAAGAAGCCGCGACGGGTGAGTTCGGAAAGCAGCTTTTCGATGTCTCGCCGGAGTTTGGAGGAAGTGTTCCCGGCCCGGAGCGAGCCCAGCGCCAGGTACAAATCGTTGACCATTGCATCGAAGTCCCCCTTCGCCTCAAGGCGGGAGGCCCCGCTTCCTTCTGTTTCCCTCTCTTCAGCAAAATTCGAATCTGACAGAGCTGGGAGCGGAGGCGGCATTTTTAGGGCTTTCTTTTTCCACCTTGAAGCTGTCGGGGGGAATTGCCTTTCTCTTCTTCGTTCTTCGATACCCTCCACGACGTAATTGACTTCCCCAATCGTTAAATCTTTGAACATTCCCCTTTTTATTTTCCGGCTGGGGTCATTTCCATATTTTGAGAGCAAGCTTTTGGCTTTTCCCAAGGTCGCCGATTCGTCTATCCCCTCTTCCCACTTTTCTCTTTGTTCGGTGGAGAGATCCTTCACACGTGGAACTTGAATTTTTCATCACCACCATCTTCCTCCTCTTCGTCTTGTGTTCGTGATGGTGGTGGTGTTGGAGCCTCCGATTGGAAATCCCCCCAATCGAAGGGGTTGATTCGGTCGAACTCGTCCATTGCATAGTTCGGCTGTTCTTCTTCTTGGGGCGCCGGCTTGGGGATTCCCGCCTTGTGGGGGTCGTTCCACCATCTCGTGATCGGTTTGAGAAGTTTTTCCGCGGCTGCTTCCCCCATTACTTCGGCGATCTTGTGTTTCTTGAAATGCTGTCGCATTTCCCGTTCCTGTTGATGGAGATCGGCTTCTGCCGCGGCCCGCTCGCGCCACTTCTTCAGAGACATGTTCTTCACCACTGGGTGAAAGGGTTTTCGCAGGGGAGAATATATGGAGAAAATCTCGAACTATGACCCAGCAACCAAGTCAACGAATTGGAAACAGGGGCACCCGTCCATGCCCAAAGACATTTTCCGGATGTTAATTTGTGGGCCCAGCAATTCCGGCAAGACAAACATCTTGCTGCACATGCTTTAAGAGCTGCTGGAGTACGACAAGGTTCTGCTTTTCTCGAAGAATCTTCACCAGAACAAGTACCAGGCGCTTCTGCAAGATTTCGCCAAAAACATGAACTCCCACGTCGGTTACGAAGTCGACGAGGCGTTCGGGGACGACATCGTCCCGCTCGAGGAGCTGCCGCCCAACAACCAGAACATCGTCGTGTTCGACGACTTGGTTTGTGAAAAAAAAAAACCAAAAGAACATAATGAACTATTTTATAAACGGTCGACACCGAAACTGCGCTGTGATTTATCTGTCCCAGACCTTTTTCAAAGTTCCCAAGAACATCCGCGACAAATGCAGCCATTTCTTCGTCTTTTCCTTCCTCCCAAGAGAGAACAGACGGATCGCTTCCAATCTGGGGGTGGATCCCAACCTGCTGGACCGCGCAACTGACAAAAAATTCTCATTTTTATATTACGACAAGCCGAGTAAAGAGATGAAGAAAAAGTTCGACGAGAGAATATAGAAAAGACATGGGGTGGTTGAACGAACTTCCGGGAAGCTTTTTTCGAAAAGCAGGAGAATGAAAACCCGGACCTTGTGGCCCCCTGGTCCGCGAGGGCAACATGGAGAGAAGGGAGATCCCGGCCCCACAGGACCGAGCGGTGCGCAATGGCCAACCGGTCCACACGGGCCTGCAGGGCCTGCAGGGCCTGCAGGGCCTCGAGGAACAAGAGGACTGCAATAGCCTCCAGGTCGGAAAGGCCCGCAAGGCCCGACAGGCTCGGGGGACTTCAAAAGAGACGGCAGCACCACGATGACAAGCAATCTCGACATGGGGCGAAACCCTGTCACCAACATGGTTTACGCTGTGAACGACCTCGATGCCACGAACAAACGCTATGTCGACTCTGAAATCGCGCTTTGTTTGAAACGGCACGGAAGTGACCCGGAACTGGATGATCTGAATATGGGTGGGTATGCCATTGAACATTTGAAAGACGTTGATTCCAACACCCCCGCTGAAAACGCCGTTAACAAAAAATACGTGGATGACGAAATGCAAACCAAATTCGACGCGATCGCGCAAAAAGACTTGAACATGAACGACAACGCAATCGAGAATCTTGCGCCCCTCTTCAACCTCAAGGACTCGGTGAACAAAAATTATGTGCATGAGTATTTCGTGCGAAGAGATGGGTCAACAGCAATTTACGGGGATCTGGATCAGGCCAATCAAAATCGAATATGTCGGGGCACCAGCAGCCGACAAAGATGTTGCAAACAAAATTTATGTCAACCAAGCGCCTTTTATCAAACTTGCGGGCGGGCAAATGGCGGGGCCAATTGACATGCACAACAATGAAATTGCGACCGTGAAAGACCGCGTAAACCCTGGGGATGGGATCAACAAAAAACATGTCGATGCGGCTCATTTGTCCTTTTCCGGCCACCAAGCGAACCCTTTCGAATATCTGATGGATGACATCAACGAGTCTTCGAATGAAAACAAAGTCACAATTCTGCGCATCAACGACTTCAACCCTCGCCCCATTCGATCGACAAAAGGGCGTACCTTTTCACGTTGAAGAAAGTCGATGATGGCAGCAACCAGTACCGCTCGCGCCTCGGGTTCAATCTCTTCAAACTGCCTCCTGGTTACTACACCTTCGTTGTCGAATACTTTCCGCCAGAGATGCGCAATGTCAGTGTGAACGCCAGTGGGACCACGATTTCGATAACGCCGCAGGCCTCGAAAACCTTCCCTGCGGTCGGTCCTTTGTGAAAACTTTGGTGCAATTCCACAGATGGTCAAGCGCGATCCCCAACTACATCTATCTCGATTTGCATGGAGTGTCGACAGATTCGACACCCACGGACAGAATGGTGGTCTACGGTGTCCAGGGGTTGGTTTCAAATGTGCCTTCGTCTGTCTTTGATCAGGTCTGGACTGGGAAAAATGGAAGAATGACCATGGAAACCGACTGAATGGCAAAAACCTTCACAACGGCGGCCTAACGTTATTCCACGGAAGCGTGGGTGGGATGATAATGGGAACTGCTCTGGATCTGGATGGGTTTTCCCTTTATAAACCGAAACTGGGCGATGATTTGGACCTGGACGGGCACTATGTCAAAGATGGGGGAGCAACGTTGTTTGGGGGAACAGATGGGAAAATGACAATGCTGAAGGACCTTAACATGAACACTTATTTGATTCACCAACCGAAATTGGGAGGGAATTTGAATTTAAATGACAATGCGGTTTATGACAATGAGGACCTTTTGTTCACGTACCGAGCCGGCGCCGTCCGCCTTTCAAAACCGGTGTTTTGGCCGGGCATGCGTTATCGAGTGAAAAGTGCCTCCCTTTCCGGTTCTCGGGATACCGGCACTTTCTTCAGTTTCACGCAGGAGGATATGTTGCCTTTGTCACTTTTCGAAAAGATTGAACACATCGAGGTTGTATTTAAGGAACCTTTGGAGAGTGGTATGGTTTACCGTTACGAAACCTTTAACCGAAATGGGAGGTTGCTGACGAGTATCGAATACAGCATCGGCCGCGGGGTGGAGCGGTGGTGGAACACCAGTCAATTCGCTTCCTCCCCCACGAATATTAACGGCCTTTTATTTGAGATGAAAGGGCTCAAAAACAACCTCGCAAAGGTGGAATTCGACCTCGTGCCGTGAAAGTTTTCACGTTTCAATATATGGACCCCCAAATCGACAGCTTTCTTTGCAGATACACCTGGTGCTACTGGTGCGACAAGTGTCGGCTGGTTTGCCCCTGCACCCTGCGCACGCGCAAACCGAAGTGGCAAGAGCAGGAAAAACTGCGCGTGCCATGCTCGAAGCAAAACCAGATGGTGCATCTTACGACACCGTCTTCTGAAATTTTTTCCGAAAATTTACAATGCGGGTCCCGAAAAGAAAACCTCGGCCTCTCCCCGCCAACATCTTTGACTTCAACCACATCGACCCGACCCTTCGGAAGGACACTGTCGATATGTTGAAGCGGCTCTTCGTTTTTTTACCACAAGAAACATTGGGCTACGAAAAACTTTTCCGAACGTTTCAGCGCAGTAACTTGCTTTGCAACGTGGTTGCTGGAAAAGCTGTTTAACTTTTTACAATGCGGGTCCCGAAAAGAAAACCTCGGCCTCTCCCCGCCAACATCTTTGACTTCAACCACATCGACCCGACCCTTCGGAAGGACACTGTCGATATGTTGAAGCGGCTCTTCGTTTTTTTACCACAAGAAACATTGGGCTACGAAAAACTTTTCCGAACGTTTCAGCGCAGTAACTTGCTTTGCAACGTGGTTGCTGGAAAAGCTGTTTAACTGACTGGGGCTGTCACGGGAGGGGTTACTATCAATCCTGCTGTCATTGCCGGGCTAACAGCGTTTGGTGCTGTCATGAAAATTGTCGCGACGGCGAAGAAATGTGACAGAAAGACCGAAAAAGCCACCTTCGCTCGAGTTGAACACAAAAAATACTGAATGCCATCTGGTTCCATCTCAGGGGAGAACCTTTCGATGCAGAGAAGTTTCTCGGCAAGCTGAAAATTATCGACGACCTCGTTTCCGACCACTGCATGGAAATTCGAGAAACTCCAGGCGAAGTACGCCAAACATTTTACTGTGAGCTAGCCCACCATTTGTCGAACCTTTCTTTCGCCTTTTGCCTTGTCTTCAAGCTATTTTTCCAGGCAAGAGGTGCGAGCTTCAAAATAATTTCACAGTTTCCTGGCCAATCTTCTGGGGAAACATTCAGAAAATAATTGAAAAGGAAAGAAGCGTAATTCACTGATTTTGGCTCGGGGAAATTCGCGAACTCGTGGATGACATTTCCCAAAAACTCCCACCGCGGTGTATAACACTTTCGACCATCAGCCAACACACAGGTGTTAACTGCGTCGAAAATACCATACGTTTCCAAAGTTTTGCGGAGGTGATTGTGGGAAATCACAACTGGCTGCCAACCTTTTTCTTCTCTGCGGGGGTGGACCACTGTGTCGAGCTTCTGCACTAGCCCGCATATTGGGCAAACAAGCTCGCAATCTTCCCATCTTTCCTTCATCTTCTCTTCGCAATGCCATCTCCTTCTTTTTTTCTTGTGCAAGGTGGGCAGGTTTTGAAAATCTGGGAGCCCCTGCCAAGTTTTTTGTTTCTCTTCTTCTCAATCTCGATTCCGAACATCGTTGGATTTTTCTTTCGGATATATATGTGCAAATGAATGACAAACGTTCCCTCGAAAAGGGAAGAACGGCGACTTTCGCGAATTTATTACAGCCCAGAAGGATATTGGAAGGGGTGATGCGGCAAAAATAATTGGCGCAAAGGGCCAGCATCCCGGAAGTGATTGCGAAGAGATGGTTTCACAGACAGGCTGTTTGGCAGATCTTTCTCCCCCCGCCTCCGAAAATTGTTCGCTTGAAGTTCGACGTGCCCATTCCCAACGCGGTATACCAGGCTTTTTATGCCACCTGACAAGATTGGGGGCAAACTTTGGAAATACGCACTGACAGTGGTGGATGTGGCGAGCAGATACAAAGAGGCTGAACCTCTGTCCAGAAAAATCTCAGAGGAAGTTGCGTCGGCTTTCGAGAAAATTTACAAACGCAGTCCGCTGCAATGGCCGAAACTGCTGCAGGCGATCCGGGCGAGAGTTCATGTATACGGTCTCGCAAACGATGGCCAAGCATGGCACAGCCATCCGACGCGGACATCCCGAAGTGCATCGCGACTAAGCGATTGTCGAGCGGTGGAACCGAACGTTGGCAGAGGGGTGGTTTCGCCACCAATACGCGGTGGAGATGCATCTGCCCGAGGGAGAGCGGTCTATGGCGTGGGTACAGCGGCTTCCGCGGGTTGTTGCTGCGAACAACAACCAAGTCACGCGATTGATAGACGCTAAGCCTGTCGATGCGTTAAAACGGTAAAGGGTATTCGCAGAACCCGCCACTGCTCCGTACGGAAGACCTGTCGACAAGGAAGAAAGAAAGCTGCCCCTTGGAACACGCGTTCGATTTCTTTTCCAGCCGGGGGAGATGGAGGGAGGCGTGCGAAGGGCGACTGATCCTGTTTAGTCTTTGCGAACTTACCCCATCGAGTGGGAAATGACAAAACGGAACCAACCTGTTTTGTATTGGATTCGTGGCGGGCCAAAACGTAGCTTTGTGCGGGAAGAATCGATGGTTGCTCCTCCAAATACAGAATTGCCCCCGATCGACCTCACTTGAGACTTCTTCACTCACCTCTTCCTTTCGTAATAGTTTGTGGGAACTATTTCGTGGTACTTGTCAGAATAAAATTTTGCGAACTTGGGTAATCTGTGCACTTTGTCTTCTCGGAAACAAACCAAGCAGGCATCGTGTAATTCACATCCCCTGCATCTTGTGCAAACAATGATTCTTGTCGGTCTTTGTGTCTGTGTGCAAACAGGGATTATGGTTTGCCGCTCCATATAACATCAAAACATATTCGTTCAAAAGGTGGTACTCGAACGGTTCTGTGTGTATTCCGTCAGACAACACGTATCGCTTGTCGTAGTAGGCAGAGAGTCCCAGCTTCCTCTGACGATATGTGACCATCTCCCCCTCGTGCATTCGGAAGCCTGTGTTCTCCGCCATGTCCTTGTGTCCCTCGAGCGCAGCTTCGAACCACTCCCACCGAATTTCGTTTTGCCGCTTCGACATTCCCTTTGTGGAGAACTTCGCGTGCTTTCCGTCGACATCCACGAAGTAGCACTTCGAGCAGAGCGCAATCATCCGCTCTCCCACACAATCGAATTTGAGCAGCCCCGGCGTCCGACCGCTCCACTTGTCCCACGCCAGCCAGTTCTTTTTGTCGGCCTCGAATTCCTTCCGCCTGTGCGGAAGTACGACATCCTCCAGCTTCTCCCCCGATATCGCCAGATAGTTGCTGTCTGTGTCCATTTGCATCAGCTCGAAGTCTTTTCGGTCGACGTACTTGTCCAGGAAGTCGTAGTAGAATTCCAGCATCCGCAGCTTTGCGAGTTTGTACACTGCGATTCCGATCTGGAAGGGACGATCAATCGTCACCTTTGCCTTTCGTTTTTCCATCTCGTACGCGCTGCCGATTTCCTCGAGATCCTCGAAGAAGGGACTACGCATTGTCCGGTCGACAGTTTTCTCGTCTTTTGTGTAGGTCGCGTTAGTCTGTCGTTCGACTGCCTCGATCATTTTCCTGTATGCACTGTTCCCAAGCAGTTTGAACATGTCGGCGAGAAGTGCTTTGCTTTTGTCGGTGTCGCCGGTTCGCCTGAGTGTTGGGACTTCTTCCACGAACAAGACAAAGGGTTTGGCGGCTCCGTAGTCAATTGTTCGATACACTGCTGTTATCCGTACGCCGTGGTCGATGTACCACTGAAGCAGAGGGCTGAGGAGGAGTATCTTCTTTGCAGAAAGCGTGCCGACCAACTTCCTTCCGTTCCCACGAGCCCTTCCGGTTCTCTCCAAATAGTCGTACATGTGTTGGGGAACAGCTTCGGCCGGCACTTCCTTGTTGTGGAAGAATGGGCACATCTCCTCGAACTTGGGCCACAAACGTTTGGGAATCTCGATGTCCACCTCTCCGAAGCCAAACCAAATTCCGTTTCGAGGTCTGTACACGAAACCTCCTGGAGCTCTAGCTGGCTCTTTGTAGTGGGAAACTTTTTCCGGGCCGCAAGACATATCCTGTGCCATTGTCGACAAGTACAACGCGTTGACGTCGTAGCCGAGGATTTTCTGGCAGAAGTGGAGGTTTTGATGTTGGTGGTCTCGGATCTTTGTTTTTTGTGCTTCGTGGTACCTTGTGAGCACTATACTTGGCCCACCGACCTCCGCCGCTTTCAACATGTGGAAAGCTTCTTTCCTTGTGGTCCAAAGGTGCGCCCCTCGTTCGATTGCGCCGCGGAGGAGATAGTGCATGCTTACCCCGGGGATCGACACCGTGTCTTTCAAGATGCCGATTCCTTTCTCGGTGTAGAAGGCCCGCATTTTTACAAATGCTTCCAGGCCTTGGGCTACATCCAAGCTGTTATAGAACTGTATCCAGTCAGCGAATGTTTTCATTCCCCTGTCCTGGAACAACTGGACACATCTTGCGAGCTCTTCTTCTGTCAGCACGTATTCGTTGCGCATTTTGGAATACCATTCAGAGTGGGGGGAAGCCCAGGGAAATCAAGTTTGTCAGGCGAATCGAACCAGTCGTATGGGAACCACGACTTCTCTCCCTCACACTCGAATGCTTTCACCCATTTGTCGTAGCTGGTTCCTGGACCAATATAGTTGACACTGTCGAGAAATCGAGAATTTGATTCGAGAAGGTACTTGATCCGGTTGCCTTGTTTTCCCACTTTCACGCGTTTGTGTTCCCCGCGCAAAGCTGTTCCACGAACTGGTTTCAAACCAGGTTCAAATCGTATTTCCCGGAGTTGAACCCAAGGTTAGGAACTTCGTTGCACCAATCTTCGATGTGTTGGCGTTGTGGCTTCGAAAGAAAATCCATGTCGGGAGGGAAAAAGTTTGCTCTCACAGTCTTTCAAATTTTCTCCCCTCGCCGGTGCAGCTCGTCCAGGAACAGAAAGACCAATGTGTGGGGGTCTTTGTTGCAAATGTGTGTGGGCTCTCGGCTGAATGTGTCGGCAATGGAGACGGAGATTGGGGTGTGAACGTTTTTGATTGTGAGGGACGGTCTCTGTTCTTTTCGGCGGTTGCTGTCTCCGAATGCTTCGAAATCGTAGATTATTGCGTGAGGATAGCTTTCTGTGAATGCCTCGCGGTGGAATTTTCTGGGAGGAGGGCCAACTTCGCAGCCCCACTTCTCCACGACTTCGAAGCCGAACTCGCGAATTCTCGTGGTGCGATTTTGGGCTCTTCTCCAGCGATCTTCCAACGTGTCCGCATCCTCGAACGGTTCGTCTCTGTCTTCGGGAAAACATCTGCGGCAGCCGTAGTAAAGACAACCGTGGTATTGAAAGACCGTTTTGGTTGTGGAGTCGTACCCATCCACAAAGCCTCCCTAGATATGCCTCTCGCCTCCATGCCCACAAAGGGCATGGTGGATGTGGCTTCCTCGTTCTTCTGCCTCTTTTTCCAGCCAACGACAGGAGAACCTTGTATTCCGTGGGAAGAAAGCCTTTTCAAATTTGGTTGCGGGCTTTTCGACTGGTTTCGACCAGCAGCGAATTTTTGTTTCACCGTTGGCGCATCTTCCGTTTGTGTGGCGGTGGAGATCTGCCAGTCTTGTGAATCTCTGCTCGCAGTGGGCACATTTGTACACATTTGCAAGTTTGGAAATGTCCCGAATATAGGAGGCATGCCCTTCGTAAATGCCAAATGTCAGAATATCTTTCAACTTGAGATTTGGGTTTCGCCGCAGATGCCAAATTGGTTTGTCGTTTGTTGGCTCGGGCTCGTAAACACGAATGCCAAGTCATTCTGTTGGGGGGAGAAGCTTGTTGAAATGTCTTTTAATGTTGTCCAATTCGTCGAGGGAGGTTTTGGCTGTGTCTTGTGGGGGCCTGGAAAGATCGACATAGCTTCGTGCCAACTCGCGACAAGCCCGGTCGCATTTGTCTGGTCTTGCACCGCGATGAACCGCCAAGCAGCGCCAAAAGCAAAGGTTGTCGCGAAAGGTGTCGAGCGAAATCATTGCGCGACTGTGGGCCAAGTTGCGCAGCCAGTTTGGAAGTGGGCCGGTTCCCAGAAGAGGTTGACGATCGAACAAAACTTTGAAGTCAAGATGGTGGAACCTTTCAAATACCCATTTTGTATTGGGGTGAACAACTTGCTACTACAACCGTTCTCTTTCCCGCCGCCTCAACCATTCTTCAGCAGCGGCGATGTTGGTGAACGATGGGGAGCGGGTGTCTTTGTTGTCTTGGAATTCAATTTCGTCACCGGTCTCAACGTTGGGAAGAACATTGGTGGTTGTGTGTCCAAGAAGAAAGAAGTGTAGACATTTTGGCGAAGAAGTTCCATCATTTCTCGTGTGTGATCGCGATTGTCGGCGAGATCTTGTCTGGGGATATGACACAAGATTTGGCGCCTTCCACTTTCTTTTTCCACGCCTTGAAATTCAACGGGGGCAAAAGTTTCGGTTACTCGCCGTCTGGGTGGGCGAGGAATCATTCCAAATGCGGGCTGTGGTTCAAGAACGGGGACTCGCCGCTGTCTGCGGGGGAAAGGGACTGGTGGTCTCTCTTCCTGCGCCAACATTCTGTCGAGCCATTCGAAGAACGTTTCCTCCTCGTCTGGCCTCTTTCTGCGAGGAGCGGAAACTGGTGGGCTCTTTCTGCGGGGTGCTGGCACGGGCCGCTCCACGAACACCGTGTCAAGATATGCCAAGATGGCGGCCTCGTCGTACGGCTCGGTTGCCTTGGTTTGTTCTGCTTTGCGCGGGAATGTTGCCATTCTCTTGCCTATATTTTCGCTGGAAAAACTTTCCGGCTGGGTTCGGTGGGTTAACCCTCGCTGTGTTTGTTCAATTGGACGCATTATCGGCTTTACCCCACGTCGCTCTTGTTCAATATGGTGTGTCATGCTTGTGCTTACGCCGCACTTGTTCAATATGGTGTGACACGGTAGTGCATACGACGCACTTGTTCAATATGGTGTGACCTGATTGTGCACACGTCGGGCTTGTTGGTGTGGTGTTGCCCTGGTGGGATGGGTTGGAGAGGGGCTTGCTTTGAAGGAATGGGCTGGGGCTGGTTGGCCTGGCGAGGCGCGGTGTTATCCTGGTGGGGTGGGTTGGAGAGGGGCTTGCTTTGAAGGAATGGGCTGGGGTTGGTTGAAGATAAAGCAACTGTCACTAACTTTGCATTAAGATCTCATCCCCCCTCCCCACTCCTTTATTTTAGGGAAACGGAAAGTGTATTAGTCAATTAGCGTCCACTCTTTCTCAAACAAAGAAACGTGCATTTGAAGTCTTCCCGCGGTCAGTTAGCTCGAGACGACATCGGTATAGTTTGATTTTCCGCGGTTTTATGGGACAAGCCACGTCTTCTCCTGGTGCTGCTACGACAGCGAAGACGACGGCGACGAGAAAGAGAGCGTCAAGACAAACAGAGGTTCTGTTGGGTGAGAGATATTTTCCGAAGGAGAAAAGAAAAAGGAGAATTTCATAATCTGGTTCGAGAATTGCAACTAGCGGAACGAGAATTTTATTTATTCTCACTAATCACGTTTGCTAGTTCCGTTTAGGTATAAAGGGAAAGGAAAAAATTCAACTGAACGCTATTACCTTGAATTTCCGAGCGCAAAAAAAAAAAAACGGCTGTTAACTTGTGCTTGTACCTATGCTTATGAAGCTCCGGGTTTACACAGTTTTTAAAGCAACATGAGCATAAGCATAAGCATAAGAAAATGGAAAAGATTCCTTTTTCTTATGCTTATGCTTATGCCTTTGTCGCTCCCGGCTTACACTGCTTATGCTTATGCTTGTGCTTATGCTTGTGCTTATGCTTATGCTTATGCTTATGCTTATGCTTATGCTTATGCTTACGTCTATGCTTACGCTTATGTTACTTTGGAAACCAGCCTTAAAGTGCTACTACGATCAGAAAATCACATTTCGAAAGTGTGTTTGCTTAACAACCGACTCGCGAAATTTCAAGCTTTAATTTGGAGAGATCAGCTTTTAACTTCAAAATCTTGAGAGAACTGGATCGAGAACAAAATGACGTAAAAAGCTCACAAGAGTAAGAATGCAGTGTGTGTAAACCCGGCTGATTTAGTATGCAGTACGGCAATTTTGAGCTTTCAGACTCTCAAACTCGTGTTTTGCATACTTAATAAGCTGCATTCACACACTGCAATTTTAAACCAGTGAGCATATGACGTCATTTTATCTTGGACCCAGCTCTCCGAGGCCTAATCGGTCAGTTACGAACGTGAGTAATGGCGGGCCGTTAAATTAAAAAGTTGCGCTCAAACTAAACAGTCCTCTGCTTGAAATTAAAGCTTGAAATTTCGCGATTCGGGTGTTATGCAAACACATTTTCGAAATTTGAAGAAAAAAGACAAGTGATTTTCTGATCATAGTAGCACTATAAACGAGTACTTTGTTTACCCGGACGGCACTGCTGAAACAATGCAAGGATATTGAGAGCTCTGCTTTTAGAGGTAACAAGTCTTTAACCTCAGAAAGTAGGTGTCGGTGATCATATCTAGGCTCTGAGAGTGAAACTGGTGTTGTTGTTTTTTTTTTCTACAAAAAGCGGAAGTTTGAGCAATTTTTTGACTAGTTTCCGCCTTAGCAACTTTATCGATCTCAAGCTAGTGATATGATAATCTGAAAGTGTCATACTGACTGGTTTCCGTTGTCAGAATCGATCACAAAATTGAGCGATGATTTACACAAATAAAATTTGACAATGGTTAGCTGTGATTCTTCGTAGGAATCACGAACGTTCGATTGAAAACGTTGCTAGACTTCGCCTAAATCGATGCCGCTAATTCGAAAGCTAACTTTGCCGTCAGCAAGGGCATATTCTCAGAGATTTGGCTGATTCAGGCACCAAAATTCACATGTCAGAGGTCACGTCAATTTCATGTCTAATTGCAAGACAAATAACATGTATTCTTTGTCTTCCTTTGGATAGGGACTGTAGGCTTGAGCCTAAATTTAAATCTCCCCACTGATAAACCGAGGTATTGATAAAGAAAGTTCTAAAACCCCTCAAATTTTCATGAGCCTGGTTATGAAAAATCAGCTACAGATATAATAAAAATATCAAATGCTAGGAAAAATATCAATGCTCGGATTGCTTTGATATTTAAGCATTGATATTTTAGTGTTGAAGAAGCCCGAATGGGAGAAACGCCCACTTGAATTAAAGACCTCCTCGAGAAAAGTTCTCTTCTTCTTCTGGTTATTCAGCCTATGATTATTTAAAGTAGAAGCGTCATGTATCCACACATCTATATCCCACAGATTAAGAACAAGTATCAAGTATCGTGAGACGCGGCCTATGGTCTATCGTCCTTATCCGAGAAGACTAAAAAGTATAAGCGTTTTGCAGATGTCATTACAAAGGCAGCACTACAAAAGACTAACCAAAAATACTGAAAAAGTGGAACTTGCTTTTTATAATTTTGTCTGGGATAAAGGAAAGAGATAAAGAAGGCTACGTGTTATTTGTTTTGATGAGGGCTTAAAGATTAACTTTGACTCTACAAAGACTAATCATGCGTAAAATGTAACACAGATCAGTGCCACGCTTCTCTCTTGAAGCTTTGAGTAAACTAGCTACGAAAGAGAGACTAACAACAACAGCAGCAACAATAACTTAACCTTCATTTGATTAATCCTTGAGTGTCTACAAACAATGTTTACAATATCTAAGATTATGTTTCCTACCTTGGATTAAGGAATTCACAATGGAACACTCTGGGGATAGACCTTACTGAATAAAAGCTCAATCAAACACAATCTACTTTGCTATTCCTTGGGGCTCAACAAACAATGTTTACAGTATTCAGATTACCTTTTCTACCTTGTATTATTGTTTTGTCACTGTTAATTAACAATGCAACGCAACGCCCTCTTTGCCGCGTCAATATGTACAAAATGCAAAATAATCTTGAAATGAAAACGAGGCAAAGAGGGTTAATTAAGATGCATATTACTGAATAAAAGCGCAATCAGACAAAGGTATTGGTTAATCCTTCAGTACCACGCCAATTTCGTAAGTCGAGTCTTCGTTCCTTACTGCACAAGCTCGAGGAAAAACGTGATTGTCGACAGATCTGTTGACGATTTGGATTGAACGTTACAAACTATACGAGTAACTGGTGTTAAATAGATTCTGAACGTGGCGGAAAAGGTACGCCAAGAGAAGTGGTAAGCTCTACCTATGAGATTTCTGTCAACATGAGTCAAGTCGGCAATGAAAAATCTGGGTACATGATTAGCACCAATCATGCGGTAGACATCCTTGTGTTTATTACAAATGCAATACAGGGTGGCCTACCCATCCCCAAAGGGAAGGACTGAAAAATAAACAATTCTAAAGGCAATGCATCAAAGAACTGCTTATAGGGAGCCTTTGTTTGTGGCTTTTTCTCATGGGCTTTTGTAAAAGATGTTCTATGCCATAACGATACAAATGGCAGCACTGATTTCAGTGAATAGGAATTTAATAATCTAGACAATTGCACCAGCTAAGGTGAATCGCCTTTTCAAACAACGTGCCCGCTATAACACCAAACTATCACCTTCGAATGAAGAATTCTGACTTTGCTTTTGAAATTTTGATAAAATGAAAAAAACCCACCAAAATTATTCAGCTGTATCCGGTACAATCACTCAGTAAAAAAAACCTCGTAAAACAATGTAAACTAATTCTCGTTTTTCGCAGATCAACGTAGACTTCAGTGTTGGGGATGTAATTATCTTGATATGTGTAAGAAGGCATTATTTTCTAATTTGTTTTTGTATTTATCATTTCTTTGCATGTAATTTTTTTCAATTATAAGTCTTATTAATCCATGCCATTGCCTCTAAGAGCGGAAGCCGAGTAGTTTTCATTTAAGTACTTTTCTTGGTTATAATTCGGTGGAAAAAAAGAATGCATACACACGCAAAAGTTCCCAGGCAACCAACAATAAGCGTGCCCAGATGGAATAAAAAAAAAAAGAACTTGTAGACCGTATAGTAGCACTTCACTTTGATAACAAGATTTAAAGCTCTTTACTGGTTTTGCTTCTACTTTTAGCTTCTCAGCTTCATTTCAGTGAATTTGAGAGAAACACAACTTCTGAAGGTATTCCACGTGGAGCCCTGACAATTATTTTGTCTTGCCAGGTATTGTCCGTTGAGATTGGAATAGTAGCAATTATCGTACCACCAGGCACCTGTATAATACTTAGCACAGTGGTTACTACCTGAGCTACCACTGCCCCTGTCATTATCTCTATCTTTTGTGGAAAAGAGCATGTTATTGTGATATTTTAAAGAATCTCCCGCTGTCCCTGAATATGAACCCACTTGAAGTCGATACTGCCCTTGTTCATCACCAACGCTGAAACTACCATATTTGGCATATACTCTTGCTCCGTTCCAATCCTCAAGCTCCACTCGCAGAGAGCTGGGTCTAGAGGCCGTCAGTCTGTGGATCTTGTCGTTTCCTAACCAGAACTCACCCGGCAACTGACCAAAGCCTGATTTGTAATCGTTCCATCCCCGATAGAAGTTTACCGATCCATCTTGTCTTCTTTGAAACACGGTCCATCCTCCACCGTCAGTGCGCATGTCACAATAGACATTGAAGGATCCTTTACCGTCTGGGTTCACAGAGTATACTCCACTTTGCGTGTGACCTGAGTTCAGCAACGTTAAACAATTTCTATCATGAGCTGAGGGAAAAAAAACATGCAAACAAACTATCAAATAAACACGAAACAAAAAGAGAAGAAAAAAAGGGAAAAGTAAAAATGATTATGGGACAAATGAAAACGTCCTGATTCCTGACAGGAATTGAACCAACAAGCTTTTACTGACACATTGCATGGATAATCTAGTATCTGGGAGAACCTAGAATACTTAACTGTATACTTAACCGTTTTAAGTGTATAAGCGGCCTGGAAGCCGTTGGATCAGCAATTTCAAAAGCGCTGTTGAAAACAGTTGACAATGGAATTTAATAGCGGAGCACCATACCTATAAAAACCCGTCAACTGCTTTTCTCATGGTAATCATGGCTAGCGGTATTGTTCACGGGCGTCACTGCACAACGACGACGACGACGACGGAGTTGCCCAATAATTAATAATATCCTAATAATAACCATAAAAATCCAACATGGCGGCCATACTCCAACTGACCCAGCTGACCAGCCCAGCTGACCGGCTAGTTTACAGCGTACAACTCAGCGCATACATCTTTGATACAGGACATCCGTGTCATGACCAATTGACAGCTGTCAAAACAAGGTTTCCGCTGACCAGTATCAAGTGGCCATATCGCGGGCTCATGTTTAGAGCTCATCGAGGACAGCTGTTTTTTTAAGTTGACCGCTGATCAGGTACTGGTTTTGATTAGATTGCATTTTAATTTAGCCAAAACGAGGCACCCAAACCAAAACGAGGCTCATTTTTTCCGCGCGCTATCTGCGGCTTGTAATTTCAGATTCAGTTGGTTCCTTCATTTTGACCAAAACTTCTTCATCTTCGAAGTTTGTCTTTTAATTTGCGTAAAAGGCATAAAAATCAAGAACTAATTAACAGATACTCCGAAAGGTGAATTTTCAAGTGATAAAAAGGATAGCAAAAGATTTGCCTCAGGAAACGCTTAAAACTTGGACCGACGTGCATAATCGACGCCCGGATTGTGTGGTTGAAAAACAAAATGATTCAAGGCTTCAAGGGCTTTCACTTTACCGCGGCATCTCGCAGCTCACCAAGAAAGGTGACTTAATAGTTCACCGGCATTAATGGGAGGAACGAGTAGCTCAAAGTTAGTGGAAGATGTTCTTTCTTTGGACAAACCGTTTGCTATTTTCCAGATGCGTGTTTTAACTAAAGTGGATTCGTATTTTCAACCTCTACAACACAGTTGACTGAATTAAATGAATTGAAGCTTAACATTAAATGGTTTAATCGTTCTTATTTTTGTTCAGGAAAGCAATTTGTATTTTTCTCTCGACTGGATAAAACAGCGTTAAAAAACGTTTGCCCTTAACTTATTAACAAGTAATCGTAGTGAGTCCTCGTAAAATTAAGCATTAAGCCCAGGCTAAGCGATCAAACATTTAATTCAACATCGTGTTGGAAGATAATTTAAAATGGCCTTCCATGTTTGATCCAGATCAAACATTTTCGTTTCGCTCTACGAACAAATGTGTGATCATTTAGCCAACCCAACTAAGACAATGCATAGTCAGTAAAAAGCAACCAAATGAAGAACATAACGTGAAAATTTCAGCGATACCACGCAAAAAGTGTCCTGTGTCCTCGCTTTGTCTCGTGTTTGGTCAAACATTGTTTGTTTTCCTGCTAGCAGAGGTTTCTCGCCCAGGGAAAATTGTTTATCGGCTAGTCACCAAACGTTATGTTTGTCAAACAGAATGTTCAGGAAAATGTTTGATCGTTCCAGGTTTAGCCGGGGCTTTAGTATTACTTGTGTTTTGCGGGAAGAAGACAATTTCAGCAACTTCTGAAAACACAAGTGATATTAATTCTTAATTTTTCTCGGCCCAATGCGATTACCTATCCAAACCATCGGTTTTTTTTTCCTTTTTCTCTTTTCTCCGATATTTAAGCTTATGTCAAAAGAAACCTACAAACCTACGCATCGTAATTTGTTTTTTTGTAATGTTTTGTTATATTCCTGTTGACTGTTTTAAACGATCAGGTTCATACTCTACCGAACGTTATGTCAAATTTAAGATTGCTTTGCAATTTTTGGAACTTACTGCGAGATATATTTTGCTACTTGTCTAAATTCTCCACCCTCGCCAAGTTTTTTGTTCGAAGAAACGTTCGCATCTCACTTTGTTCCTTTGCAATGTTTTGCTGTTTTGTGGTTTTCGAACTACGGTCATTTCCTGTTGACTGCTCTAAACTATCAGCTAGGTTGGTATTCCGGCCTCTTTCTTTTCCACGGACATTTATTGTCAAAATTGCTTAGTAATTTTTCTAGCTTACTACAAGCTTACTTGTCTACTTTCTTCACCATTTTCAAGAATCTTCGACCAAACAATCATAGACGTCGTGTTGTTTTGGAATGTTTTAATGTTTTGAGGTTTTTGGACCGCGGTCAATTCCTGTTCACTGCTCTAAACACAAAATATTGTCGCAAGCAAAGCTGTGCGAAGTTGCTCAATACCAGTAAATAAAATAACCATGGAGCGCCGCTTTTAGGCTTGGCTAAATCTATATATTATTATCGGTTGAGCTGAAAGTGTTTTCGTCAGAATACTGACGAATGCACTTTTTTATGAGAAATGAAATCCGAAAAGCGTACATTTGTTTAAAACAGGCAAGCCAGTCAATAAGTACACACCAAGTCACGTGCGATTATGCTAATGTATAGAGCTATTAATTTAAATCCAAAGCTTTAAGGGGGGACTAACTTAACTACAAAATGAGCTAACATTGTTGCTATGGAAAGTTCCCGACGCTCATATCTTGGAAACCCTAACTTGCACAGGCAAGCTGTCTGGCTATGTTTTTACAATCAAAAAGGTTTACAAGATTTTCGAGTCACAACCATATTTGGTAAGTCACGTGACGAGAACAGAAAAAGGCCTAAAACACGACTGGCGTACACTTCTGGATATCGAAAATGGTGCCAATGGTTAACAATCGCCAAGGTGCAAAACTCTACGTATCGATTTTTGGAAATTCGCATTTGTCTGAGATTTATGACGTCATAAGCACGCAAATTCATACCATTTCGTCATTATCATTGCAGTTATGTACGTTAACAACAATTGCTTACGCAGGCTTGTAAAGAAGGCTGGAATATCTCCGATTGGCAAAAAAAATCGGAACTTCACATAATTTTCTCCAAGTTTTAGGGATTTTTCTCTCTAAGGCGCGGTTGGGGCCTGGGGCAAATTACGCATGCGCAATAGGAATTTATTAATTTTACATGTTCACCTCTTCGCACGTTTCACCAATACAGTGGCAAAAACACCGAAAAACTGTTTTTTACAAATACAGTCCGCAAAAATCCCTTGGCAACAACGTTTAGTCTGTAGTTAAGTTAGTCCCCCCTTAATAGCCCATTTTACAGTTGTGTGGTCACGGGCCTGGCCTTTAAGTGAAAGTGAGGCTGGAGTTGACCAGGTCACGTAGAATGCGATTGTAAAATGGGCTATTTGTAGGGGTAAGCACTCGTTTACAGCGTTCAAAAGGATCTATTTTCTTTTATGTTAACTTAACGTACAGTAAACATTAATTTAAACTTAAAGTAGTAAGAGCAGAAAAATAACTGTGTAGAGTTGGCCTCGAACCCGAGTCGTTTGCTTATCTTCTTCTTGCCACATCCATTACACCAACCCGGGAGAGATGCCAGAAGAGGTAATTTTTAACATATTTATGTAGAGTTGGCCATCCCAATAATGAAAGGTAACTGTGTTCAAATCAGCGCTTAGGCCCTAATCAGTGTAGATCAGCGCTAAACCCTAGAATGCTTCTCCTTTTCTTACTGGATCTCTATTTTCTCAGGGTTACTGCTGTTGTATGACGTAACTACTCTGACGATATAGAATACTATGAGAATGAATGCCTGAAAATCATATATTTAAGCTGCGGATTAATGATTGACTGATCATCACAGTTAGGAACAGTACTTTTAAAGCAGTAGTGAATATAAAGCCTGAAAAGAAATAATAATTAAATAATAATATATAATTATAATAAGAACCTTCCCAGAATCCTTTGCAGCTGGAAAATCGTCAATCCCAAATAACTTGGTCAGTTTGAGGGCAGCAAGACCCCCACGTTGTCTAGAAATAAGTCTTACCATAAACTAATTATTGTACAAGACTAAGGGCGATGACGTCATTGGTCACGTGACTTTGCTCACAAGTGCGTTTTTGCTCACTGTGACGAAGTTATTTTGTTATTGAAAAAGCAGTCAACGTGGTTTGAAGCACAATGGTGTGAGCCATTTCGGACTGCCCGGGTACCGAACAAAATATAAATATTAAGGGAGGTATATACAATTTTCAAAAAGTGGGAGTCTGGGTACAAGTACTATCTCGCGTTGCATTAAACGCGAGGAAACAAAAATTTGGATATTGGTAGATATTTTTATGAAATATACATTTTTGTCATTTTTAATGCTGTGACGTCATCGGTCACGTGACCAGAACGGACCGAAGTTTAATATTCGCTCTAAAAGTTTACTAGAACCTTTCTCCAAGAATATTTTTAGGCGAAGTTGTAGTTTAATAAATAGTGTTTTAAAAAATGGCCATGATTACTTTTTCCTAAAAAAGTGCGGCAGTAGAAAATCTAACTGAAACGTTTGTCAGCTTCCTGCTCAACGACCATTTGAGGTAGGAGTAAAAGAAAATTTTGCCTAAGGCTTGAGAGTATGCTCTTTATGATGGCGTTGTCAGTTTCTTCTAATTTCGATTGCTTTTGGCGAGGATCGATGTTTAAGATTTTTTTCAGAGGAGAGGGCCTGGAGGAAAGAACGAAAACGAGGCTATACTTTCGCGCGCTTTTTGTTCACTGCGACGCCGCGCCAGAAAAGGTTAGCTAGAAAAAAAATTCCAAGGACTGGACAACGGACTGGACTTGCATTTTCTTTAAACGGAACTTTTGACGACTTTTTTTATTATTATTTTTTTTATGGCTGCTGTCTGCTCAGGAACAATGTATACTTGAGAAGATAAGTTGATACAGATAGTTGTTGCTGTTTGTTAAAAAACAAAACAAAAAAAAAGCGCGTTTGTGGTACACTTAAATGCACTTCTCACCTAAAAAGTGTTGTTTAATTCTTGAAATTATAAAACTTAAACTAGAAGTTGCAGCAATGCGAATGAAATCAAATTAATGCTAAAATTAAATGAGACAATTTATGTTGCTTAAGGCAACCGATGCAAGCTCAGTAATTTTACTAAATACGATATTTGAAGGTTAAAAACGTATCTTAAACAGTGACGGAATAAATGATTACTTTATTTTCAACCGGAACTTGAAACGTTACCTTCATTCGCACAGACATCAAAACTTTATTTTATACTGTCCATGAACTAAATTCCCTATTACAATTATAACAAAGTGTACAATAAAGCCATTATTCAAAGTATTGGCCAAAGAAAAATAGTTGCGCATAAACAAATACTGGAACAGTTCGTACTTTCAAATGGATTACCCTAATGAATTACACGATTCCGACACATAAATTTAATTTGAGTGGCGAAACATTTTGTTGTATCTGAAAAATTACTGTACTACAAAAAACGTTCTCACAGAGGTTGTAATGCATGGGGGTTCACATAATTTAATTCAGTTTTATAAAGCTAAAAATTGTGTGTCAAAGATTTAGCAGAAACAGAGAAAAGTTTTAAAATCACGGCTGTTTGTGCGAGTTCGTGTACCTTCGCGCTAAACGCGGAAAGTACCTAAGCTTAATAACTCTGAAGACGTCAAGACGTTAAGTTTATGTCAAAACCGACCAAGAACCAGTCGAAAAAAAAACAAAGAAAGATTAGCAAATAATTGTTTTAATAGATTTGGCAGTTTTACAAAGTGTTACGCTTCTGGTTTGTGGCACCTATTTACAATGGTAGTCTGAGGAAAAACCTTTTTACAACAATGTTTAAATTAGAAGCTTAAGCTTACGGTAAATTTCATTTGAATCTATTTTTTAAATTGAGGGGAAATTAAAATGTAATTTGTTATAAGAATGGGTCCAACACAGAAATCCTGAAAACCTTCTTCACAAACAAACTGGCGATAAACTTGAAAACCAAATTTGAGAGTAGGCTTAACATCTTGCCGAGCCATACAAAAGTTGGGCACATAAACAAAGACAACGCTTATCTGGCTTATCGGTTGACCGTAAGTTTTTTGAAGAAAACGACTAAATAAAAGGGCAACGGTAAATACCTTCTCCAATCGTCGAAAAGGCTACATCGGGCCACTGCGTAAATCGCACATCCTTCGTCTTTAATCATGCTCAAAGCACAGCGGGAAAATTGATGTGTTGTCAAATGCAGTCGCGGCGCGAATACAATCCCTTTCACAACGCTTTAGATACATCCAAAAAGCCGTCCATCAAGCCTTGATATAATTCTTCCCAGAGTGGCCAGTTAAAAATATTTTCACAGTCTAACACATCTTCAGGTGACCTAGTCGAAGTGGCGGAACGAGAGAGTCGAACGAGGTATCGCACAGCGTTCATGTGCTCGTTAATCCACTGACTTGGTCTAAGGTTTTATGAGACAGGATGAACCAAATTTCAAAATCATTTCACCGTTTTGAATGTAGTTAAGCTTTGGACTAGAAATTTCCCATTACTTTGTAAACTTGACCGCAAATACCACTTTCACCACAGCTACAGCGCTGTCGCAAGCAAACCGTCGCTTCGTTTCAGAAGGTCGATTCACTTTCTGTGATTGGTTAAACAAAATGACGTGTGAATCGCGAGGTGTGGAGAATCTACGATTCGATGACAAACATAGCGGGCAATGTCTTCCTTCGTAATTTAACCAAAGAAAAAAATTGCAAAACATTTAATTTTTGGTTTATCGTGAACTAAAAAAACTGTCAGAACAAGAGCGGTAGGCGTGTTTTCAGAGCATCTCTCTCTCTCTCTCTCTCTCTCTCTCTCTCTCTCTCTCTCTCTCTCTCTCTCTCTCTCAACTAACACTTGTGATTTCTGGTATGAATGAATTAATATGTATGGCGTTAAAAGTTACCCTTTTCAACCATCATTTTGTTTCTTTGTCTTATATCTACCTTTTTATGGGATATATAATTATATATTGTTATTTCCGGTTTCACTTGTAATAATAATAATAATAATAATAATAATAATAATAATAATAATAATAATAAAATTCCCGTACAAGCCTGAATTTTTTTCTGGCTTTATTTTCACTACTGCTTAAGTAGTGTTCATAACTGCGATGATCAGTCACGTATTTAATAGAATACTTTATTATATATATAGCGAGCATTTTAGGCAATAAACTTTGCAAATAGAATTCTATATGTGCTACATTTTCACATGTGAAAAAAGTGATACGTCCAATCAGCTTCGCGTACAGCATTCTTCACATGTGAAAATATAACCAATCACCGTCTAGAGTAGAATCGCTTAACCAATCAGAGCAAAGCACTCAAATGGCTTCCGAGAGGCGCGGGCTTTAACTCAGCGCCCGCTCGAGGTTTGTGTCTCTTTATTGGGACGCAATCGAACAAAAACAAGGGGGCGAACATTCAAGGAGGAACAGTCAACATTTCTATAAACAGTGTAAGTCAACAGAGTGCGAATTTGTCGTTGCACAGCGCGAAGCGCCGCCATCACATGATTGAATCTGACAGTGATTAGGGACAAGCGAAAACATTTCACTCTTTGTATTTACAAATTCTCCCGTATTTTTCAGTTATTCTAAATAGGAAGTGATATTTAAGCTTGTGTAGGCTCTTTGTCTACTTGTTGCTGTCCTGGAAACCGGACATTTTTTTTATTACGCTCGGTCATGTATATCAGTCTTGAATTTTTTGCTGTTATTCATGAAAGCTTATTGAATCAGGGAAAACTAAAACTGATTTCAAGTATAGGTTTAATTCTCGTCATATAAACCTATATATATATAATAAACAAATTACAGCATAGAAAGTGCTTTGTACGGATTTTTATTCACTCGTTGCAAAACTTTGGAAAACTCACTCGTTCGCTGCGCTCACTCGTTCGTTATCCCAAGTTTTGCAACTCGTGAATAAAAGTCCGTACGTCGCACTTTCTATGCCGTAATCTATATATGTTGCGCAAACGGGATATCGTGTCCACCGCCCTTTTGAGCATTGTGGTGAACTAGTCCTAACCATTTGCAGATACAGTGGCTCTGCAGTTACGTTAGGCACGTCTGAAACTCAACTACGTGAGATGAAAATTATGTTTCTTTTTTTCCTTTTTTGTTGTACTGCACAAACCACAACAGTGGTACAGCCCCCTCGGGCAGTGGCTTTTCCTCGTGTTAATAAATGACTTAGACTTAAACAACATAGATGCACAGTTATGGAAGTATGTTGAAGACACAACTGCTTCGGAGATCGTTGCTAAGTAGACAGAAAGGAGAGCTCAATGCATTGCGGACTGTGTGGTTCAATGGTCGTCTGAAAATAGTGTAGTTCTTAATAACGATAAATGTAAGGAATTACGTATTTCATTTGCAAGGCAGGAGGCAGAATTTGACCCCATAGTTGTAAATGGTAGGGCGCTTGAATGCGTCCAGTCCACTTAACTCCTTGGGGTCGCAATATCAAGTGATCTAAGATGGAATAGCCATATTTATGACATTGTGAAAAAAGCACCTAAGCGCTTGTATTTTTTGGTGCAGCTCAAAAGAGCAAAGGTACCTAATCACGACTTGTAATTGTTGTATTGCCCTTGTATAAGATCTGTCTTGACGTACGCCGCACCAGTATTTTATCAAGCTTTGCCCTTGTATCTCAAGTACGAAATAGAAGAGATACAGAAAAGGGCTTTGTCAATTATCTATCCAGGGATATCGTACAGCGATGCCTTAGAGCATGCAAATATCCCTTAGGTCGATTCCTATTGTGAAACCATTTACAGTAAGGCACTTTTTAATATTTTAATGACAAGGATAACAAGTTAAGTAGTTTCGTACCAGCACCAAACCACTCAGCTCGGTCCTTCAAGATTCCCAAGTTTAAGACGGACCGTTTTAGGAACACTTTTATGGTGGCCTCGAGTATAAAGTATAATTGGTAGAAAGTTTCAAACAGAATATTAGAAATTTAATAGTTATTTATTTTTTTAATCGAAATTTATATATTATTCATTTTGCTAATCTTAAATTATATTTAAAGTGTATAATTAATTAGTTTGTAAAAACGCAATTCAGCCCTTGGGCTGTTATGTATTGATACAATAAACTATCTTTCTATCAACAGTCATTGCTTATGTTTCGTTCTGTATGGCCTTTTGAGCTCCTGGACCAAATCCAAGTTTGCGTTTATAGCTTAACGAAGCCACAGACTTAAGGTCGCAGTAGTGGACATTAGTACTAGATCAGGGTTAGGAGGTTAGGAGGTTGGGGGGGGGAGGGGGAGAGAGGGAGGGGGGGGGTAAAAGGGATGAATGGACTATCCATGATTCTTAGAGTAAAAATTCTTGAGTTTCATGCTTGCCGGTTTGGAAAACGTTGTGATACACGCGTAAAATAGCAGGATTATAGACGGATAGATTGCTCTCTTCAACGTTGTTCAATGGAAGTCTTTTAACTTATATCAGTTTCATGTTATTTCAACTTCCAGTTGCTGTAGAATTTTCACAGTTATTTGCTTATGTTTCTTTTGTACAGACTTTGTCTAGGAACGGTATGGTTTGAAGGCACCAAAACTCGCTCATATTGCCTTTCGATACAAGTATCTGTAAGCCGTTATTGTGATTGATTCATGGAATACATATGCTTATTCAATCGTGGAGCCCATATTTTAATGAATGAAGAACGGTATTTCGAAAACTGTATTCTTATGTACTCAAGTTCAGTTAGTGAAATTATCAATTAAAATCTTTCAAAAATTGGGCGCCAACCATCGGATTTGGCCTATACGTGTTTCACAATGGCATTCGCGAGATCCCAGCGACTTCTCGCTGTTGTTCGCCTTCTCGTGTCTTTTATGTTGAACGTAATATTTAGTGTTCATGTTTGACTTAACTCTTAACTTTTTAAAAATATTTACAATGGAATACGCTCGTTTTGAGCTCTGCGGTCTACTATGGTTTACCGATGGAAAGGAGCACAACAAGATTGAGCTTATACATCTACATCTGCTTTATTTAACAAATAAAGAAGCCTCGCCTGTGATCTGTCCTGTTGCAAAGCACGCAGTAAGTGGATAGAGCACGAAAGAAGTGTAGGGGTAATACGAGACGTAGTCTAGTGTTTTCCCTACTTCTTGAGTGCTCTACCCACTTCCTAAGTGTTTTACAACAGAACAGATCACAGGCGAGGCTTCTTTATTTGTTTTACAATAAAGAATTTCTTAATTTCCTCACGCATTCGGCCAAAAACATTGATTTTCCAAATCCTAAGAGTGGCGTCAGCCGTACATCTATACTCTGATAAGGTACGCTAAAACAGACCAATCACAATCCTTGTTAGAATGGTTCAAAACATTTTATTGGTTAAAACAGACCAAAAGCTGTAAAAAAAATATATTTAATGTCAAACCATCAAAGTTCAGAAACCATTAAAGTGCAAATAGTTTTTTGGTCTAAAATCGGGATCAAAAAGCAAATTGTTCAGTAAAATTCGGCTGCAGTTCGCTAAAAAAGCCGTAAAGATCAAGAGCTACAACCAGTTGCAAAAATACTTCAGACACTACACTAAATTCCGACTGAAAAGGGGTCACCCTCCCCCCTCTCTTTATCAATGTTGTAGGGCCAAATTTTTCCTTTGCAGAAACGCGAGTCCAGGCAGAAAATTTGGTCCAGCAACATTGCTTAGGGGAGGGGGAGGAGGGGAGTCTGGCCTGCAGTATAGTAACTGCCAAGGGACAGTTTTAGAAGAAAAGAGTGTTTTTTATTGGAAGTTTCTTAACATTTTTCAACTGGTTGTCTGAATAGGTTTTCCTTGTATGTGCGTTCTGTTACGTCTACCCAATCGATGCATGAAGTGGTATGTTACGAGGTGATTGTAAAAATAGGTGTTTCAATGTTTACATTATGAGGCTTAGAAATTGCCAACGCGCAGAGTGTATTTTGCTGCATTGCGGTTATGACGTAATGGCTGCTATTTTTGTGGCTACTGTTGCTGTGCAACAGTAGACATTATGCTATGACCTCCGTGTGTTAAGTTAAGTTAAGTTAAGTTAAGTTAAGTTAAGTTAAGCAAGGGGTGTTACTTAAACGAGTAACAGAGTAACGAGTAACGAGTAACAAAGTAACGAGAAAACCAGTAACGGGCAAAAATCTTGAGGGGTTAATTGTTTTGAATATCTCTAAAAACATACAGAAAACATATAACCAGTCAATATTTATAAACTGATATCTATATATTTTGTCTCTTTTTAAATCTTCCTTACATTCGCGCCATTTTTATTACGCGGCCGAGGTTCTATATTAGTCACGTGATCTCTCCGCACAGCACTGCGTAAAAGTGGCGGGATTAAACACGAGGTAAGCTTTTCGTGTGGTTTTCACTCTTGCTTGCATTTTTGTAGTTTAAACATAGAATCTATCCCCGTATTAACATTTTTCGTTGCAGAGTAAATTCAATTGAGGGGATCGTTATTGGTCTCACAGAAAAAAGGTTTGTTGGATTGCTTCTCACTCAGCGTCTCACTAACATCGCACATTTTGTAATACTCTGCGACAGTAAGCTTAACTTCTTTTCAACTGATTTGTTTTGTCGTTTAACAAACAACAACGTGTCTAGATACCCGGCAGCCGGGAACTGATTTCAAAAAACTAGATACCCGGCAGTCAGAAAGAACATGAGATATTTGTTTAGAAATATCAAGCAATTGCAAATATATCCATAGGTTAAAAGAAGAAGCGACTGTCAAGCTTGGGCATAGAGTGAAATCTCAATGTTTTAGACACTTAGAAAAAGTTCTGACACACTGAGCCAACTCCCGATGAATATCTGCAGAAATTATCAAGGGGCAGTCCGAAATCCACGTCCAATATGCATGAAATATCTCATTTAATTTGAGTAAAAACATCAGGAAGTTGTTTAGAAAACTCAAGCGATTTCAAAGACTGCTTTGGGCTTGAAGTAGAGGCAACTGTCGAGCCTGCGGCGTAGAGTGAAATCTTCATAGTTTCGACACTTCAAGAATATTCAAGTTCTGACACACCAAGCGTGACTTGACTAGTTTTGACTGATCAGCTCTCGGGAAATATCCACAAAACGTATTGTCCAAACCTCCGCAGAGCATTTAATGTTCGTTGGCATACCTCCCAAGCGATTCTTGAGGAAGGTTTTGGTATTTTAGTGCATGAATTTTTCGTGCTTGCACAAAGCATATTCTTTGTGATTACAAGTTTATTATCACTAACCCCTTTCTCTAAATGCTTGAATCGAGTTGAAAAGTATAGAAAAGGATATGAATTAAGTTTTTGAGTTGATAAAATATGTTAACTGCTGCACAAAGCTTATAAATTCAACGGGATTATATGCTTTTTAATTATCTTTAGAGTTAGTCCCCTCCCTCACTTGAAAATGCGGGAACGGCCCCCCACTTTGAAAACTGTTCCGCGGGCCCTGAATTTCTGACTGCCGGGTATCTAGTTTTTTGGTATCAGTTCCCGGCTGCCGGGTATCTAGACACAGCAAACGACAAAACAAATCCGCTAAACAGAATTTAAGCTTACTATCGCAGAGTATTACAAAATGTGCGATGTTAGTGAGACGCTGAGTGAGAAGCAATCCAACAAACCCTTTTTTCTGTGAGATCAATAACGATCCTCTCAGTTGAATTTACTCCGCAACGAAAAAATGTCAATAAGGGGATAGATTTTATGTTTGAACTACAAAAATGAAAGCAAGAGTGAAAGCCACACGAAAGGCTCACCTCGTGTTTAATCCCGCCATTTTTACGCAGTGCTGTGCGGAAAGATCACGTGACTAATGGAGAACCTCGGCCATGTGATAAAAATGGCGCGAACGTAAGGAAGATTAAAAAAGAGACAAAATATATAGATATCCGTTTAAAAATAGTGAATGGTTATTTGCTTTTTTGTATTGTTTTTAGAGATATCCAAAAAAATTAAACCCTCAAGATTTTTGCCCGTTACTCGTTTTCTCGTTACTCTTGGTTGTTTACCATTTGCCAAAAAATTCCGGATATTTCGGTTGGAATGTAAACGGAAAGTCTATTTAGTGCTACCAAACGGAAAAATTCCGGGGAAAACGGAATTTCTTGAAAGGTAGTCCAAAATTTCCAAACGGAAATGTGCATTCCATTTGCTCATTTCTACCAGTTCCAGGCCTTTCGGCTTGGATCGCTCTGTAAACCCGACCGTTGAGAATGTTTATGTAAATGGAACACATGCATCCCATGGAAATTTTCATTTGGGTGTTTGATGCGTCCCATTTACCACAACCGTCGACCACCCGGTCTTCCTATGTAAATGGTAAACAACCTCTGTTACTCGTTACTCGTTACTCGTTACTCGTTACTTTGTTACTCGTTTTAGTAACACCCCACCTGCCGATGTTCGGAGATCAGGGTCGGCAGTCATCGGGTGGAATCGCTCAGCACGAGGCACGTGTTTATCTTTTCCTTTCGTCCAGCGATACAGCAGGGTTGTAGCTTGCTGTTCGTTCTCTGAGCCTTAAAATCAGCGATAATTCTTTCCCCAGGACAAAATAAGAGTTGCATAAAGAATACAGATTGAAAGACTCTTGTTCGGTTGGTGAGATGGTAAGCTTATGTTCAGTGAATAGACTCCACTAGGAGTGTGAATTCGCAGTTAAGCTTACTCTTTGTATTGATGCGCAACTTTATCCGATGATTCTCCACAACTGTTATTTGTATTTCTTTGTATTAGGCAACAGATGAGTGTTGTACTAAATGAGCGAACATTCCAATAAAATCTCCGATCAGATAACGCTGGGTATTTATTACTATGATACTAACAATGGGCTCTGTAAAGGTTTAAAACATATATTAAAACTTCTATTAGCGTACGTAAACGAAGTGTTCTCGAATTCCCGCAAATAAGCCTGAAAATCGGCGAGATGAAATTGGATGATAAACCGCAATAAAGCGATCGATAAACAGCGAGCGGATGCCAAAAATTTGCATAACACGAAAACAACACACTCGTTTATTTGCATATGGTGACAACGCACAGTTTGATCAAAATTATTTTGCTCGAGGCTGCGAGGTACAGCAGCTCACAACGAAGACGGAATAAATGAACTATATTTTTCAGAGGCTGTGGAAGATTCAAAATCTTTTGACCATGAAAATCGTGGAGGCAGGGTGGCCGAGTGGTTTGGGGCGCTGGATTTCAATGCGGTCATCCCGGGTTTAAATCCCGTTCTAGTCACTACCTGGAGTTGTTCTGGGTAGTCCCTGGTTCAACTCCTCGGTCATCCTTGTAAATAGCCGAACAGAGAATTAACTCTGAAGTGTAAATTAAAGTGCTACTCAAACCCATGAATAACCCACTGGGCGTTAGCCCTAGTAAAGGGAAACAGGGAACCACACGAGGCAAAGAAAAAATCTTTTGACCTCGGTGGGAATCGAACCCACGACCTCCGGATTAGATCTACCGTTACTCTGCCGACTGAGCTACAAGGTCGCACAGAGAAAGTCGGGGACGATTTTAGATGGTGAATCGCGGCAAAGAGAAAGTAAGGGTACATATGAATGTTGTGCCGCGTAGCACTAGGAACACAAATAGTGGAACAGAGAATTAACTCTGAAGTGTAAATTAAAGTGCTACTCAAACCCATGAATAACCCACTGGGCGTTAGCCCTAGTAAAGGGAAACAGGGAACCACACGAGGCAAAGAAAAAATCTTTTGACCTCGGTGGGAATCGAACCCACGACCTCCGGATTAGATCTACCGTTACTCTGCCGACTGAGCTACAAGGTCGCACAGAGAAAGTCGGGGACGATTTTAGATGGTGAATCGCGGCAAAGAGAAAGTAAGGGTACATATGAATGTTGTGCCGCGTAGCACTAGGAACACAAATAGTGGAACAGAGAATTAACTCTGAAGTGTAAATTAAAGTGCTACTCAAACCCATGAATAACCCACTGGGCGTTAGCCCTAGTAAAGGGAAACAGGGAACCACACGAGGCATTTGTGTTCCTAGTGCTACGCGGCACAACATTCATATGTACCCTTACTTTCTCTTTGCCGCGATTCACCATCTAAAATCGTCCCCGACTTTCTCTGTGCGACCTTGTAGCTCAGTCGGCAGAGTAACGGTAGATCTAATCCGGAGGTCGTGGGTTCGATTCCCACCGAGGTCAAAAGATTTTTTCTTTGCCTCGTGTGGTTCCCTGTTTCCCTTTATTAGGGCTAACGCCCAGTGGGTTATTCATGGGTTTGAGTAGCACTTTAATTTACACTTCAGAGTTAATTCTCTGTTCCACTATTTGTGTTCCTAGTGCTACGCGGCACAACATTCATATGTACCCTTGTAAATAGCCAACTGGTTTGCCTCCAGCCAGTTGGGATTCTTATCATATTATGTTTATTTGGATTATTTGTTTCTGTATTTGCTCAGCCCCACTAGCCTTGTGCTATAAGTACTACCGAGGGTAAAGAAAGGTTATCATCATCATCATCATCATCATCATCATCATCATCATCATCATCGCCGGCGGCGCATTTCACAGGAGACATTTTCCTTCCGCGTTACGCTTGACTGAACACATCACTTAATAACTATTTGTTACCTTTTCGGGCAGCCAACAGCGGATGTGTGAAAAGACATTTGGATGCTTCTTTTTGCGTTGAAGGTAAAAGGAGGAATGATTTTGCGGAATGGCATGTGGCATGACTTGCGGAATGGCATAATCATGCAGAATGTCAAATATGCAGAATGACCCGTAGAAATTAATTCAACTAAAGCAGTTAGTTATTTTACAGCCTATCGCAAGCTAGTTGCCGAGCTCGGTCACAACGAAATGTTGAAAACAAATTGGTCAGGATTTGACCGAGAAATATTCCAGTTTTGAGCACTGCTCTCCTCGGGGCTTGTACTGATATAATTATTTTACAAATGAACCCTTGAGGTGATTAAATTTTTCTTGAATTTGATTTGACCGGCCGGCGGCCGACATGATCAGGAGAAACATTAAGCAGGGGCACCCAACGACAAGTTTCGGTAGATATCTGTTCGGTAGAGGGTAGTTCGCCTTGAGATTTCGGCCGGATGAAAGAGTGCACTCGGATTTTGGTAACTAAAACGTGCCCTAGAAGATTGGCAATGGGGAAATCAGAGCCCCTGAGGTTTTCGGAAAGGTCGTAATTGCTGTTTTTGGCAGTCAAAAACGTCAGCTACCATTTTCGGAAAGAAAATAGTTCCCTAGAAAGTTTGTGGAAAGTTGATTTCAGCTTGCATTTTCTCAAAGAAAGATTTTGTTCCCTAACATTTTCGGGCAATTAAACTTCAGCTAGGGAATCCGAACAGATGAAATTCTTCTAGCTAACGAAAAAATCACTTTAAACAGACTTCAAACACCATAAGGTACTTAAAAATGCCTTTCTACAGCTTTTGGTTGATTTAGCTCGTTGGGTGCCCCTGATTAAGCACTACTCTCCACCGGGCTTGCTTTGGTATAAACATTACACTTTTAAACTCTTGAAGAGGATTAGTTTGTTCGCGAATGATAATTGCTGTGCATTTGTGATCCCGCTTTGTGGTATTCACGAAAGAACCGTTCGGCTGCGAGCAAACGAGTTTTGCCATCTTCAGCACCTTGTCAATTTTCGGCACGGTGCGGTGTAGGTCAAACTATATAATATCCATTTGGCCGGTTTGAAATGGATTAAATAAAATTTTTAATTTTCCAGGATTCATTGTAAGAGATTTAGGAGTCTTAGGAACGGTGCCTCGTAGTCCACGTAGAGCTCAGTATAACAGCTGACTCAAGAGAAATTTAATTACCTCAAGGGTCCATTTGTAAAATAATTTTTCAAAGCAAGCCCCGTGGAAATTTACCGAACTTGTGGGATACAGACAAACTCACGAAAGATTTCTTTTAGTCCCTTCGGTTTAACTCATTCGCATTGCCTGCTTTTACAATTCTCGTTTCACCTAAAACAAACTGTCAAAAAAAATCCTCTGCCCTACCGATTTCATGTCAACAGTTACATCTGGATGTAACGCAATCACATCAGAGAGCAGTACTCAACACTGAAATATTTCTCAGCCAAATTCTGACCAACTTGTTTACAATATTTTGTTGTGACCGAGTTCGGCAACTTCCTTGCGATTATTCACTGTCAGTTAGGCTGTCAGAAACGATCAATAATCGCGAGTTCCAAGATTATTAACTGTAGAATTATTAATTACAGAAAGGAAAGGGCGGGCTTTCAGTTAATTCATGTCTTTGAGACAATCTGCATATATTACATTCTGCATAATTATGCCATTCCGAAAGTCATGCCACATGCCATTCCGCAAAATCATTCCTCCTTTTACCCTCACCGTTCTCTTTGTAAGCAGATGAAAGCAAAAATGTTTACACAGCAACCACGAGTATTCCTTGTACGGGTGTCTGGATCATTCTCACATGCCGTCACTACGCTCGGGAATACGCTATTCTCGTTAGATAAAATAGTTTTCCCAGCACACGAAACACAACAAGCCCGTCTTTCGACACTAGACCAATGTGATCAACCTAAGTGATCGAAAGCTTCCTAAAATCAGATAAATAACCTTTTTAGTTACAACGGATAAGAGTTATTTTGAAACCGATGACTTTACTCACACCGGCAAAAAAATTGTCTTTCGCGAGTAGATAACTCCATTGCCCATATCCGCTTGAACGGGTGAGAATTTTCTCAGAACGGATTGTGGGCATTTAACGGATAGGTATACTGCTATTTATTTTATATTTGGAAAATTGGCTTGAAAAATAGGGTGCGCATTATATACGGTTGCGCATTGTCTACATAGATAAATATCGAAAAATATCTCTGATCAGATAACGCTATACGCGCTAGATTGTAACAGCTTGGCTTGCGTGACTCGAGTGACGAAGCTCAAATAGCAAACAACTGACAAACGTGTCGTACCCCTTTCTCGTAAAACTGAAAAAGCTTCAGCAGTAGCCACATGCGGTTATTGACTGTCTATTCTTAGTGTTTTTTTAGAGCAAGCGGGGAAACAAGCGCAAATATGACCATGAAGGACCGATGAAAGGGTTTTTGGCTTCTTTCGAAATTGTTGGACACCTTTCTAGATAGAGTAGACTGCGAGCAGTCTCTCTTTTGCTCTAAAATCTGTGGAACGAACGCAATATGCGAGCCGCGAATCGGCGTCTCGGTAGTTTCGTGGGCGCCAGTTACGAGCGAAAATAGAGACTGCAACGGTTTCATACAGCATTTTAGAATCCCGGCACTCTGGTGACGGAGTGTTTTGATTGGTCGGTCTATGAAACGATGACGCATAACTGTCACCAGCATTCATCAATGCTAATGAGCAACACTTCGAGGGCTTACTCGAAGTGTTGTTTACTTAATCCTGGTTTACATATGACGGGAAAATCCCAGATGGTCGGGCATTTCACTGTTTCCCGACCGTCCCAGATTATGCCTATTAATGAAAACTGGAGATCGTAGAAATTCCCTATCGTCTGGGATGGTCGGAGACAAATCGGGAAGGTTTCTATTTTGCAGATGCGCCCCAGATTTCTGCGGTGATCGTTATCTCGGTATAAATCAGGAACGGTCGGGAAATAGTAAAATCTCCGACCATCTGGAATTTTCCCGATATATGAAAACCAGACTTTAAGGCTGCCGTTTGGCACTGTACGATGCAAGGACAATAATTTATGATTGAAATGAAAAATGCAACACTGAGGAACAAGAGGTACTCGCTCTTCTTAAGAAGGAAAGATGTTTTCGCCGTTTTGCCGACAAGTTTCGGTAAAAGCCGTATTTACCAGAGCTGTTCCGTTGCAAAAAGTGTAACTGATGCTGTTGCGCTGTGATACGCCTGCCGTGATTGTTTTCGTCGTGTTTCGACGCGCTCATTACCGAGAAGCTAGTCAGAAATTACATTTTTGCTTCACATGACAGCTGCAGCACTGTAAATCCAAGCCGCTCAGAAATAGCGTCCGGAGAGTGCTTTCTTCTCCCCCTTCGAGAGGAGACATAAAAATACTTTCCGTGCTGATGTGGTCGATGTACGATGTTTTGGGCTGTTCACAGATCTTGTGAAAGTTCACAAGAATTGCTTTTCTTATACGAACATCTACATGAACGTCATAAATCCGACATAGACGGCTTTACAATATTACTGGTTTCCTTGGCGTGGAATCGCTCATCGCATCTTCGTACCGAAAAACTTGTCCGTGATCGCTTCGATGGATTTTGAAACCTGCGTAAGGCGGGGTGGGCGTAAATTATGTGAACTGTCAAACTGTCACCGGGACTCCAAAATGCTGTATGAAACCGTTGCAGTCTCTATTTTCGCTAGAAACTGGCGCCCACGAAACTACCGGCTCGCGGATTCGCCGCTCAAATATCGCGTTCGTTCCACAGATTTTAGAGCAAAAGAGAGCCGGCTCGCAGTCTATACGTAGAGAAGTGTGAAACTAGGTCTATTCGCTTTTCTAAATAACGTACAAACCGCTGTTAGATCCACCATATGAGGGTTTGTTTACGTTCTTTGAACTAAACATGAGTAAACGTTCTTCTGTGATCGCGTGCCATTTGAAGGGCAAGCTATTGGAGAAGCTCTCCGTTGAAGCAAATCATCTTCTACTAAAAAGAAATCCTGATTGAGGTTCACTTTTAAGAAGAAGTTAAAAGTTCCTTCCTTTTTAAAGACATTTGGTGTCGACTTCAAGCTTAGCCTAGAGAACCTCGCGTCTATTGGCGTACTGTGAACGGAGGCTGGCAACTTTTACGGTCATTGTTTTCTTTTCACAAATTCGGTTGGCATGCAATATCTCAAGAAGATTAAACGTAGTGACTGGGAAAAAGAAAACAGCACAGACAATGAAGAAACAACCAACTGCTCGGGTGATTGAAAGATAGTAATAAGCGCGAGAGCATTTCGGCATGTTTGTCGAATAAGCTTAGTACAGCCAAGCTGATTTAAATAAATACAGATACTCATTGGCGGAAGCGATTTGATCGCAGGCTCAAGCCATGTGTGGGACACCCAAACCAAATCGAGGCTTAATTTTTCGCGCGCTTTCTGCGGCTCGTAATTTCACATTCACTTGGTTTCTTCACTTTGAGGAAAACAACTTCATCTTCGATCGAAGTTTGTCTTTAAATTCGCGTAAAAAAGAATATAAATCAAGAACTTGTCAAAAGATACTCCGGAACGTGAATTTTCAAGTGATGAAGGGAAGAGCGATTTTTCTCAAGAAAAGCTTCAAACTTGGATCGATTGTGCGGTTGAAAACAGTATAATTCAACGCTTCAAGGGCTTTCATTTTACCGCGGCATCTTGCATCTCACTAAGAAAGGTCACTTAACAGTTCACCTGTGTTAATGGGAGGAACGAGTAGCTCAAACTCTGTGGAAAAAGCTCTTTCTTTGGACAAACCGTTTGCTATTTTTGCGGATGGTTGTTTTTACTTTACTGAAGCTTACGTATTTTCAAGTGGTAGAAACCTCCACAACACAGCGCAGGACAGTGAGGTAAATTAAATAAATAGAAGCTTAACATTTGGTTTAATCGTTGTTACTTTTGTTCAGGAATGAAACTTGTATTTTTCTCTGGAATGGATATAAATAACAATCATCTGTACTCGTTTTAGACGCAAAGAAGTAGTTGAATTGTTTTGTTTTTTTTTGTTACGTTGTTTTCTTTGCAAGCGAACGAGTGTTTTTACTCGGCTTGGCTGACTGTTTTTTCGACCTTGGTTCCTCAACAGCGTTAAGAAACTTTTGCCCTTATCTTAATAACACGTAATCACCATGAGTCCTCGTAAAATTAAGCATTAAGGCTCGAGTAAAAAAAAGCGGATCAAATGTATGTGCATGTGCACGTCTCAAAATCTGACATAAAGTTGTTAAAATCTGAAAAACGTTTTAGAGATCTTCGTCGAAAGCGACCTGTAAACAATAATATTAAGTTTCGCCGTCTATAAACATGTCGTCTTAATTTGTTTGAACCGGTAAGAATCAGCGTTTGGATGTTAAAAACACCGAAATGGGTTGACTGGCTGGGCTGGCTTTGATAAATTTTATAGTGGACGGGTCTGCGAGAGAAATGCTTGTGTGGTTTGGCAAGCGCTTTCTTCGTTAACTGGATGACGCTTTGCCACTGAGAATCATTAATTGAAGAAGGTTCATCGGAAGACATGGGAAGTACCAGTAAAACTATCAAAGCTCTTTAGCGTTTTGTGTCAGCCAAGGAAAGATTTCGTGGGAAATGGCGCTATTATTCAGCTCTGTCGCGTTCCGAGTGATTGCTGCCTCAGCGATTCCTGTTGACTGCTCTAAACGATCAGGTGTGGACCTCTTTTTTGTCTTTTCTACGGACATTTATGTCAAAATTGTTAAGTTATTTTTGGTACTTGTCTAATTTCTCCACCTTCTCCAAGAATCTTCGAAGAAATATTATTCGTATGGTGCTTTGTTTAATGTAATACTTGTGTTTGTTGTTCTGTTGTTTCTGAACCGCGGTCAATTCCTGTTGACTGCTCTTAACGATCAGTTTTTACCCTTTATTGTCCTTTCTACGGGCATTTATGTCAAAATAAATACCGATTTTTCTAGATTAATCAGTACAAGCTATTGGGGAGCAGGGATGGCGCAGTGGTGAGAGCACTCGCCTTCCACCAATGTGGCCCGGGTTCGATTCCCGGACTCGACGTCATATGTGGGTTGAGTTTGTTGTTGGTTCTCTTCTCTGCTCCGAGAGGTTTTTCTACGGGTTCTCCGGTTTTCCCCTCTCCACAAAAACCAACATTTCCAAATTCCAATTTCATCTGCTTGTAAAGCGCATTTGATCATATACACATGGAAAATGCGCTATATAAGTTCTAAATTATTATTATTATTATTATTATTATTATTATTATTATTATTATTACAAACTAGTCTTGTTTAATTTCTCCACCTTCTCCTTCTTCCAGCAAAAGACTCGCATCGTACTTTGTTCAGGGGCACCCAACGACAAATTTCGGTAGATATCTGTTCGGTTGAGGGTAATTCGCCTTGGGTTTTCGGCGTCGATGAAAGAGTGCACTCGGAAGGTTTTCTGAAAGGTCGTAATTGTTGTTTTTGGCAGTCAAAAACGTCAGCTAGCATTTTCGGAAAGAAAATAGTTCCCTAGAAAGTTCGTGGAAAGTTCATTTCAGCTTGCATTTGCTCAAAGGAAGATTTTGTTCCCTAATGTTTCGGGCAATTAAAATTTCAGCTTGGGAATCCGAACAGATGAGCTTCTTCTAGCTAATGAAAACATCACCTTAGACAGACTTCAAACACCATAAGGTACTTAAAAATGCCTTTCTACGGCTTTTGGGTGATTTAGCTCGTTGGGTGCCCCTGTTTGTTCGCTTGTGGTGTTTTTTTTTTATCCGCTTTGAATTCCGTTACGCTTTCATCTGAAAGTAGTTAGGACTCACGAATGTCTGTCTTTTTTTTTTTTGCAAAAGTTTGCTATCGAAAATTCTGCGTTTTCCCTGCTGCTGCTCAGTTGTTTTGGACACAAATTAAACTGGCCCAAATAAAGCCATGCGAAGTTACTCGGTGAGAGTGTGCAACTCCGATTCTAGGCTTGGCCTGGCTAAATATATATATATGGCCTTCAGCTTTTCTTTTTATAATCGCTACATACCAGACTGGAAATGGTGTTCCATCGAACATCATGCATGCACCTTCTTTAAGCAGTTTTAAGTCCTATCTATTACATTATTATCAGATGTAGCTTGTGAGTGACAAGTATGTAATTTAATTAGGTTAGCTTCGGATTGTATTTCAATTTTACTTCTTTATTTTTAGTGTCAATCTTAAAGCAGGGGTGACTTGTAAGAAACAAGTATTTGATTTAATTTGATTAGGTTAGCTTTGGGCCACATTTAAATTTCACCTCTCAGTTTTTAGAATGTGTAATACAGTAATAGCCCACGTATAAGAACCAGAATTTTCCAATTTAGCCTAAATAGGTTCTTATATAAATGGTACTGAAAGCAAATTTAGGCTACCAAGGTTCTTAAAATAGGTTCTTATATTTTCATATGAATTTTATCTGAATATGCTATATAGATAATAAATATCATCTCATAATACAGTATAAATCATTTATTTGTACCATAGAGAAATGCCTATAGGCAGTTCACTGCAGGTACAGTATATGTCCTTAACAAAACATAAAAAAGAAACTCATTCAGCAGTTTCTACCTTTACACTTTTACAGCAACCCCACTGATAAGAACCTAACTTAAAATTTTAGCGTTAATAGGTTCTTATGTGGAGGGGGCTTAAAATGAAAATTTTAGCCTAACAGGTTCTTAAAACCCAGGTTCTTATACGTGGGCTATTACTGTATTAGATAATATTCTTTGTATGGGAATTTACTTTCTCACAATTATTCTCCAGTCATGCTTTTTTTTTGTATCAACTTAGATGTATTCGCATGACAAAGTATTACTAAACTTAAAACTTAAAATTAAACTTAAAGTAAGCTCTTTCTCATTAATGTACACATTCTTTGGAATTCCTTCTCCTGCATGCAGTCTTTCAATTAATTTTATTCATAGTTGGTCACACCAATCTTGTGGTATGTTTGGATGGCATTTGGCACTAATGTTTAATGGGATTTTTGATGTTTGATGAAGTATGTTGTGCAATTTCAAATGTACATGGAGAAATGTGAGACTTGTCCTTACCTTTCTTGCAAAATAGAAAATCAAGTTAAGATTGCTAAGTAAACACGGATTTCCAGCACTTTTGCTTTGGTGAATCATTACCTTAAATCCTCATACTACATTGTTAATTACCTTGATAGTGATATCAACCAAATGCCCAATATTTTATTATCAAGTTGCTTAGTCTTGTACTTGGCTGGCCAGAAGAGCAGCTGGATTTCTTTTTGAAAACACTGTAGGTGCATTGATTGATTAGCTTAATGTCAGCAAGCAGTTTTTTGCGATAGTAAGGTCAAGAAGTAACTGATCAAAAGAAATATCTTGGCCTTGATGCATATCAAAATATTTTTATTGATTTCCATGTATCTTTCTTTCATAATTTTTTTGATGCATACATATATCCAGAGGATACACAATTTCTGATTTCCAACTGTCTCATGGGAGGCTTTGGATAACTGAAATTGCATTCATTATGAAGTGATGATCTGAATCACTATATGTCTAATGTCGGATACTGATTCAAAATACCATTCACCAGGCTTCTCCACCAATTTTTAGTGGCTCTAAACCATAACTAAGCAGCCTACAGTTGAACGGGGAAACAGACCTGTCCTTAGGTATTGCTCTAAGATGTTAAGAAATGTGTTGTTTTAAAAATTTATAGATGCAAACTAGCGTTGCAGGTTCTTTTTTACACAAAGTATTAAAGATTATTTTAAAAAAAAAACCTACCTCAATATATTTCTTTTGCTTTTTAAAATCTCCAAACTCAATTTGCAAAGGAATTTGGATTACCTTACTGAATAGAATGCTTGTTTTTAGGAGTGGTGGGGGTCCAAATCCGTAAAAGGGGGTTCATATCTGCTAGCAGTTCTGGACTAGGGGGTCCAAATCTGATCCACAAGAAAATCTGGACTGGAGGGTGCAAATCTGCGGGGGGTCCAAATCCACTATGACACTGGCTCAGATCACCTTTCCATACTATTTTTTACAGCATTGGATCTGTAGCTTGAGTGAGGTCAGATGGGTGATATGACAAGCACACTATATGTAAATGCCAGTAGAAAAAGAATGCTTTTGGAGCTCCGCTTTTAGGCTTGGCTAAATATATATATTATCTCGCTCTCAAATTGTAAGAAAATGCTGATTTTTGGCAAGTAGGTATTTTGTATAGTGTTCTTTCTGAATATCGGAACAAATCCCATAATTTCACAAATTTATTTTTTGTGACGTCATCACTTTAATTCTCTATGCAGCCCCTTGCGTCAATAACTGCAATAATTCCAAGGCGTTTTTTTCGCACACTTCCGGATCAATTAGAACACTAACAAGTCTGCAGTTCTCTTGAGTAAAACTTGAACTTTGGAAATAACTCTTCTGCACTCATGTAGTCACCGTCCACTTCTAGGAAACGACGTTTAATCTCGTGCAAAAATCACACAACCAGTTGCAAAAATACGTCAGACACTACACTGAATTCCGACTGAAAAGAGATAACCCTCCCCCCTCCCCTTATCAATGTTGGAGGGCCAAATTTTGTCTTTCGTAGAAACGCGAGTCCAGGCAGAAAATGTGGTCCAGCACCATTGCTTAGGGGAGGGGGAGGAGAAAATTCACCTTCAAATGCATTAAAGGATACAACACCACAGAACTCAAGGACCTATTTGTCCAGAGAAACGCAAGCCGCGAAGGTAGAAGGAACGGAGAAATTGTCCTCCAAGCGCAGAGACAAATTTTATGAGGACCTCCATCAAATATAGAGGAGCAATAGCTTGGAACAGCCTATCCAGGAAAGAATCAGCGGCAAATAGCTTAAAACAATTTAAGCGTCTGCTATCAAAATTTGACATTAGAAAAATAAACTTTGATCCAATTGCCGCTGTAATTAAGCATAAAGACGATGATTATACACATTTTTAGGATTTTAAAGTTGCAATTTTAATGTACATATCATATTATTTAAACATATTTCTAGGTTTATAATTCAAATTTAATATTTACTTTTATGTATTATCATCATCATCATTATTATTATTATTATTATTATTATTATTATCATTATTTTATTTCTTGAAACAGAAGCAAGCGAATATTAACGTTAAAAGCCGACGTTTCGGCGTCATCATGACACCATTCTCAAGGCAAAATGAATAAGTAATGCGAAGATTTGATTTCTATAGTCTCTACAAATAAACATAATAACAAGTTCTTGAAGTGAACACCTTTGCCCGAATCGAGTCCGTTTGCACGTTTAGGGATGGTTTGAGTTTTCTTATAAAAAGCATCTCCTTAATTAGGCAATCAAATTTGTTAGAACCTCTAGTGAGCACGTGAAATTGTTCTGAAAGAAAAGATGGTACGTTCGAGTTATGTTCACTAAAATAATGTTTATAAATTGACGACGATTTTTTTGTGTGTCCAACAACGCGTTCGTGGAGGTGGCCGCGAGTGTAACCAACATATCCTGCATCGCACAGGTTACATTGAAATTTATCAACTAAACATTGTTGGTTAACAGTGGCTGGCTTGACTTCGCGAAATTTAAGGTCTTCGTTGAGTTTTCTGCTGATGAACACAGGCTGAATTGTGGTCTTGATTTTTGAGCTGAAAGCTGTGAGACCTGATCTTTAAATGGTATGACAACTCGGATGCATTATGGGGGCTGTAGTCGTGTCGGTTGATGGAATTTGTCGCTGGTCTGCTACCTTGGAATCTACGAATTGTTCTAACAAATTTGATCGCCTAATTAAGGAGATGCTTTTTATAAGAAAACTCAAACCATCCCTAAACGTGCAAATGGACTCGATTCGCGCAAAGGTATTCACTTGAAGAACGTGTGACCCTTTGTTATTATGTTAATTTGTAGAGAATATAGAAATCAAATCTTCGCACTATTAATTCATTTTGCCTTGAGAATGGTGTCATGATGACGCCGAAACGTCGACCTTTAACGTTAATATTCGCTTGCTTCTGTTTCAAGAAATCGTTCTTAATTATTTTATTTATTTATTTTTTATTTCTAAATACACGACCCCACCAGCTCTGCTGAATACCCCATCGTGCTTAAATAAAGTGTTCAGTTCAGTTCAGTTCAGGAGGGGAGTCTGGTTTGCAGTGTAGTAACTGTCAGAGGACAATTTTTAGAAGGAAAGTGTGTTTTTTATTGGAAGTGTCTCAACATTTTTTTCAACTGGTTGTAGTTTTAAAAGATACTCAGGAAGATAAATTCTCGTGTGATAAAAGGAAAAGCAAAAGAGGTTTCTCGCGAAAAGTTTAAAACTTGGATCGACTTGGATGGACTCCGGCGTAGCTGTATTGGGTAGTTTAAAAAGAAAATGATTCAACGCCCCTAGGGCTTTAACTTTACCACGGCATCTTGCAGCTCACCAAAAAGGTTCACAGACTCAAGCATGTTAAGGCATGGGTCATTTTGGGGTTAAGACCCCCCGCGAAGTTAAAACTAAGCTTCTGTAACAGCAAACTCTCAGAATTTCCAGAAATTCACAACACAAGTATTCCATAAGTCTTAAGATCCTTATGGCATAAGGTTGGTCGTCAAGTGTTTAATGACGTCACAATCGTGCTCTGAAGGTCTTTTCAAATGGGGTAAGAATGGCTCATTGTAACTAGAAACTTAATATGTTTACTTGGTAAGATAGAAACAATATCTGTCCTGAATAGGGTAACATTTTGTTTTATGAAAAAGTTATTAAGATTTTTTATAAGTTACATGACCTCTTTTGTTTAATAATCCTTTAATTAAGAATTGAGGTCAACCATACTGGACAGATTGATGTACAGGATAACCACAAGGCCATAAAATCGTTGCTTCTGATAGACATTATACACCATCTTGGAACGCCATTTTCAAATTTCGATTTTCTGTAATGGATCGTCATAGCAGGTCACGTGATCTAAGCTTTGAGGACTTAACGTCAAAAAATGGTTAAGGCTGTCAATTTCTATATCACTGCCAAGTTTGGTGTTCTTTCGATAAATGTCTGGGAAGTTATGATTGTTTTTAGATTTTTCGTGAATTCGGGCCCGGACCATGCCTTAACGTGCTTAAGGAACAGTTCACAATTAATGAGAGGAACGAGTAGTTCAAACTTGGTGGAAACTGTTTGGACAAACAGGTTGTTATACTTACAGATCCCTGTTTTTAAGTGGATATGTATTTTCACGTGGTGGAAACCTCAGTCTTCACTACAGGTGAATTAAATAAATTGAAGCTTTGAACATTTGGTTTAATATTTGTTACGTCTGTTCAGGACTGAAACTCTTATTTATCTCTCGACTGGATGTAAATAATAGTAACCTACACTTCTTTCCTATCGTTCCTCTTGCTACTCTCTTCGCTCTGTTTCAAATAATCTTCTTGTTGAACCTAGAGCTAAGCTTACCACTTATGGTTTTCGGTCCTTTTCATTCGCTGCTCCTAGACTTTGGAATAGGTTACCTACAGATATTCGTTCTTGCTCCTCAGTTGCTAGTTTTAAAAGTAGACTCAAAACGTTCTTATTTCTTGATAACAGGAAATTTAATTAGTTATTTCATTTTTTAATCATTTTTTTTATCGACTGATTTGATATTTCTTTCATCATTTGATTCTATCATTTTCATTTTAATAATTGTTGTTTGAAATAATAATAATATTTTATAGATCGCTTACAAAATTAATAATATTTATTGTATAATAACTTTCCATAGAATTTAATGTTTTTTTAGATCGTTTTATTGTAAATTACTGTAAATTGTAAACTGTAAAGCGCCATGGACAGTGATATATGGATGTGAGCGCTATATAAATAAATAAAGTTAAGTTAAGTTAAGTTAAGTTTTGGACGCAAATTAAAAAGTAGTTGAATTGTTTGTTTCTTTGTTTGTTTGGCTTGCGAAGGAAAGTGTTTTTACTTCGCTTGGCTGATTGTGTTTCGACGTGCCTCAGCAGTGTTACGAAAATTTTACCCTTATGTTTTTAAGAGTGAATGCACAGAAAAATCAAGCAAAATCAGCAAACCGTGGCCACAACTCAAAACCTAACCTACCCTCATTTTCAGTTTATAATAAGGTTTTAATGAGTTTATAACACTGCTGGTGTTCAAATTTCAAAATGCGACCGAGTCTGGAAATTATTTGAGATTTTCGATTTCAACGGTCTGCGGACCTAAAATTAGCCGCCGAACACGGGAAAACAGTCCAGTGACGGAATTGAGCTGCCTTTCATAAACGAGCGAATATATTGGCAATTTTCCACTTAAAATTCACAAAACAGATATCTAACAATTTAAAAACGGTACATTTTTCAATTTTAAGAAGAAAATATCGGCGAACGAGCAAAATTCTGATACATAATTTGCATAATGCTTATAAATACAACAATTTACCGCAAAAACCAAAATCGAATTTTCGATATGGGGGAATTCACTAAATCACCCCAATCCCGGTTACTAACCAAAGTGAGATAGTACTTGAACATTATCTGGAAACTAGTCTGGTATTTTTGCGAACGCTCCAAATAATGTTCTAGGTGCTATGAGTCTTCAGAAGATATATAATTTACACGAGGCAAGCAAGACAAATAAATTAAATTTCAAGGTTTAAGGCGGCTTTTTAAGTATGGGCTACCAATGATCTAGTCAGACTTGTTATAAAGTGCTTTGAATAGAAAATTAAAGGCTGAATACCTCCGCTATTGTATTTCCATTTCCCAGTAAACACTTCGCAAATGCGACAGACTTCTACTTTTTCACCCAAAAAGTTTTTTTCGTTCAATTCTAATCTTTGCGATCAAAATTAAGTTAAATTTCTTAACAATAACACCTTAAAATGACCGTTACAAAGAATCCCTCCACTTCGTGTAAAAACGATTGAGTTTATTTCACGTGTGGCAATATTAATACTTTTCCAGTTCTATTTTTCTCTTACCGAGACGACAAAGTCCGCAAATTGATATTTTTCTCACTTTTCTGTTAAGTTAAATTTCTCTTGTTAATAAATGCATCCCTGCTAACGCTTAAGGATTTAATTTTGCTTAAAAGCTGCATTAAATTGTACTGTCTAGACCTGTCCTACATTAGGAAGAGCGCTCAACAAAAGCAGAGTAGATGTAATTATGCCGTCTAGTCTCTTCCTTCATTAAAAGCAGTGCGCAAGTCACATTTGATCCTAGCTGTTCGCCATGGCTGGTAGGGAGGAAACAATTTGTTCTTTTCAAGAAATAGTTGGCGACCATTACGGTTTTCAAACGAAGGATAGAAGCAAGTCTGTCGAGGTCATACCGCTACTCTTTCTTAACGAGTTGTTCGCGAAATTTACTCAACGACCATGGTGCAACGCTTGCAAATTATAGCTAGAATTAAAATAGTTTCCCAGTGTCATTAAACGTCCTTCTTATGGAAACATGATTAGACCGGTGGTTGAACTATCCTCAAGCCCGCCTTTTTGTTTCGAAAAGACTCTACTGATTTTGAGAGCATTGTTTGATTCAGGTGCATGTGGCAAAGATTTCCACTGTCTCCGACCACTGCAGACAATATGCCCTGAGCGACACTCGTAACAAAGACTATCAGTCAAATCGCGACCACAAAGATACATGCCGTAGCTGCGAAGAGTTGACGACAGTTCTACATGAGATAGAAGAGGGGATCCAGTTGATGTCTGCTAACAATGTCTCTGAAGACACCAAAGGAGAGCTCTTGCTCGTATCTGATCAGTCGAAATAGAAAATCCTGGCGCAGAAGGCACACCTACTAAGAAGTATCAACCAAGACAACGCACGGCTCGAAGTCCTGTACAGCCTCAACGAGAAGTCCCTCCTACTGATAGAAGCTTGGACAATGAAGGTTTTGCCAAGGAAATATCGCGAGAGCCAGACTGATTGGTTTGGCAAGTGCGCTATTTCTTGGCATCTAACAGTGGCCACTCGCAGCATGGCTCCCGACCAAGATCTTTAGATGTTCACGTTTAGCCACGTCTTTTTCAACCAGGATAGTCCAGCCGTTCAAGCGATCATGACCGATGCCATCGTTAAGCTGAAGAGAGTCATGCCGACCCTACGTACAGTGTACTACGGACAAGATAACGCCGATTGTTTTCGAAGCGGTGGGACCATCATTGGCGCAATTCAAGCTGGTAACTCTCATGGTGTAACAGTGCGACGACTGAACTTCTCAGATCCCCAAGGCGGTAAAGGGGCCTGCGATAGGAAGGCGACAACAATCAAGGCCCAAATTAGAGTTCATCTGAGTGAAGGTCATAATGTAGAAACAGGAAGTCGAATGGTGGATGCCACACAATCCTCGGGAGGTATACCTGGTCTTAATGTCTCCCTCTGCGACAGTGTAGTCTCGCCCAGTTCTACAGCGCAAGTAAAACTCGATGGAGTCAGCACTGTGGCAAACGTACTATATGGCAGCACATCCATTCGCCTGTGGAAGAGAAGGCATACGGAATAGGGCCGGGAAAGAAGATTCCACTATCAAAGATAAACATTCCCGCGAATTTTCAGATAGTGCGGTTATCTACTGGTTCTGCAGGCAAGGAGGTGTCTGACCAGTTCTCTGCTGTCAAGTCCAGAACAGCAACGACTTCAATTGCTTTCCAAAGAGCGCGGGAGGATCCCCACCAACTAGTATACCTTCCGGAAGTTGTGAGCTATACGCATCTCCCGAGGTAGGCTGCACGAAATCGTATCAGAGGTTTTCGGAATTGCAGAGGCACTTGGACTGCGGTAAGCACGTCCGTGCGCTAGAAAGTGAAACCATGCTCAACAAAGCCTTCCGTGGATATGCAGCGAGATTTGAAGACCAGTTCACAAGTGTGCCACAGTTTGGAGAGGACACCACAAGGTACGGATGCTCCAGCCCGACAGTCGCGATTGCCGATGGACTCTCAAACTGACCCAGACAAGCAGAGCAAGATTCTCGGACAAGCAAAGAGAGTACTTGACAAACAAATTCCTATTCGGTGAAACGACAGGACAGAAGGCGAATTCAGTGAGGTCAATGATTAAAGCTAGAGATCAGACCGGCAAGGGTATATTCTCTAGTGCGGAATTCCTCACAGCTAAACAAATAACGAGCTTCTTTTCGCGTTTGGCCGCCAAGTGGAACCTGAGTGTCCATTCGCATGCGCCGGTTATTTCTGATGAGGACGAGGAGGACTATGGCGAAGCGGTAATTACCGAGAAGGCATTCGGTGAGGTATGGGATCACGTGATGGCTAGTGTACAACCGAACCATCCGATGTGCTAGGAGAGTTAAGTCTTTCTCACCTGATGTCCAAGTCTAAACTCTCATCATTTGCTACTCGTCATCGACAAAGAGGACATCACCGCCAAGAGGAAAGCGCTGTATATTTCAAGGCTTGAGAACTTCCTGACGCAGTGTTCGTGCTGCCAAATATAAACTGTATGAACGCATCGTGAACAAGGGGGAAGCAGAATTCTCGTAGCTGGGCGTGCTCGCGTACCCTCGTATCCAGAGCTCCCTTGCTCCCGACCACATGGGGGAGGCTCTGGTAACAGCCAGTAACTCATGCTTGGAATGAAATTGTATTTAA
>JAEMWC010001055.1:100000-157500 GCA_016490735.1 Pachyseris speciosa
TTCTAGTAGACCATTATTTCCTTCAGGCAGAGAAGCCAACAAAAAAACTTAATGTCACAGGATAATCAGCTAATTCACTCACTTAATGAAACTGCATTCGAATGAATAATATGACAAATAAAGTAACATACCAGTACATGTTTTCCCATCGCCTGAATATCCAACATTGCAGGCACAAGTGTAGGATCCTTGAGTATTATTGCACACAGCATTTATATCGCAACTGTGTAGGTTGTTAGAGCATTCTTCTATATCTAAAAAAATATATATAGGAGTGCATATTATTATGTTGTGAATGGAAGTGGACGTATTATAAGGTTTCGTCATCAGATTTTCGACGTTTTCCCGCCGTTTTTTGTTCTTGCTGTTTTCTCTCTGCAATTAGTTACAGGCTCCAATAGAAAAAAATGGTAAACGCTATGTAGCTGTAGTACGTGCTTCCTGACTTGCTTTTTGTGTAGTTTGAAATGAAACCCATTTTATTGAACCGTTTTCATTTTATGTCCGCTATGTGATCCCTGCTGTGTCGATACAATTAACTTGATAGAAGACCATTTCGGATACAGCTCGAAGCCAAAAAAGGAAAGAGCCAATACCGCTGCAAAAGCTCTAGCTTGATGGATTTGTACCCAATTTTTTTATGTCTTCTTGAACGAGATTTGTTGCACAATTCCAGCTACCAGCTGCGGATGTGAAATGAGCGCAAGTGCTCTAAGACGGCTTGACATTTACCACAGAGCCATCACAGCTCAAGGTAGGCTCCCTAATTAATGCGACGTGGTAGATATGTTTGCCCAGAAGGGTTCAAGGAGGCTTGAGCTTGGCACACTACTCAACGATTAAACACAAAATCCATTTCGACCAAGAAATTTTTCTTAAGTATTGACGTTTTTAGTTTGATCTCGACTTTCTAACTTTCTATGTAATGTCCCTCAAAACGCACAAAATGAAGTATTGACCGTCCAAATTTTGCAAAATTTCCCAGGGGAGCATGTCCTCAGACCTCAATAGAAGCTTGGGTCTACTGAGCTCCTCACTTCCAGCGTGCAATGCTCAAACCTACCTCCCCACGCAAAAAGCTGTCTACGGGCCTGAGCTAACATTTTCAGATTGTCATCATACGACAGATTAGGCCACGCAAAAGACGAATGAGAGAGCGCGGCGAAGTCCTTTACGTTCATTTTACGAGTCCACAGACATCCTGGTATGTAATTTTCCTCATGTTCCTTGTTTCATTCAGTCTAATTAAAGCAGGCCAGTTGTTTGATCATCTCAACATCTCTTCTATAATGTGATAGTTTTTGTCTCTCCGTTTTTCTCTCTGTTGCTTGGAACATGTGAACCACCCCTTGCCATGTTGTCTGGAAGGTTTAAAAAGGTGTGTGCTGAAGCCCATTGAGGTAAAGCCTTTTTTATGCCCTAATGTTCACCAATTTTCACAATATGACCATGAAGGCCCAATGAAAGGGTTTTTGGCTTTTTACGGAATTGTTGGACACCTTTCTACCCAGGGAAGTGTGAAACTAGGTGAAGAAGGTCTATTTGCTTTCAGAAATAACGTACGAACTAGTGTTACAACGACCATATGAGGGTTTGTTTACGTTCTTTGAACTAAACATGAGCAAACGTTCTTCTGTGATCGCGTGCCATTTGAAAGGCAAGCCATTGGGGAAGCTCTCCGTTGAAGCAAATCATCCTCTACTAAAAAGAAATCCTGATAGAGGTTCACTTTTAAGAAGAAGTTAAAAGTTCCTTCCTTTTTAAAGACATTTGGTGTCGACTTCAAGCTTAGCCTAGAGAACCTCGCGTCTATTGGCGTACTGTGAACGGAGGCTGGCAACTTTTACGGTCATTGTTTTCTTTTCAATAATTCGGTTGGCATGCAATATCTCAAGAAGATTAAACGCAGTGACTGGGAAAAAGAAAACAGCACAGACAATGAAGAAACAACCAACTGCTCGAGTGATTGAAAGATAGTAATAAGCGCGAGAGCATTTCGGCATGTTTGTCGAATAAGCTTAGTACAGCCAAGCTGATTTAAATAAATACAGATACTCATTGGCGGAAGCCGTTGGACGTTCTTCCAGTAACACGAACACCAAAGTAATTTTCGGGACGGTCAATCATGCAACGGACGATCTACCATAGCAACTGATAAATAAATAGATGATATCATATTGTTTTACTGTTATGGCGGTTTACCGTGCATTCTTGGTAGACCGTCGGATCATGAAAGAGAATTTATGTAGCCCTTTTATGGTCATCTTGCCTTAATAGCATGTTATTGACGACTATTCAGGACCGATTGGAAATCACCAAAGTACCCGTGTTTTCCACTTATTTGGGTTTTTGAAGAAGTAACGTGTTGTCAACATGTAAGTAACGCCATAGCGTGACAAATGTTCCTACGTAAAAATGTACGAGTAAATAAAATGAAATGTCTCATGTGTGATACTCAGTCTTACTGCTTGCCTGATGGACTCGCCCTTTGCTATATTAGCAAAGTTTTCGATAGGTAAATCGCCAGAACGCTTAGGAATAGCAAACAGCTTGCCGCCAACGTCTAGTACAGCTCCCGCGCGAAATCCAATGCAGCCCCTTGCGTCAAAACACACTAACTCATAACTGCAATATTTACAAGGCGATTTTTTCGCACAATTCCGAATCAATTAGAAAACTAACAGGTCGGCAGTTTTCTTGAGTAAAACTTGAAATTTGAAAATAACTCTTCTGCACTCATGTAGTCGGCGTCCACTTCTAGAAAACGACGTTTAATCTTGTACAAAAATCACACAACCAGTTGCAAAAATACTTCAGACACTACACTAAATTCCGTCTGAAAAGAGATCGCCCTCTCCCCTCCCCTTATCAATGTTGTAGCGCCAAATTTTGTCTTCATAAAAACGCGAGTCCAGGCAGAAAATGTGGTCCAGCAACATTGCTTACAGGAGGGGAAGGAGGGGAGTCTGGTTTGCAGTGTAGTAACTGTCAGGGGACAGTTTTAAAACAAAAGTGTGTTTTTTATTGCAAGTGTCTCAACATTTTTGCAACTAGTTGTAGTTTTAAAAGATACTTAGGAAGATAAATTCTCGAGTGATATAAGGAAACGCAAAAGAGGTTTCTCGTGAAAAGTTTAAAACTAGGATCGACTTGGATGGACTCCGGCGTAGCTGAATTGTGTGGTTTTAAAAGAAAATGATTCAACGCCCCTAGGGCTTTTACTTTACCACGGCATCTTACAGCTCACCAAAATGGTTCACAGAAAAGTTTACCATTAATGAGAGGAACGAGTAGTTCAAACTTGTCGAAAACCGTTTGGTGAAACAGTTTGTTATGCTTACGGATCCCTGTTTTTAAGTGGATGGATCACGCGGTGGAAACCTCAGTTTTCACTACAGGTGAATTAAATAAATTGAAGCTTTGAACGTTTGTTTTAATCTTTGTTACTTCTGTTCAGGACTGAAACTCTTATTCATCTCTCGACTGGATGTAAATGATAATAATCTACACTCGTTTTGGACGCAAATTAAAAAGTAGTTCAATTATTTGTTTGTTTGTTTTTCTTGCGTAGGAACGGTTTTTACTTCGCTTGGCTGACTGTTTTTCGACGTGCATCAGCAGTGTTAAGAAATTTTACCTCATGTTTTTAACACGTAATTGGAAGGAGTCCTCGTAAAATTAAGGGTTAAGATCACTTGCGTTCCCAGAAGTTACTAAAATTGCCCTTGTCGCTGCGTGACTCGGAGAATTTTAGCAACTTCTAATTCTGAAAAAACCCGTGATATTAATATCATGCTGTTACTTGTGGTGTTACTCGCTGAAGCATCTTTCAACATATCATTACATGTTTTCCCATCGCCTGAATATCCAACATTGCAGGCACAAGTGTAGGATCCTTGAGTATTATTGCACACGACATTTATATCACAACTGTGTGAGTTGGTAGAACACTCGTCAACGTCTAAGAAAAATCACAACAAGTGTACAACTTTATAGTGTATTATTACTTATGTCGTATTAATGTCAAAGACTTAATTTCTCAACAATTTATGTGTGAGATTGCGATTATTCTTATATTTTGTGCAACCAGCAAGAGGGAGTCTCAGTGAGAAAGGTTTATAATGTGAGTGACTGAAATATATAACTGCCAAATTGCTTCAAACGCTGCTTCTCATTTGCAGTGTGTGATTTTCTAGTAGACCATTATTTCCTTCAGGCAGAGAAGCCAACAAAACTTAATGTCACAGAATAATCAGCTAATTCACTCACTTAATGAAACTGCACTGGAATAAATAATTTGACAAATAAAGTAACATACCAGTACATGTTTTCCCATCGCCTGAATATCCAACATTGCAGGCACAGGTGTAGGATCCTTGAGTATTATTGCACACGGAATTTATATCACAACCGTGTGAGTTGGTAGAACACTCGTCAACGTCTAAGAAAAATCATAACAAGGGTACAACTTTATAGTATATTATCTCTTATGTTGCATTAATGGCAACAAATCAATTTCTCGATAATTTGTGTGAGATTTCGATTATTCTTATATTTTGTGCAACCAGCAAGAGGGAGTCTCAGTGAGAAAGGTTAATGTGAGTGACTGAAATATATGACAGCCAAATTGCTTCAAACGCTGATTGTCATTTGCAGTCTGTGATTTTCTAGTAGACCATTATTTCCTTCAGGCAAAGAAGCCAACCAAACTTAATGTCACAGGATAATTAGCTAATTCACTCGTTTAAAGAAACTGCACTCGAATGAATATTGGACAAATAAAGTAACATACCAGTACATGTTTTCCCATCTCCTGAATATCCAACATTGCAGGCACAAGTGTAGGATCCTTGGATATTATTGCACACAGCATTTATATCGCAACTGTGTAGGTCTTTAGAACATTCATCTATATCTAAAAAAAAAGGTGCCAATTATTATGTTGTGAATGGAAGTGGACGTATTATAAGGTTTCCCCATCAGATTTTAGACGTTTTTGCGCTGTTTTTTGTTGTTACTGTTTTCTCTCTGCAATCAGTTACAGGCTCCGGTAAAAAAAAGTTACGAAAAAGGTAAACGCTAAGTAGCTGTAGTACGTGCTTCCTGGCTTGCTGCTTGAGTAGTTTGAAATGAAACCCAGTTTATTGAACCGTTTTCATTTTACGTCCGCTATATGATCCCCTGCTGTATCGACACTACTAATTTGATAGAAGACTATTTCCGATACAGCTCGAAGCCAAAAAAGGAAAGACCCAATACCGCTACAAAAACTTTAGCTTGATGGATTTGTACCCAAATTCTTATGTCTTCTTGAACGAGATTTCTTACACAATTCCAGCTACCAGCTGGGAAGATGAAAGGAGCGCAAGTGCTCTAATACTATACGGCTTCACATTTACAACAGAGCGATCACAGATCAAGGTAGTCTCTCGTTACTGCGAAGTGGTAGATATGTTTGCCCAGAAGCATTCAAGGAGGGTTGATCTTGACACACTAGTAGTAGGCTAGGGTCATTTTACTCCTCGTTTTGGATAGGTGGATTAGGTGCCTATGGATTAGGTAAATTCGGTATAGGTTTACTAATGAGCGTCGCTCTAGTACAATAGCAACAATAGACCTGCCCAGACTTGCCCGGGCTCTTTTAACCCTGATTGGCTCATGAAAAATCAATTATGCGTTCAAAATAAAAGCGGTCAGATTTCGAAAGAGCTACTGATCTTTCTTGCAATTGCTTTTTACTAAGGAAAAAAAAACTTTTCGCTATCTGCGATATTCTTTAAACATTGCTCCAGACATGCAAGTCGAATCAAGCACTAATGTTGTAACTTAGTTGAAAGCATTAAAACACAGAAATTTGAAACTAAACCTCGTTATTTCAATCCCGACTGGTAGTTACAAAATTGCGTTCTCTTCCATCTCAATACTGAAAATCCCGATGCTATCTGACCTCTCAGCTTTGGCGATGAGAGAGAAAATAAATTCTTAGCTAACTTTTCTTGTTTTCCGCTCCGTTAGTCACACACACGCGTTATGCAAAACGGATCTCAACTCTTCTCTCAACCCTATATTTGCATACAAACTCAAGAGAAGAAGGCCTTGGGACAACCTTCTACCATTCAACAAGGACAATAGACGGCTTAAGTTGTTTGGAACGATCAATATAAACACGTGACCAATATGAATTACACGTTTCTTGAGAGACAAACATAAACTTTATTGCCTTTTCTCAGCGAATACAAAAACGATACAGAAAGTGATTTGAAATGAATAAAAGTACATTTATTGACAGCTATAGATCCATTGTGTATTTTAACTTTTTTTTTTATTTACAACTTTATTGATTACAACACAAAGACAACTATTTACAATCAGTTACTGTTAATTAAAGGCACATACACTTCTGACAATACGGAAAGTTGTACTACTAGCATACATACATACCTACATCAGATACGCCATATATTAACGATATGTATACAATAACCACACTACAAACAATACAATGCTTTACTTAGTACGTAACTAACAATACACCTCTGTAATTATCTATTATAATAATTGTCTTTATTATTTAGTTTTTGTACAGAAACAGCTAGTAATGAAGGGCGACTACATTTATACTTGCATCCTCTACCGCAGAACAACAATTGATACAGCATCTACACACGTTCACGAAGCTAGTGTTAACATCAGAAAGAAAGAAACAACCGGAAAAAAGAGTGAGGCAAATTAAAAATTGAGGGAGTTCCATTTCCTGTTGTATTGATTAATATTACCTGAAGTTACTGCGATATATTTTTCTAAAAGTATTTTTTCACGAGCCAGAGACACAAATTCTGAGAAATGACGTTGGTTGTTTGCTGTAGCGTTCACATACAAAAAGTATTTTCCTACAAGGATGAGATGATTTAGGGCCAAACAGGGTTCAGAGGAGTGGATAATTCCAAAAGCAATGTCTAAGTCTGTCAGATCTGGTTTCATTCCGCTTATGTTGTAATACCAGTCTTGAAATTTTGCCCAAAAAGAGGCTACACACATGCAGTCTATAAACAAATGCCAAATAGTGTGGGTCTAAGAAGGGCAGAAAGGACAGTAAGGGGAGTCAACTTTTTTCATTTTGTGCAATAAATTATTTTTCGGTAGAATGTGGTGATTGATCTTGTACTGGAACATAGATAACTTGATCTCCTTTGTGACTTCAAATGGTAACAGATATACTTTACATAGATCGTCCCTTTCTATTCCGCAAGCTATTAATTTCTTTTCAGCCGTTGGGGGAGGTAAGTTCTCTTGGGCTAACATTTTGTTATATAGGATTTTGCACGATAGCGACTCGGCAGCGTTTATGGGTGCGTTGGAAGAACGACTTTTCGCATTAAGTAGCTTTTTCCAGGCGGGAGGAATAGAGGAGAGAAGGCTGTGATAGTGTATGAAATTGAACTTTGTTTGGAATTTGCCACAGAGGGAATCAAAAGACAAAAAACAGTTCTTTTCTTCGTCAAATAAATCAGAGATCCTTACTATTCCTGCACGATGCCAACGTGGGAAGTACACAGACTTTTTGTCAACTGTCAAGAATTGTTGTTCCAAATTACTTGCGCAAGGACTTCATTTTTAGTTTGAGGCGTACTTGCTATGATTTTCTGCCACTGTGAAATGATCTCTTTGTAAAAATTGGGGAGGTGTTCACTTAATCTGAGAAGTTTATAATCGTAGTTGCAACTAAAGAGAAGTGCACCCCCGACGTTTGCAAGGAGAGATATTGGGATATGTTTCCATGGGGCTCCGTGATCCGAGCACAAACGTTTTACCCAGTTAAGCTTTAGTGCATTGTTGAAAATAATAAAATCTTTCATTCCTAATCCTCCCTCATTTCTGGGTTTGATAAGTGTCGACTTTTTAATTTTAGCTGGTTTTTGATTCCATATGATGTCGAATATAACATTATTAACCTGCTCAGCAAAGTTTGCTGGCGTTTCCATTACGCTGCAGACAAAAGTGAGCTTTGAAAGGGCTAAGGTTTTCACGATGTTTATTCTACCATAGGCTGAAATGTCCCTTTGAGACCAAACATTTAAAGTTTTTTTTAACTTCGTTAATTTATCGGAAAAGTTTTTCTCAACTGAAGTCTCGTGATCGTAAGAGAAATTAATGCCTAGAGCGTAGATTGTGTCGTTTCTGATTTGTAAATTTAGTATTCCGTCCGATTTATGTCGCCAGGTGCCGAGCCATAGCATTTCAGATTTGGATTGATTTATCTTCAGCCCTGAGCATTTTTCAAAACGAGTGAGCAAATCAAACAGGTTAATTACGGCTTGAGTATTTGCGAGGAAAGCTGTGGTGTCGTCGGCATATTGCGAGAGTTTCAATTCTTTATTGTCATGTATTTTAAGACCATTGCCATTCCTTTGAGCTTCTCAACACTTTGCGCAAGGACTTCTATTGCTATGATGAAAAGCATACCGGAAAGAGGGCAACCTTGACGTACCCCGCGTTTAAGGAAAAAGTGGTTTGATGCGTAGCCATTGTTCAGTACGCAACTCGAAATATTGTTATAAAACACACTAATCCATCGTCTGAGATGCTGGCCGAAATTGAAAGATTCAAGACATTTTTGCAAAAAATCCCATTCAATCGAATCAAAAGCCTTTTCGAAATCTAGGAAAACAGCTATTCCAGGTATATCTTTCTGCTTTGTATAATTTATAACATCTTTGATAAGCCTTATGCTCTCACCAATGTATCTTCCTTTAACGTAGCCAGTTTGTGTTGGATGAATAATTTTTGGCAATATCCTTTCCAAGCGAAGAGCGATGGTTTTAGTTAAGATTTTGTAATCTACATTCAACAGCGAAACCGGTCTCCAATTTTTGAGAAACTCTACATTCTTTTTCTTTTTAGGAATTAAAGAGATTATCCCTTGGCGTTGAGAGATAGATAGAACGCCGTTCTGGAAAGCGTAATTAAAGCTTTCCGTCATATATCCGCCTATTTCGTTCCAGAAATACCGATAAAACTCCGAGGTGAGACCATCAGAGCCCGGGGTTTTATTACTTTTCATCGATTTCAAGGCGTTGTAACATTCTTCAAGTGTCACCTCGCCTTCGCAAGTTGCCGCCTCCTCTTCTGATAACACACTGTCAATAGATTTAAAGAAAACACTGAATTCAGGAAGAAGGGGATTCATATTATTTGAAGTGTATATTTGAGAGAAGAAGAGTTCTTCTTCTTTAAGAATCTCTTTAGGATCTGTGATCTTAACGTTTTCGTTATTAATGAAAGATGTCACGTGTTTTTTCTTTGATTACTTTTTTCTAAATTGAAAAAGTATTTACTGTTTTTCTCACCGTGCTCGTACCATCGTGCTCTGCTGCGAACAATAGAGCCCTGAGTTTTAGCATCCGTTATTTTGGCTAGTTTGGATTTTAATCTATCCATTTCTACTTTATCGCATTCACTGTAGGTTGCTTGTAGTCTGTTCTGAATATTAATCAAATCCATTTGAAGGGCCACTTCTTCATCTCGCACTCTCTTTGCTTTCCGTTTAGAATAATTGATCGTAAAAGCCCTAATTTCCATTTTAACCATTTCCCAGAACAAGCCTTTGTCCTCTACTTGTTGATGTTTTTCAGCGAATTTGGGGAATTTGGAATTTAACAATTGGACATAAGTTGTATCCGTCAGTAAAGAGTTGTTGAACTTCCAGAATCCTGGTCCCCGAGGGGGACTACTTTGGTCAAAAGACATATTAAGAGCTACAGCGGAGTGATCAGAATGTATGCTTAGGATTATTTTGCATTCTCGAAAGAAACTACTCAGATTTTTGGAAACAAAGAGGTAATCGAGTCGGGTTTGGATTTTCAAGGAGGGGTTACTCCAGGTGAAGCCGCACAGATCTGGATTCTTAAAACGCCACGTTTTGATAAAAACATGTAAGGCAACGACGGAGGGTTTTCTTTCATTGAACGGTTTGCCACCTCTTTTGTCTAGGCTACTAATAACGCAGTTGAAGTCTCCTCCTAGCACGACATTATCGTTGATGTATTCTTTCAGAAAAGTATTGGAGAGCTCCCTTAGGAAAAGAACCTGTTGATTTGGGTCGTTGGGTGCATAAATATTGACGAAAACTACTTTCGTACCATCGATGAGGGTTTCTATCAGGATAATTCTCTCGTGGTTATCTGTGGTAGTTTTTTCCAGGCAGACGTCGAGGCGTGGCTTGAACAAAATCATAACACCTCTACTATGAGATGAGCCGTGACTGTATGCTATTTTACCACCCCATTCGGTTTCCCACCTTTTGATTGTCTCTGGTGTGGAATAGGTTTCCTGAAGGAATATAATGTCGGACTTTTGGCGGTGAAGCCACCGGAAAACTTGTCTCCTCTTTCTCGCCCTATTTAGCCCTCTGACATTCAAAGATAAAATCTTACACATTTAGATGCGAAAAAGAAATTAAAAAGGAAACGTACCAAAAATGCGAAACGCACAGAAACGCAATAAAGGACCATTTTGCTCGTGAATTGAATCTCTTAAGGCTGATTATTTGATTTGTTACGGAATAATTTGACGTAAACACTGCAGCGATGAAACGGCACAACATAACAACTACTAAAGACTTACCTAAACTTTTGTGCGGCGTTTTGACTGGAATCCAGGAGCTAGTTGGCGGCTGGTAGACGTGATATTAACAAAAAGTAAATACTGAATAAACTAACAGGGCATCTAGTGTTAGTTGCTCATTAAACGACCGTAGAAGGGAATATTTGTCGTTTCAGGGCCACGATAAACAGTGCCATTAATAATAAGTCTTTCTACACTAAAATACGCAGTTTTCTTCTCATTCTTTGCGGCCTTTAGAATTGGGTACAGCTTCTTTCTAACATCCTCTACCTCTTTCGGGAAGTCATCTGATATTCCATAGCATGAGTCTTTGGGCAGGTTCTTAATAAGCGATTTTATAAATTCTTTGTCTTGGAACTGTGTCAGTTTGACGATGATCGGACGTGGTCGTGTACCCTGGACTTTTGCTGGGTTTGATACTCGCGTTGAAATGCGGTGTACTCTATCGAATTGAATCTGCTCTACATCGGAGGGCGGTATTTTAAGCTTGCAGCGCATGAAATCCCGTAAAGCTTTGTCCGCGCCGGTATTTGATTCGTCTTCTCGTTCTTTTATGCCGAAAAATTTTAAATTTCCTCGACGGCTATGGCATTCCAGCTTTATATGCCGGCGGCGTAGCTCGAGGAGATCATTCTCTACTCTTTCCATGACAGAACTAGCAGCGTTTTGTTCGGAGTGTATGTTTTTTAACTCTGAAGCCAGATCTTTGATTTCAGCGTGGGCGTTTTCAAGGCTTTCCTTCAAATGTCTGTTTTCTTCTTCCAAATCAGTTATCCTTCTTTTGTACCCTTCTAACTCCGGCATTATTTGTAACAGCACATTCAGTTTTTCCTCAATACTTGTGAGTCTCTCATTCACTGCATGGCAGCCATGTTGCGATTCAGCGTCAGCATCTTCTTCATCTGTTTGAGAACTGCCTTCTCTAGTTCTTTTCATCTCTCCTTTTGCTCCCACCTCCGAGAGAGTTAAGACCTACGTTTTTCTTATATATGTGACTTACTAGTCATGTCTTCAGCCAGACAAAAAAACAAAATTATTTGGAGCACATTCGAGACGCGTCCGCCATATTCCACGCTCTTCTCTTTAACCCTCTCATGGATGCATCTTGCTACACTAATTGTAACTTGCCGTATTTTAATCTTTCTGTATTCGCTAATAATGATTCAAGAAACGTTTTGTTCCAAAACATTCTGATTGTCACGCAGTGCAACACATTGATTCAGAAACTTTTAAGATGAGTCATTATTCTCCAAGCGAAGATGAAGGCGATTGATTGCATCCTAATTTCCTGATACTTTTTGCTAAGAATTTCGTAGTTGTTGGATCTATCGTTGTCAATAAATGTATTTTCATTCATTTCAAATCACTTTCTGTATTGTTTTTGTATTCGCTGAGAAAAGGCAATAAAGTTTATGTTTGTCTCTCAAGAAACGTGTAATTCATATTGGTCACGTGTTTATATTGATCGTTCCAAACAACTTAAGCCGTCTATTGTCCTTGTTGAATGGTAGAAGGTTGTCCCAAGGCCTTCTTCTCTTGAGTTTGTATGCAAATATAGGGTTGAGAGAAGAGTTGAGATCCGTTTTGCATAACGCGTGTGTGTGACTAACGGAGCGGAAAACAAGAAAAGTTAGCTAAGAATTTATTTTCTCTCTCCTCGCCAAAGCTAAGAGGTCAGATAGCATCGGGATTTTCAGTATTGAGATAGAAGAGAACGCAGTTTTGTAGAAACCAGTCAGATTGAAATAAAGAGGTTTAGTTTCAAATTTCTGTGTTTTAATGCTTTCAACTAAGTTACAACATTAGTGCTTGATTCGACTTGCATGTCTGGAGCAATGTTAAAAGAATATCGCAGATAGCGTAAAGTTTTTTTTCCTTAGCAAAAAGCAATTGCAAGAAAGATCAGTAGCTCTTTCGAAATCTGACCGCTTTTATTTTGAACACATAATAGATTTTTCATGAGCCAATCAGGGCTAAAAGAGCCCGGGCAAGTCTGGGCAGGTCTATTGTTGCTATTGTACTAGAGCGACGCTCATTAGAAAACCTACGCCGAATTCACCTAATCCATAGGCACCTAATCCACCTAATCCAAAACGAGGAGTAAAATGACCCTAGCCTACTACTCACACTACTCAACGATTAAACACAAAATCCATTTGGACCAAGAAATTTTTCTTAAGTTTTGACGTTTTTAGTTGGATCTTGACTTTCTAACTTTCTATGAAACGTCCTTGAAAACGCACGAAATGAAGTCTTGAACAGCCAAATTTTTCAAAATTTCCCAGGGGAACATGTTCTCGGACCTCGATAGAAACTTGGATGTACTGCACTCCTAAATTCCAGCCTTCAGTGCACAAACGTATCTCCCCACGGAAAAAGCTGTGTACGGGCCTGAGCTAACATTTTCAGATTGTCATCATGCAATAGATTAGGCCACGCAAAAGACGAATGAGAGAGCGCGGCGAAGTCGTTTGCTTTCATTTGAGTCCACAGACATCCTGGTATGTAATTTGCTCTATGTTCCTTGTTTCACCTTCAGTCTAATTAAAGCAGTCCAATTGTTTGATCATCTCAACAGCTCTCCTATAACGTGATAGTGACCGCCGACCGGTTAGCTCAGTGGTAGAGCACCGGACTAGCGTGCGGGAGGTCGCGGGTTCTAACCCCGGCCGGACCAACACTCAGGGTCTTTAAATAATTGAGGAGAAAGTGCTGCCTTTGTAATGACATCTGCAAATGGTTAGACTTTCTAGTCTTCTCGGATAAGGACGATAAACCGTAGGCCCCGTCTCACAACTCTTCATAACTGATTCTGTGGGACGTTAAAGAACCCACGCACTGTTAGAAAAGAGTAGGGGACGTAGTCCCCGATGTGGTGGTCTATCTCTACTTGAATGTGGTTATGGGGGAGGGTTTGCAGTTACGGGCCTACAGTAATTGGCGCAAGCTGTTGTAGTGTCCCTGCCAGGTCTCTGGCGAAAGCTGATTAAATAAAAAAAATTAAATTAAAAAGTTTTTGTCTCTCCGTGTTTCTCTCCGTTGATCTTGGAACATGTGAACCACCCCTTGCACTGTTGTCTGGAATGTTTAAAAAGTGTTTGCTGAAGCCCATTGAGGTAAAGCCTTTTTTTTATGCCGTACTTTTCACGTAAGGAGTTTTCAGTGGAGTTATTTCAACACCTAGGCCAGTACTTGAAAATACACTTCATAATGATAAATTTTTGTTATTAATTGACCTTCTTAAAACTTTTTGTACGTCACACATTACGTCGGTAAAACTTTTGAAATCTCTACTAATAACACACAGGACGAAAATTTCAATGAGATCTATACAGCCTCCTTATTTACGAGAATGGGAAATGTTACGAATAAACCCATATGTCCATGCAAAGCCGACTTAGTATTACTCTTGAGAGTTAGCCGTTTCGCACTCGAGTGCATATTGTTATGTACCTGTGTAACAAGTGAAGTTGAAGCAGCTGTTACATGAGACATCATTCCAAGTGTACCCATGCTTGACACCGAGAGTATGCACACAGTCTTCCTTTTTCCAGTTGTTTGGTTGTCTTGGCGCCCAGAACCTAAAGCTGCTTACGTCATTATCGGACCAAACAAACGATCCTTCCACACTTCTGTCATTGAGACCAATCCAGGTTCTTTTGCCATTATTGCGATGCTGGATGTAAACATTTTCCTCTTGGTTGTGAACCGTCACCAGATTTGAGCTCATTGTGGAACAGTTTGATACAGCAGTCACCCATGAGGCGCACGCGGGACTGGTGAAGTAGCAGTAACCACCAAAGTAACTCCAGCCTGGTTGGCATATATCTGCAAATAATTATAAAAATGATCAACAGCTCTTCTTGACGATAGGGGACCTTTTACTCTGCTGGTGCAGTGTAAATTTCGTCACCGTCGGTATATATGAATCACTACTTGGGGATCGTTTTCTTTCACATACGAAATATTACAGCTAAGTGCAATTAACAGAGCATCCTGGAAGATCATGGACTCGAACGGCTAGACTCAGAATATATTTTTCTGTTCCTTAAATTACTGTGGCTTGCATTGCAGCTTTGTCAACAATTTTGTCACATTGACATGTTTGATGCGCATTTACGTTGAAATGCGTCAGTCGTCATCAACAACACACCATCTTGCTAATGATCAGTTTCTGGTAAATTGTGGGTAGATCCAGTCCTTTCTGGGGGCAAACCGTCAAAATTACAATTTCAAATTACGTCGTAAAATGGTCGTTTGCCCCCCAAAGGACCGGACCTGCCCACAATTGACCATGAACTGATCATTAGCAAAATGGTGTATTACAAGTTGAATCCGGCAGTTAATCTAGATTAGCATATGCAAAGTGCATTATGACTACGACTTCTCTAAAAATTATGTAATCTTACCTGATGTGACAAAGTATGATATTGAGAGTGGGTCATACTTTGACTCGTATAATTCCTTCAAACAAACTCGAGCTCCAGTCGTATTGATGTACTGTAAAATAGAACAAAATATTGAAAGTGGGGTTTTTACCTCGATTTACCCTTTAGAATCTCAGATACCGAAATAAGAAAGGCCAGTTTAGGCAAATGCGGCATTTGAATGAGTGAGTGAGTTATTAAAGTCAGACTAAGATACTTGAAATAAAAAAATCAACGAAAAGCAAAACAAAACAAGAACAGCAAACAAAAGCAAAACCAAAAGCACAAGAGACACTATTGAGAAGACAACTTTACAGACAGCTGACAGCGGAATTGTTATTTATACCCTGGCTCATCAGCACAATGGTTCCCAAGTTGTATTACAACTATGACCCTTTTACACCAGTCTTCAATAGGTGGCAGCTCTGTCCAGGAATAGAAACAATGACGTCATAAACGTTTTGAATATAAATGGATCTCACTACAGTGTATGTTCACAATTCCAAACTACGCAAGGGCAAGGGGACTGTTTCTGCACATTTGTATTATCACAGACGGAAGAAATGAAAAGATAGGTAGTATAAATTAGTGCCAATGACCTACCTCTACCCAAGCTGTTATAGAATTGTGCATGGGGTCTTGATTTGCACCGCTAAAGGAGTGGTTCGCTGATACAAAAACGCTCGGGACGTTTCTATACACCTTTATAAAGCTGATATCCTACGAAAAAAGAAACATAAGCTGCTTGGCAACAAAACGGAATTTATTAACAATGAAATTCAATGAAACAATTTTATGCGTTCCTCAGTCAATTTTGGGAAATACTTTTAACATATTTGAGGTGTAGACAATAAACAAAATGACAGAAACTGACCTTGCAGAATGCGTTGTTAAAATCAGCAGGAGGATTCTGAGAGTTTGCGAAATAAACTGAGTGGCGTTCGGAGAAGAGAGGCTGGTGAAGAGAGAAGAAAGCCAACCAGCTCTACAAAGCAAACGTAGAAGTGAATTGATGAAGCCGAGCCATAGTTAAAACTAGGAGTCCTGGACCTTAACACAATGTCAGTTCATCAGTTCCATTCCAGTTTTTGCGACGAAATCTAATACTGATGGAATCTCTTAGTATCATACATCAAGCACACACTCTGCCAAAGGACATTAAGCTCATCCATGTAATGTTATAGTTTTCGTTTTGATAGCTTAATCAATTGCAACCTCAATGAAGACCACTGAGCATTGCTCTAATTTCTCTTTTCAAAAAAGGAGATAAAGATCAGATTTATATAACAGAAAGATCATAGCGGACGAGACTGTAATACTTACAACGTAAATGTCTTTGTGGGAGCCAGCGTAATTTTGCAGTTCCCTCAAACAGATCTTGAAGGAAGAGTGCGTGATATCTTCTAACCAAAGACTTGCGGCATCTCTCTTGAGACCAGCATGGTGGTGTGCCGCGGTGATAAAAACTGAAGGTTTACTTGAAAACTGCCCCCGTGGGAACAACAACAAAGGTAGGACAATTAGAGCACAACTAATTAAGCCAAGAAAGAAAACAGATTATTGTAAATTATTATAAAGGGGGTAAGTAAATGTACTGATTTTGGTCATTACACTTTGTTGTTTTACAACAGATGGGAAAGAAATGCATCCAAGTTCATTATGTATGTGCAAAGCAATTGGCTTTACTCATTTCGTCTTTTTGCTCGTTCTTCTCGCCGTCGCGGAGGTCGTTGCTTCAGCTTCCTAGTGAAAAGAAGTAAGCCAATGCTTTCTTGTGCTGTGTTGTCCAATCATATATGGTCACCATAAATATGTGATAGACCTTGATGGTGACTGCTCGACTGAGCGCTGTGGACTGTTCTGTGATCATCACGGTTCGTTTGTCCTTGTTTCAATGTCGTTAATTACATTTGTGCTATTTAGAAATTTCTGCCTTTGCAAAAGCATAAAAATACCAGCCAATTAATAACTTACCGACTGAAAATTCATGGTCTTGCATTTAGTCCCAGTCCACCACTGTGATATGCGTATTTGGCCACTGATACCTCCCACTGGAGCACCCTGATAACCGATCCAGTCTACTGTCACGTTAGCATAGGACTTACGCTCATTAAATCCAGCCGCCATAACACAAGCGGTAAATTGATGGTAATTTATATTTTCAACCCACGACACAGCAGCATCATGCACGTAGGACTTGTCAGCGGTGTCTATATGATTGACAGTAATCTGCACTTCAATTGGTTTGTCAGGATAGAAGACGTAGGGCTGGAAACGAATTACTTCACAGTGGGAGTACCCCAGGAATGGAATATGAGGCATGTGGCGACGACCGCGTTGAAATGGAAACCCTTTGGGACACAAGGACGCTGTTGTGAGTGAGAGCCACAAAACTTGTTTTTTTAAAAATAGTATCATCAGTGATGTTATATCGGTATCATTCAATTGCCAAAAACATGTATTTTTGTGTGTTAAAGTCCGTTGTAATTATTGTTTAGCTCGCCTTTGATTGGATTTGTTATGAAGCGGCCACGTTACGTTATCGCCGTGGTGATACCGAGTTTCTTTTCACTTATGCTGTGAGCGCAAATTTACTTATGTTAAGTGTAGCGTTCTGACAGAATTCCATGAGATGCACGTTTGCTCTACTAGGTAATTGTAAGAGAGAAGCAATTCAAAGAGCATCATAGAGCTGAACTTTTTAGGAGAAGCAATTAAACAATTGTATGACTCTTCAAAGTGTACGTTAATGGCCAGGCACTATTCCTTTTCCTATTATCTTCAAGCATGAAAATAATGGAAGTTTAATAGGTTTGTGCAAAACATTGTTTGCATTTTTGCAATCGCATCCCGGGGCGTTCTAAACTGGTTTATTGAATCCGTGGCTTCTTAATTGCTAGTATACGTTGGCCGTTCCTTGTTTGTCTTCGATTTATTATTCCGCAATAATCGCTGATAAAGCAAATGCTGTCTTGGCCTCGTCCGCTTATTATACCTTCTAATTTTTGTCTATTTGGCTTTTAAAATTTAAAATGTTTCTCTGTTACAGGCCTTAAGACATTAAAAAATATAAGCAAACCTCAGGCAAACTTAGTTAAGCATACCTTCACAGCTACCAGGATGTTGCACTGTAAAATTCAGTTGCAGTCGGCACATTTCTTGTTCAAACAGGCATTTGTTATCGTACGTCGTGCCATTTGACGAACAAATTGGTTCTTGGTACGATGGACAACTTTCAACACTTACACAACGAGCATGATAAGGACCATTAGCCTTACACAGGCAGTGATAATCGCAAACCACATCTAGACACGGATCCAAGTCTAGGAATTTGAAGACGAAAGAACAATAGTTAGCTTACTACTTAGTGTTACATGTCCAGTACATAAAAACCTCGCTAGCTAAAGGTGGAAGGGATGTAACAGGCTACTAGGACAAATTGTAACCCTAGTTACCCTAAGTTACTTTTGGAGCTATAAATAACACATTTAAGTATAGAGAAAAGTATAGAAAGGGAGATTTAAAGCAATTTTACGCACCTCCAATAACGACGTAATCAACCTTAATGGTGTTATTATCATTGGCGTCACTGGTATACGTTTTCATGCAAATCTCCGTCTCCGTTGTGGATGTGTGCTAAAATGAAAGGCAAGATTATCTGAAATAGCTCGTTGTTTGCTTCCACATATCCATGTACAGTACGTAACATCATATTTGGACAAATACGAAATTTTATATGAGAACGAAAAAAAGGCAATCCGAAACAGTCGAAATAAAAGATGCTGATATTTGAATCTTTGCACCTTTGTTGCGGGGAAAATCCAAAATTCAGGTGGTTGAATTCATCCTGGAGGAGGCAGGATGGCCGAGTGGTTTTGGACGCTGTATTTCAATGCGGTCATCCCGGGTTCAAATCACGCTCCAGCCAATCTAGCTGGAGTTATTCTGGGCAGTCCCTGGTTCAACTCCTTGGTCATCCTTGTAAATAGCCAACTGGTTTGCCTCCTGCCAGTTGGGATTCTTATCATGTTATGTTTATTTGGCTTATTTGTTTCTGTGTTTGCTCGGCCCCACTAGCCTTGTGCTATAAAATACTACCGAGGGTAAAGAAAGTTTATTATTATTATTATTATTATTATTATTATTATTATTATTGTTGTTGTTGTAATTATTATTATTATTGAAAGAAAGATCCGTTTAAGTTACTTGTTTTCCTCTTCAAAATCGCATGTTTATTCTCCCTCTAACTATAAACATAGGGAGCCAATGGCTAACTAGTGCAGGATGGGTGTTTTGATAGGCATGCATCGATGATGGTGCCGTTACTTGTTATCCAAGTGAATATAATTTATATACATTGCAGTGACTTATAGCTGACTTGGGGAAAACCAATCACAGCAGGTACATTAGCAATTAGAGGAAAATTCCAGTTAGACGTGTGTAACTTGGAATAAAGTGACAAAATGAAAATCAGAGGTCCGAAGCAATGAACAATTATTGGATACAGGGACCGCGCAGGGGGAGGTTTTTTTTTAGCCCCTCCCCTTCCCCCCCTTTCACTTTTGATTAGTAAAAAGTAATACCAAAACCAATCGGATTTTCAATTACTTTTCTATTTAACGTTTTACAGAAAACTTATTATTCTTGTTTTGTTACACCGCTTTTGTTTCACCACACTATCTTAGTTCTAAATGCATGTCCGCTCCCCCCCCCCCCCCCCCCCCCCCCCCAATCCAACTGAGAACTTGCTACGCGGGCCCTGGGATGAGGTTGAGCAAGATAACGAGAATTATCATCATGCCGGAGGTTTGTGTTATCTGCTAAAGGCTGAGGCGGATAACACAAGCCGAGACCATGATAATTCTCGCTATCATGCGAGAACCGAATCAATTAATTGTTTTGTTATGAGTAAATCTGAGCCTTTGTAAAAACAAGAGCGCATACAAGGAACTAAACATGTTACGTCAACTTGTAATCAACTTTATTTGCAGCGCAGTCCGAAAACCCACTCCAAAACTTGCTATAAAACTTAAAATCAAACGTTTGACTTAACTCAGACCCGTTTTGGTAAAACCTGTTGCAATGCAATTCCAGAAAAGTCGGTGACCTTTACGATTCAAAAGGAGATTTCAAGGAATTACAGATCTACATTTTTCACACTGGTCACTCATCGGTCATTATTGTTAATTAGAGACGCATGAAAACGTTGCCCTTTCAAATGAACACTACTCAAGATTTGACTGGTGTTTCATTACATGTTGCAGGGAAAAAGACTAATATAGATATGCTACAATCCAAATTATTGTATGAAAAACGTTTTCTTCTAAAATCTCATCGTCTTCTACAGCTATGAAAAAATACAACTAAGCGTTCAACTCGGTGGCGTTCAAATTAGACTTTCTAAAACATTTTCCCATTACCTTTCAAAATTTATTTGGACACAAAGTTAAGGGAATTTCAATTTAAAATACTCCACAGAATCTACTGTACGAACGTCATGCATTTTAAATGTTGGTTTGGCTGACTCCCCGCTATGTTACTTCTGTAGTGAAGAATCAGAGACATGAGAACACTTCTTTGACTGTGAAAAGGTCAACAGTTTCTGGAACGGAACTTAACATCATCCTCCGATCGCAACGGTTAATTTTTACTAACTTTGATATCAAAGACATCTCATTTAATAGATAATTACTGAGGCTCGCAGCATTATTGGATATAATGCAGGCAGCTTCGGCCGTGGATATAATGCAGGCAGCTGAGGCCGTAGGCCGAAGCTGCCTGCATTATATCCAATAATGCTGCGAGCCTCAGTAATTATCTATTATAATTACTGATCGTCATCCAAACCCATTGTTTTCTACCTGCAATTATATCTCCGAATGCCACCCACCCTTCTGTATTTTTTTGGAAAACAATTAATTGAATAGACATTAAATGAACTCTCTCGATACACTCATGAAAACAATAGCTCACGTAATGGTTACCTTGAATGAAAATAGTATTTTTATTCAAGGTGACGGGTACGTAAGCTATTATTTTCATGAGTGACATGTACATGTGAAAAATACAATCCGCAGAAACGAGTTATCAACTGTCTTTTTGTCAAGATAGACAAACATCACAGTTGTTTGTGAAAGCCAACTTGTCGTTTGCAACGCTGGCGGAAAGCCGCTCAGAAAGCAGTTCAGAATAAGAGATTTTCCTAAAGCAAACAATCTTTACTGTAACTAGTTTAGAGGAATATGATTGTAAGTACTTATTTTGGTGGTTGTACTTGCGTTGGTTTTGCGTTTTATTCAGGAATGGGTGTGTCGTTGAGTGAATCGGGTGGAAAACGTTCAACGGAGAATTTTGCGAAGGTATTCGTTATTAAACTGCTGAAACCACTGCCGAAACCAAAATTGAAATACCTGTCATATATGTGATGGAAATTGCTAGTTAGGAATCTTCTTTGTATTAAAGGTGCTTTTTGTGGTGTTTTTGGTTGTGTAGAATAAAAAATATGGGGACTCCTTCACCAGTGGACATGTGACACGTGAAGCATGCTGCATTATTAAAACACGCAGCATTATTTTCCGTTCAAAGCTAAGCGAAACCCACCTCTCCATTCCTCTCTTATTAGCAAAATGCAAAAACAAACAAAGAAAACCCAAACCAAAAGAAAAAACATATTCGGAACGTTTCATAGCGAGCAAAAATAACTAACTCCAATATCACAATAAAAATAGGTAGCTTAAGGGTTACTTGTGTGGGATACCACAGTACTATATACATAAACAACTGATCGAGTGGTTATAATGAATAAATAAAACTGAAAAGTCCATTCAAACGTATACAATGTACATGTAATTACTCCACATAATTGCTTCAGGGTAGTGATAGCAAGTCAAAATCAACGTCTGTTGAGGTCATTATTTGAACCACTGAGTGGAAAAATCAGTAGAATCACATTACCGCGAACAAATCTAAACTTGAAACCAGCGCAACTCAGCCAAGTATTTATGAATGTTGTGCCGCGTAGCACTAGGAACACAAATAGTGGAATAGAGAATTAACTCTGAAGTGTAAATTAAAGTGCTACTTAAACCCATGAATAACCCACTGGGCGTTAGCCCTAGTAAAGGGAAACAGGGAACCACACGAGGCAAAGAAAAAATCTTTTGACCTCGGTGGGAATCGAACCCACGACCTCCGGATTAGATCTACCGTTACTCTGCCGACTGAGCTACAAGGTCGCACAGAGAAAGTCGGGGACGATTTCTGTGCGACCTTGTAGCTCAGTCGGCAGAGTAACGGTAGATCTAATCCGGAGGTCGTGGGTTCGATTCCCACCGAGGTCAAAAGATTTTTTCTTTGCCTCGTGTGGTTCCCTGTTTCCCTTTACTAGGGCTAACGCCCAGTGGGTTATTCATGGGTTTAAGTAGCACTTTAATTTACACTTCAGAGTTAATTCTCTATTCCACTATTTGTGTTCCTAGTGCTACGCGGCACAACATTCATATGTACCCTTACTTTCTCTTTGCCGCGATTCACCATCTAAAATCGTCCCCGACTTTCTCTGTGCGACCTTGTAGCTCAGTCGGCAGAGTAACGGTAGATCTAATCCGGAGGTCGTGGGTTCGATTCCCACCGAGGTCAAAAGATTTTTTCTTTGCCTCGTGTGGTTCCCTGTTTCCCTTTACTAGGGCTAACGCCCAGTGGGTTATTCATGGGTTTAAGTAGCACTTTAATTTACACTTCAGAGTTAATTCTCTATTCCACTATCAGCCAAGTATTTGCTTGGATCTAGTACAGCGAACATCATGAAACATGCTTTCACTTGTCACTTCCTCAACTTCCGCCGGTTCATTTATAATTACAGACAGTATACGGATGCTTGGAAAAGAAATTACACCCGTTACTGTTGCTAAGGATCTTGGCGTATATATTGACCAGTCACTAACTTACAATGATCACATTACTAAGACAGTCTCTACTTGCCTACATAAACTTACACAAATAAATAGAATTAAACACTTGCTAGATAAGAAAACAATACTTCTACTTATTAATTCCTTTGTTTTCAGTAGGTTATATTACTGCTCAACTGTCTGGTCAAACACTAGTAAACTTAAAGAAACTTCAGTTAGTGCAGAACTTCACCGGTTCGTATTGTACTCAGCCTCAAAAAGTTTGATCACATTTCGTAAGGTATCAGATCTCTCAATTGGCTGCCTGTTAATGACAGAATTTACTTGAACGATGCCATAATGATGTTTAAATGTGTTAATAAACTCGTTCCTGACTACTTAATCGGGAATTTTACTCTGCGCTCACAAACTCAACCTAGAAATAGTAGACAACGCGGTCAACTGAACATTCCGAGGTGCCGTACAACCACTAGACAGCGGTCTTTCACCTACCGTAGAGCTAAGCTCTGGAATAATCTAAGAGACGATGTTAAATCTTCAGACTCTGTCAACGTTTATAGAAAAAGACTTGTTAGCCTCCTTTTTCCCGATTAATCTATGAATTTGTAAATAGTAAATCCAATCTACTGTATTTTTCCTTTTCTTTCTTATTGTATTTCACTAATTTTTTAAAGCGTAATTGCGAACAGTTACCACAACCAGTTGCCATTTTCATCCCGAGAATTACTTGTTTTGAATTTCGCTCACTTTGCCTTGCTGTTTCTTTTTGTTACCAAATACTCAGATAAACATGGATATGCAAATTGCTGTTGGGCTTCAAACTGCATGGCAATGTGAAATAAGCTCAAAAACTACTTTCTTTCTCACCTTAGAACAAGCGTTGTTAGTGATGTTAACATTGTAGCAAAAAGGTAAACAAATTTTTCTTCCAAGCTGGCAAAGAAATCTCCAAACGTTGCTCTGAAATATCCGTCGATTGCGTGATCACATCCCCCAAATGAAATATGATAATTCTGGTTGCCTAGCACGTTACACAATCTGCCGCAAATAAAATATTTGCTATCGCTTTTTGTGAGCTTTTAATCAAGGCCTCTGTTGAAGTAGTCGAGAAGAATTATATTTAACTTTCAATGAAAATAAATTTGTTTATATTCTGTGAAAGCCTTTCATCAGAAGCAGCGAAAAGTATCGTGAAAATCACACAAAAATGGAAGCTTTTATGCCTTTATTGCAACAATAGCTACCACGACAGTTTAGTATTGTCACTAGTGTTAGTACTGTAATTAGTGTAGGTACCGTAATGTAATTTGTGCTGATCTCCCATCATGAGGAGTGTTAGTATTGTACTGTAGGTAGTATTAGCAATGCAAGTAGCCCATGTTATTTGTTGTTTTCTGTGTTGAAATAAAAAACAAAACAAAACAAAAAACATATAAAAATATTTGTCTAAATTTCGATTTGCGTCTAGCTTATTGTATTCCCAAAGCAAATCAGACCTGAGACCATGTTGTATTCCTTTCATTCATCATCGTCAAAGTATTTTTCTCGATTTTAATACCCGACGTGATTTAAGATAAGATTATATTTCCTTAGACACTTGTGTATAAGATATGCGCGAAACTGGTTTTAAATGCTTATTTAAGGGTTTTCAGTGATATTATTATTGTCTGTAGGTATGACGTCACTTCTGATGTAGAGAATACAATTTAAAGCACTTTTAAACTTCGCATGTTAATTTTGAAATGCCTTGCTAAGAATTGGTGGCAAGTTAATTGTCAAGTAGTACGAAAATAAAATAAAAAATTCCAGAAAAGCTTCAGCAAAATAAACCTTTTTGCCGTGTATGTAAAGCTATTGTTTACAAAATGACGTCACTGTAAAGTAGTATGAAAGCTGGGAAGTTCCACGATTTCATGGCCACCAAGAGTTCAGTGTGGTGTTTATGATTGTGCGCATTTCCTCTGACCGGTTCTTATTGCTCGCAACTCGAGGCGTGCCTAAGGTGAACTTGAACAATATCATTTCTTCCTGCTATTTACACCAAGTTTAAGTTCAGTTACAATACCTTGAAGATCTTTAATGCTCATTTTTAAAAAGGTTTTCCTCTGTTTCGGAATTAAGCTGGTGCATAACAGAGTCTTAATACAAGTGGAGCAATGCAGGTACTGTAAATGGTGAAATGATCCAATAAATTAAACGCCTGGGGCATTCATTAATTTTAGAGTCCTGGGGAGGGGCGTTAAATACTGTAGATATGAGGAGTTTATTGGAGGCGTTTTTTAACTCACTATCAAAGTTTGTGGAAAACGAAGACGTGCCGTTCCTTAATGACCGAAAGAAAGTTGCTGACACACTGATACAGAAATTAAGATAAAAGAGCGCTATTTTGAATTTGGGATTGAACAAGATGCACTTGTACTGTTAACCAAGCAAACAAGAAGCTTAATAAATTGCATGATTTTACTGTATGGAACGTTTCCTTGGTTTCTGAGGCGTGTAATACAAACTTTACACCTCAGGGGGAGAGGGGGGGGGGGGGCGGCGTTTATCAGAAACGAGGCGTTTATTTGATAGTGGGCGTTGACGTATGACTAGTTTTGAGGTTTGCGAGGGTTTCTTTCTATTAAAGTAAGAGGCCACTTGCCAGGAAGTTAGAAACTCAGATACCTGAAACACGCATGTTCTCTACATTTTTGGCCTTCCTCATAGTGTTTGAAATTGTATCAGGATTTGCTTTGAAGCCAGTCTGCTCATCCTCTTGACAAATTTCATTCAAAAATTGTTTCTGTCTTTCACTTAAGAGAGATATTGCTTTGCAAGATTTTAGCGCCCACCGATGGTCATCAAAAAGGGAACGCACACCATGCGGATCTATATCCTCAACCCGTTGCTACACTATACCCACGAGTCAGCTACGAAAGAGTGATTGACACACATCCAGCCTGTTTGACACAAAACAGGAACGGTATATGATATGCTATTTTAAGTGCCAACCCAAAGCTGGTACTTATTTCCTTGACTAACAAAATTATAGTCCTCTGGACAATTAGACAGTTCGCTTCCTTTTTCACAGTTTTCGTCGTCACTGCCATTCTCTGTTACTGAAGCCTTTGCCAAGTGCGCTGTAGCTTTGACGGTTTGAAAAGAAACGTTGGAGTTCGCATTATCTGCATGCTTGTTTAACTGAGGAAGAGGGTTACTGCTTTGTTGACGGAAACTGGCCTAAGGTAAAACTTTACCGCCACCAACTCCATACACTATCCACACTAGCTCACCTTCACTGGAGTATGCAATGTTATGAATGAAACTTACTCCCTCCCACTTCACTGGCGTTGACTTTGCAGTAGGTTGTGGACCACTCACTGTCACGCTGACTCCAGCCATTCCGCCAGATGACTCAATGGCTGTCATCATTTTCGAGGCTGTCTCGATGTCATGGCCAGCATTGAGATAGATTCTCATGCTTCTGTCCCACTACGTATGGATTTATATAGGTTGTCATACATGATCCTACCATTTCAATAGCTTCGCTGGTACTAAATTAATGGATTCTGCTGTATTTGCAGGCAAATGTATACAGCAAAACATTTTAAAGCGCGGGAGGTACCAAAAGCAGATTTTTACCGGACGTAAACACGAGGTAATTGTTGGAAATGGTGGCACTCGTTATACAAAATAAAAATTTTTATCAAGTGATATGTATAGCAGTAGAAAATTGTCTTTTTTCTTTACCATATTGCGCTATGAAAAAGGCATTACTGCACTATTCCGAGCAGAGACTGAAAATCCGCAAATACCGAATTATTGATTTGAATGTCTCGCGAGAATATGCTTGGAATCTCAGAGCTCAATTTCATCGTCTGAAGCCTCCACGCCAAATAACATCAAGTAACAGTGGGAGCATACCTTTAACAAACTAAGCCTCGTTCTCCGAGAAAAAAGACTAACATTATAGTGGTATCCGGTTTCTCCGATCACAGCTTGAATGGTTATCTTTGTTAACTTTTTTAACTCTAATTGATTGTAGGAACAAAAATCTCTTCCTCGTCGTAAACTACTGGCTTTTTAGTGTGTAAAAAAGAGGGTAAGAAATGGTTCCGGTGTCCTCCTTCTCAGATAATTTCATAAAAAGGCACTTTTCTTTTATATAAAAAATAGGCTACAAATTAAGAAAAATTAAAGTTTTATATTCAGTCACAACACTATAAAGCTTTGGTTTTTGGTTCATTCTCATAGACTCTTTTTTTAAGAGGCATTACCTTAATGGCGATGATATTACTTCTTCAATGAATCAGCTGACTACACCTTTTCCCTTTTGCTCATAGTTAACACGTAACCCTCCAAATATGAAAATCGTCCACCTTATTTCTATCCTAAGTCATGCAAATCTGTTTAGTACAGCATCATTTTATTACCAATGCTATGTATTAACCAAAGCAATGCCAATAGCTACCACAGATGAGGAGGATTAATTATTCTTCAAGGTTGTTGAATGACAATTATGACCTTCAAGATCTCCCGCTAAGAATATTCTCCAATCTGCCCAGGCTGTGGATCTTGTAAGTATCAAGATTTCGTTCTTATCATAAGGTATGATAGTATACTTTAGCATTGTAGACACTGATGGTGCAAGTTAGAGTGGCCAAAGAACATCAGTGGCCAACTAATAAGGGTTTAGGACCAGGTTTTGAGCAGTGCCATTTTTTAACCCATTCGAAATATTAAGACGAGATTAATCCGCACAAATCTAGTTTTTATTTTTGTTTTAAATCCATCATCTTGGGTGTGAAATCAAGTCTAGATTATGAAGCTCGCGTGGGGAGCAGGGTTGGCGCAGTGGTGAACTCACCTTTCACCAATGTTTTCCGAGTTCGATTTCCGGACACGGTGTCATATTGGTCTTGCGTGAAATTGCATGAATAATGTTATTTAAAAGAAAGATAGCAGTGAATAAAATGTACGAAAAATCGTAATTTTGCCTGAGGTATACATTGTAAATTGATTAGCCTTCACAGTGTCGTGGAGATTTTAGTATCATACAGTTCACAAAGAGTGAAATATTCACATCCAGTCTTAATTTTGATGAAAATGTAAATACCATGAAGAGAATAGTTTGCTTAAAGATATCCTATTTTCAGGTTCAGGTTTAAAAAATGACATTCTCCCCCTTCAAAATGATAAGGCAAAGGGGTCACTGAGGGGGGGAGGGCAAGGGGAAAAACTGATAACATGTTTCTTCAGAGAAAGGATGAACGTTTGCTATGATATTAGCAGATTTTCAAGGTGCAAAATGTCCCCAAAAATTCTTCTTTAGGCCTGAACTCCCCCACCCCCGATGCTCAGCTCAGGTTTTTGTTAGAAAAAGAAAAAAAAAATACCATTGTGAGTAGTTTCATCCCAAAGGCTAACTACATACTAAGTATCAGGGGAGGTTTTGACCATTTCCAATTTTTCCCAAGCCTAAGCAACATTCGCTCTTAATAACAAAACAAAATTTTCTGCGTTTATTTCAAAAGAAAAAAAATGGCGCCTTTTTTCTCCACGACACACAAAATTACGTTCAAATTTATCCCAGGATGTCTGTTGAAATAATGCAGGGCGAATATTGAGCGCGCTATGACCATATATCGACATTGTCACAATGTGTTGAATAATAATTTAATACATGCACATAAGGTATAGCACATTTCTAACGGAAATAGGAAAGAGGCTGATAAGTCAGTGCTGTCAGCTGAAGAAAAGAGGAAGCGACGACTGGTATGACCTGCAACTATTCACGGAATCGAATGAATCTTGACTATAAATACATAAATAAATAAATAAATAAATAAATAAATAAATAGATAAATAAATAAAAATAAATGATAAATCAATTTTTGTTTAACGAGGGTGACACTTAACAGTCTATGACTGACAAACTTGTGGCCCTCTAAATTTCGCATCGAATTGGAATTTGGAAATGTCAAATTGGAAGGTATTATTTCTTCTCCAAACATTTACACTTTTAAGTTAGCTTCAGAGGTCTAATGCTAGCCGTGTCACAAACCATCGTTGGTCAGGAAATTATGAAGGAATAAATAAATAAATACATAAATACATAAATAAATGACCCTTAATTACCTTTGGTGGTGTTTACAGCTCACCAAGGCTAGTAAGGCCGAGCAAAGGGTTCAAATAAACAGAAAACTCTTGCATTAATTAACCCCGTCATTTTGTAGACCTTATTAGAAACACCGTCGAAGTTGAACAGTCTTGGCCTTAACGCTCCTGAAGAACTTAAGGAGTCATGGTGAAGAACTTGCAATTAACTCTTTCCCTTCAAATTTGCGCGAACGCAATTAACGGAGGAACGGTACGAACAATTAGACGATATCCGTAAGCTCATACCGGTTGGAAGAAGGAAAGTTATCAGGAAATTATGCTAAGATCAGCTGAGTACCTCGTACTTGGTTTTGGTTTTGAATAAATTATTTAAAGTTTGGAGTAAACAAGCATCCTTACCTCAACCCAGGTGGTAATTGCATCACATCCAGAGCCAAACAGTTTTGCCAGTTTTGGTGTCACAACTACCACAGGAGGGGCGAAAAATGGGGCTGTAAAGCTGATTTTCTGTAACAGAAGACATTGGTAGGTCTGATCAGAAACAGGAACTGGTGTTAAAGTGCCTATGAAGCCCAAAATTCCTTTTTCTAACATAATAGTTTATCACTTTGAGATTCTTAATATTTAGGTTTTAGGCAGTAAAATATTCCCAACGTGGAATAAATCGAGCCGAAAGTTTTAAATTTGGCGCCAAAAAGTGTCTCCATCTTGCGTGCGGCCAAAAGATCGTATTACAAAGGTGTAACGTAGGAAATGCTTCAGAAGACATGAATGTCGTGGCATTTCCTACGTCATCAGCATTGTTCTGAGCAAAGATTCGTTCCCAGTCCAAGGGCCACGATGTAGTGAGTTTTGAGGTTTTTTGGAGGGCAAAAAAATTCGGCTTTAGTTGATGTTGTCAAGTTTCTTTTGTCGTTTCGTAATCAAGACACAAGAAGCTTCAAAAATTAGAAAGAAAACTTTTTACATCATAGGCCCTTTAAGCCCTGTTTACAAGCAGGGAAGGTAACCATAGTACAAGGGTTACCCTAGGAGGAGACTAGAGGAGGGACAAAGATAGCCCGGGTTTACAAGCACAATTTCACAGGTAGGGTTACCCTACCACCCGGGACAACTTAATCGCAAACTACTGTAATGCCCGTAATAATATAAAAGAAAAAATTATTCAGTTCGGATTGGCTAAAAAAACAGTGCAGTTTTGCTGTAACACATTACAAAAACGCGTAACATCAGCGCAAAGTTGCAACACAATGCAATTACAAATGTATTTTGATTGGTTTAGAAACAGAAATTTGAATTAGCCACTCAGATAGTAGCTGTTTCTATAACAACAAATTCGCGGTAAGTTTGAGCTGCGTTAAGATTGTGAAAACAAAACAAAAACCAAAAACAACTAACAGAGGAGCTGAAAACAGCTCTACAAACGAGAACAGTGCAAAAAGCACTGCTTTTTGGCTGTTTGTTTGGAGAAAGTGATGTTTAGACAAGGGAGTTACCGACGAAATCGAAAGCTATGAGCCCATTTAACTTAACACTTTGCTCAAGCCACTTTATGCCAAGACAACAAAAATAACCGTTTAGCCGGTTTTGCGCCTTAAAAAAAACTTTAAAAAACTTTGATAAAACTGTTGTTTTGACTGAACGCGTGATGAATGAATTATATTTGCACGTAATTCACCTGCGTTGCTTCTACAAAAATTATAATAACCTATTTCGCCATTTTTGTCGTGTATATTATTAATAAGTAACCGCATGATTTTTCTCTTGCAATTTGGAATAAATAAGCACTTGTATTTTTTTCCAAAAACCTTATAATTGAACTCGTTCATAACTTGAAAAAATAATTTACTCGGGTTTATTTATTCCAAATTGCACTCCAAAGCATGTGATTGCCAATACTTATTGCTGCTTTCCACTGTTGTGGGATGCTATTGTTACCTTCTTATTGCTAGACAATGACAACAAGTTGCAATGTTAAAAACAATACAGCACTCGCTCGAATGGAGCATGTGAAACTGGAGAGTGATTCGACGAAGAAGATTAAGAAGAAAACATGGCCGTACAGATCAGTGGTGGAGGAAGTTATTCGAGGGAAGGATGCTTGCCGACCTTGCACTAGAAATGTTATCTGTCTCTAAAAGAAAAGTAAGATTATAACTTCTTGAGCATCGCGTTGTACTCGGTCCGCCATGATGACCGTTTGTTGTCATCATTCAAAGGACCTGGAAACAATTAAAACGTTGTCCCGGGTAGGCGAGTTATCCTAAAAAGGCAAACACGTCAATGGAAAAAAAAGTGTGGGAGCGCTAGGGTAACCCTCCTGCTAGGGTAACTCTAGCACTAGTGTTACCCTACCTGCTTGTAAACAGGCCCTTAAATGCTTTAAGAAATTTTGTCACGGCTATCAGCAAGGCTTAGGACTCCAATGATCAGGTAGCAGATAACAAAAATCAAATAAAAATTCAAATCGTGAAAAGATAAAAAGAATGATAACAATCTTTATAATGGTATTTACTGGCAATGTCACAAAACTAAAATAATAATTATCAACCAATGACGTCTGCTCTACTGACTAATAACCCTTACCTGACAGTTGGCATAGTTGTTTTGCTGAGATGGCGAGCTCGTGTTCGTTAAGACTAAACTGTCTTTCAGGGTAAAGTTATCGAGACTCAGGCTGGTAAATGCCAACCAGTTCTGGAAGAGACACACACATACACACAAACGAGTAATTAAATGAAATTTTCTTTTTCAGTAATAACCCTCTCCCCTACCAGTCCTCTTTCACTTACAACAAACAGGTTTGACTGGAATTTCTGAGAACCTATGAAATGAGCTGAAGCAGGTTCCTTAAGAACATTGTATGTAGCTCGCATGATATGACGTCTTTTAAAGTGCGTCAAATCGACAAAGTTACCATCTTTTTCCTTACTACTATTTTATTGTTGTTTAGGTGATTTTTTTATCGTAAGCCCTATATAAATCTAAATAAGACTACTTCATTTGAAGAGAAAACATATGGTTGCCGGAAGCTCTGGAACGATTCAATTGATAATGCTCTTTGGTAACGTTTCGTGTTCAAAAGCAAAGTTAAATTAAAAATACTTTACAATGGAAATGGGAGTAAAAAAAAGTTGCTCACAATTTTTATGTTTTTGTGCAGGCCATCAAATATCTTGGTTTCTCTGACACAAAGTTTAAAACTATCCTCCTTTGGATCAGTAATCCACACGGCCAGAGAATCTTGCGGTCTTTCTGGAAACTGGTGCCTAGGAGTCACAAGAATGGTCGGGGCAGACAAGAAACTCTGCAAAATAAAATAATAAAAAATAAGACGTTGAATAAGACGTTGAATTATTTCAGTTTTGGGGAGCGCGAATGTTCATCCGTGATTTGAAATCGTAGAGAATAAGTACGTAATAATTACAAGTAACTTATGATTGGCTTATGATACAAATATCGGGCCATTGAATAATTTGTTAAGCCTCAGTTTGCCACAAATCAAGCAATAGTCTCTCCTTTACTTAATTACACCCATGAGTTGTGAAATGCAAATGTAGTCTTTCTGTAGAAGCATGATTGTTGTTCCGTTGAATAAAAATATGCTTTAAACTCCCACACAAAAAGCAACTAGCTGACATAACAACAGAGAATTGGAAAATTTTGTTCTCGTTCTCGTTTTGTCTCTAACTGTTTAGGCAGAATGACTGATTAACAAGTTACTATTAGGGTAGGGCTAGCAGACCCCTTTTACACCAGAACGTCTCGTTTAAATATGATGAGCATGATTTGCCCTTTTAAGTTCAGTCTAGATCTCCAAAAATGTCATAAGATGCAGCGGTAACAGTCTGCACTTCACAGTTTTCAAGATTTGAAAATTATTTATCGTGGTCCTTACGAAAACTTGCAAAAAGTATATTGGGCCGATAAATGGTTGCACGAATGGATTGAAGTGATCCACTGCCCAAATCTTTTTGATTATTTATTCAGTGCACTGTTGTGAGTTAGATACTGTAGTGGCCAAAGTTAAAAGTTGTGGAAAAAATGATAAATAAAGAAAAAAATGACAGGATTGGTGATTACTGATTTTAAATACAGAACATCATTAAAAATTTATCGTTAAACGTTTCTTTTCAATAAACTCTCAATGTAGAGCTTTTTATGGTGAGTACAGGTAATTTGAGCAATAAATGTTCTCTGAACAGAACTTAGATTTCAAAAACCACTGACGGTAAATATGGTTGGTCAACATAATTATTTCGTTGCCTTCAACCCGTCGATTAAAGAACATAATAATTAAAAACGTATTCTCTTCCAAAACTTTAATCTTTTGACCCCTAACTGTTAATCAATCAGCTTAAGAAAGAAAAAAAAAAAACACTATGTTTGAGATAAGTGTATACAAAGAATGACAAACAACAAGATTTCGCTTATGTATTTCGTTTAGAGTACGACAGCTCACGAAGACACACGCAACGATAGTTACCGTCCGAAACGCAGATTAGCAGGTCGTGTCAAGTAGTTTTAACGCATTTCCCTGTTTTCTGCTTTCACTATACTTCATCCCTTTAAGCCACATAATCGACTAAACAAAATTCTTGACATGCTTTTCAAAACCTTCTGAAACAAAAGATCAGTAGTCTGGGTTTTTTTGACCTTTTAGCTTCGCGTCTTGTCAAAATCAACCTGGAATTTTATCTCAGTGTTTGCAGACGTTTATTATTTGGCATAAGGCTCACCTTCCAAGATCCAGAAAATCATAGTGAGCAAACTGTCATTTGCAAATTAACGGATCAGATCCAATTTTTTTGGTGATAATTTGCGGTCGGGGCTTATTGCCAGGGTTACGATCTATAAGCGACGATTGATCGTTAAACAAAACTCTGATTGCCTTTTTTAACCTTCAAAGCTCACTGCTGAGTGTATTTCAAAGTTCTGCCAACATCTGTCGTGCTTGTTGAACAAAAAAAACTAGAGGAGAGCTTTTCTCTCGACCCTCACATCACGAAACCAAGCCTTTTTCTTCGGGTGAAAGAATAAATAAAAATAACACACGCAAACTGAAAATCCTGCCTTTATAAACTGCTTTAGAAGGTGTTTTTAGATTTTTATTTTTTTTTCAGTACCGAAATTTCAGAGCAAAAAGTTAAAAACTTTACAGAATAAACTAACCTGTTGGAAATCAATCCTTTTGCACTGCGTTCCGGTAGTCCAAGAGTTCAAAGCCGTACTTCCTATTTGAACCCCAGACGGCACGGATTGGACAGCGATCCAGTTCACTTCTGCTGTTCCATTGGAGCCGTCACCGTACTCGGAAACGCAGGTTGTAAATTGATTTTGATCCTCTGATTCGACCCAAATGGCGGCACCATTACCTCGAGTTGCCTTCTTGACTGAATGCGCAAATGAGGCCAAAACTTTAACTTCTCCCCCGCCACTGAAAGGGTGAGCGAAGGATACCCTCTGGCAAGCGAATAACCCTGGGCTTACTGTTGTTACGTTGACCTTTCCTGCCTTGAAGCTAGCCGCTGTGAATAAAAAGTTTAAACAGGATAAAGTTGTAAACTTTCAATGCGGAATTACTCAAGTTTAACTTGCGCCTTGTACCAAAGTCTTTGGCTGATTTACAATTAAATTTTCTTAGGCTCTGGTTAAACTCAGCAAAACTATTCCATGTAGCAAATTTCTTCTGAGGATGTTTCTTGTGTGCGCCCCACCCCCAAATCATGGCGGGTCTTTGAAGATCTCGTACGTGAAAATTACCTATAAAATTAAAAGTGCAATATTTGCAGTGAAAGAACAAAACGAAAATGATGAAAAAAAAAAAAAAGAAAGAAACTGATTGCTTTACCTTCGATGCCTCGGCCAGAGAGTACGACAGTGAGCAGAGCAAGGTAAAACTGGAACGGAAGAGTGTCCTTTTGAGACATCTTGCACGAACTAAAAATTCATTTTCCCCTAAGATATTATATTCAGCAGTAGCGCGTGATCAGAAATCACACCTGTCCGAGCATGCAGTAAAGCACTTAAGATGACTACAGTTACAACAGGGGGAACTTAAGCCATTCTACCGGATTGGGAGATGAAAAGGGTGATGGGCTTTTGGGAGTGCAGATAAGACTTAAGATTTAAAATCGGTACTGCCTAGCTTGGACCAGAGCGGTATCCTAGTATTCTAGGATACGTAAAGAACCTACCCCCCCAAAAACCTTTACCCCAAATAAATTCCATTGTATTTGTTATGTAAAGGTAGCTTTTGTTCCATCGTTTCAGCTTATTTGCCCAGACTTGACACATATCGCCAATGACCTGAAGGATGGTATTGATTTAACTAAGTTTCATATTTAGCATACGCTCACTGGAAGTAATTTGATGTATATTGGACGACTTGTCACTTCAAAGTATCTTTTGAATTTAAGGAAACGTATTGTAATTTTCTCCTCATCTTTTTCTATCCTAAAGGTTTGGGTTTTTTTTTGTTTTTTTTTTGTATTTTCCCTTGTCTTGTAAGTTTTCACGTGCGTCAATCAAAATATTTCCATGCAAACGCGATACAAAACGGGTTTCAATGGAGTGTCCAAATTAGCCAATTTCTCGTTTACTTGGTGTTGCTTTACTTCGCTCTGTGATTGGTTGGAAAAACTCACGCTACTTTCTCAACCAGTGAGGAGTAAAACCAAAACCAATCACCACATATTTTCCCGCGCTTAGCGCCGGTTACATGTAATTGCTTCTAATCCCATTTGGTTTATTGCGCTACTTACGTCTGTAGTGACTGATAAGGGTAAATAAATCGGATTTCCACAAACTATAACTTACATGCATATACCCCCGAATGGACTGGTTGTCAGTCATAATCAATATAGCAGTACAGATTTTTGCTGCTTTAATTTAAAAAATGCAAAACTTTGGATCCAAAATCGAAATTGCAGTTGTGATATTAGCTTATAATGTTTAAGCTCCTATACCAAGAGGCATTTTCTGATCACTGCCTTCCAGTTATATTTCTACAGTTAAAAGTAGGTGAAAGCGTTTGCTCAAGCTTTTAGATGTTTTATCGTGACCTTGATATCCGGAATTTTAAGGGGTCGAGAAACAATAGCTTTGGCTTCGTCGCAAATTTTTGTGAATAGATGGGGTCGTCACCACACAAATTGAAGACAAATTATAAAACTGAAGAAGCAAAACATTCATAATCTTGAATCCCATGGATAGGCTTCAGTAGGAAAGGAATCGTGAAGGAGATCGATGCAAACTGACGATACATTAAAACTGGACGGATGAATACTGATTGTATTATGTCGTCGTCTGGAGGTCGAAGGGGCCAAATTCTGTTCTGTGATAACACGCAAAAAAAAAAAGAAAAACAAAAAAAAAAACAAAATGCGTACTTAATTTCGCGAAGTCAGTAAAACATGTACGTATATATTTAAAGCAAGATTGTAGACTAACAACTGCCCTAAATAGAACCTTATGAACAAAACAAAACACAACAGCTTGCGTTTTGCTAATCCTCGTTCACCGTGAGATCCAACGGCTGGAAGAAGTGGGTCATGCTTGCCGGGACAGATGTACGGCCTCCACATACATAGAGGCCAGCCTTAACTTTACTTTGTCCGTTTTCTGTCCCTTAAACGCTTCCCAGACAAGCAGACCTTTCATTGGAATAATCGTTTGGGTTCTGCATTACTAGAAATCCATTAAGAAACTGGAAATTTCTAGGCTGCCTGGCTTTGGTTATTCATTGGTAGATTATCTGCATGGGCAGAAATCTTCTGACAAGAAATAACGAACGTTAAAGTAATATTTCGCTTGTCACCTAAACCCTTTATTGGAACTGAAGACGAGATGACATCAACCATGGTCATTCTTCCCACTGGCACGTATGACGAGGGTTTTTGGTCAGCATTCAAAGATGTTACATTCAGCAGTAGCGTGTGACCAGAACTCACACCTGTCCGAGCATGCAGTAAAGTACTTATGATGATTACAGTGACAACAAGGGGACCTTAAGTCATTATACCGGAATGGGAGATCAGAAAGGGTGATGTACTTGTGGGAGTGCAGATAAGCCTTTAGTTTTAAAATTGGCGCTACCTACAGCTTGGACCAGAGCAGTATACTAGTATTCTAGGGCTCGTCAGCACCTCCTCCCTGCCCCCCCCCCCCCTCCTTCCCCGTGCCCCAACTAAATACCATTAAATACCATTTTATTTGTTATGTAGGCTATGTTTACTATATAACGGATAGCTCTTGCGCCGGCGCGAAAACCATATCGGATAGGGCTTTTGTTCACATTCAAAACGATGATTCGGAACGGTTTTTTCGTCGGAGCGATGCTGGGCTGCTGCGGTCTTTAAAGTGAATCGTCACATATCGCTTCGCTTTATCCCGTTCCGTGATTGGTTGGAAAAACTCACACTACTTTCTCGACCAATCGGGAGTAAAACCAAAACCAATCGATGCACATTTTCCCGCACTTAGCTCCGGTTACATGTAACGGCTTCAATTTTATTTGGTTTATTGCGCTGCTTGCGTCTGTAGTGATTGATAAGTGAAAATAAATCAGTTCTGGTTTTACATTCAATTGAAAACCGCTCCACGTGTCCAATATGCATTTACGTAAACTATTATAGTGCTGGCGTCAGAAGGGAGTCGAGAGCCCCGACCCTCGTTGGCCATGAAGGAATTCTTAAGCTGATTTGCACGTACTTATCCTTTTTTCTCATTGTTTAAGGCCGTGTTTATCCAGAATGATTCTTAAAGAGATCACGTAGAACAAATTGTGGTTAGCCAGACATATTTTCATAAAAGATTAAACGAAAAACAAAAACCTGAGTTAATAATAGATTGCCATACTGATTTTGGCGATGTCGCGAGGTGAAGTCTTTCAGACTCGAGGGATTTGCTCGATTTTCCAAGGACGCTTCCTTTATAATACGTTGGCGCTGATGTATTCAGCAGGAAGTGCATAATGGCATAGCGCCCTTAAAAACAGCAAATTACAAAAATATGTTGCATAAAAGAAATAAATTTGAATAAATTTGTTGAAATAAATTTGTTGAACTGTTGACATTGCCGTTGTTTTGATTTTCAAAATTTCACCCTAAAAAACCCTGTGGAGAATGGAAGGGGACAAGGAGTGGGAGTAGATGAAGAACGTGGCGCCGCCGGACAAGCTGACTGATGTAGAAGGCTGGACTGATAAATTAACTCCGAAACAATGAGTTTATGTACGCGACCTACGTTTTCAAGAACAGATCGGCTTAATCCTATCATATTCCATCAGTAACAAACTTTAAATAGGAATTTCTGCCCAACAGCTCTATGAAGGGTGCCACCAGAGCGTGCTACTTGGAGGCCAACACCAATTAATTATAGGTGGTTTTCACGTTACGTCATCGCCCCATCGCCCCGGGGGGTACTAAAACAATTTCAATATGGGGAGGCTCCGCCCCGAGGTCCGACCCCTTGCCCTTTTATATACCAATTTTGACAAAAAAAGGTACCCCCTTCATATACCTCCCATTGACAAATAGTACCCCTAGTACCCCTTTCGTATACCTAAAATAGGATGTCTTTTTGTCATTTTCACCTAGCGTTCAATAAATTAAAACAGTACAGTTATGTGTGTTTGAAATATTTTAATGAAAGGCCCTTTTAAATACCTCAATGACAGATTTCCCTACCCTTTCATATACTTCGACTCGTGAAATCCCTTCCCTTTCATATACCTGAAGCGTGAAAAAAGCACCCCTTTTGGGCGGAGCCTCCCCGTATAGGTCATTATAGGGAGTACCCCCACCCCCCGGGGGTCATCGCCGCCATGCTGGTGGACTTTAACAATAGATATCTTATTAGCTCCTTTTGTTCGGCCATTAGCAGTTGTTCATTTCACCGTTGTTATCTCTGTCTCCAGAGATTGGCTGCAAACCACCTATATAATAAGATGTTCTATCAAATTCCGACACAGTTTCTGTCAGACAGCTCTATTAAGCGTGCCGGCAGAGCTTAAGGCCAACGCTAACAATTTGCATCTTTGGATGTTCTATCAAATTCCGACACATTTTCAAACTGATTATCAATCAATCCTCGACATCACGAATATATTGGTAGTTTTCACAGAAATTCTTCATGGCACATCTCAGTTTCTCAGTATTTGGCTTTTGCAATATATCGGATTTCCACAAACTATCACTTACATACATGTACCTCCAAATGGCCGGGTTGTCAGTCATAATCAACAAAGCAGTACAAATGTATTTTTGCAGCTTTAATTTAAAGATCCAAAAATCGAAATTGCAGTTGTGATATACCAAGAGGCATGTTCTGATCACTGCTTTTCAGTTATATTTCTACAGTTAAAAGTAGGTGAAAGCGTTTGCTCAAGCTTTTAGATGTTTTATCGTGACCTTGATATCTGGAATTTTAAGGGATCGAGAAACAATAGCCTTTGGCTACGTTGCAAAGTTTTGTAAATAGATGGGATCGTCACCACAAAAATTGAAGACAAATTATAAAACTGAAGAAGCAAAACATTTATAGGCTTAACTCCCATGGATAGCCTTCAGTAAGAAACGAATCGTGATGGAGATTGATGCAAACTGACGATACACTAAAATTGGACGGATAAATACTGATTGCACTATGTCGTCGTCTGGAGGTCAAAAAGGCCAAATTCTATTCTGTGACAACACGCATCCCGTTTGTAAGCTTCCTTATTCTTACTAATTTTCGGGCGTAATTAATTTCGCGAATATTCGGGCCGGCCGAATGTCGCGGGTATTAATTTTCGCGATGACAAAAAAATGAGAGAAAAAGCGTACTTAATTTCGCGAAGTCAGTAAAACATACGTATATATTTAAAGCAAGATTGTAGACTAACAATTGCCCTAAATAGAACCTTATGAACAAAACAAAACACAACAGCTTGCGCTTCGCTTCCTCGTTCACCGTGAGATCCAACGGCTTGAAGAAGTGGGTCACGCGCGCTTGCCTGAACAGATACGGCCTCCACATACATGGAGGCCAGCCTTGACTTTACTTTGTACGTTTTCTGTCCCTTGAACGCGTCCCAGACAAGCAGATCTTTATGCGTTTCCTGTAATCTTAACTCCTTCCTCTTCTGATCTAAGTATGGCTTAATGACTTTATCCAACAGGTTCAGAGTTTCCGTTTTATTGGAATAGTGGTTTGGATTCTGCATTACTAGAAAGTCATTAGGAAACTGGAAATTTCTAGGCTGCCTGGATTTGGTTTTTCCTTGGAAGATTAACTGAATGGCCGGCAAAAGGTACCCTGACAAGGAAATACCGAACGTTAAAGTAATATTTCGCTTGCCATTTAAAACCCTTTTAATTATTGGAACTGAAGACAAGATGCGATCAGTGATAACAACAACATGCTTTATTTGCCCCATTTAGTGACATTACAGACATATGACTGACACGTATGACGATGGTGTTTCGTCAGCATTCATAGATATTATATTCAGCAGTAGCGCGTGATCAGAAATCACACCTGTCCGAGCATGCAATAAAGTACTTAAGAAGTACTTTAAAATGACTACAGTTACAACAGGGGGAACCTAAGCCATATTCTACCGGGATGGGAGATGAAAGGGTGATGTGCTTTTGGGAGTGCAGATAAGCCTTTAGTTTTAGAATTGGTGCTACCTAGCTTGGACAAGAGCAGTATTCTAGTACTGCTAGAGCACGTCAGCGCCCCCAATCCCCCCACCCCCTCCCCGGGCCCCAACTGAATCCCATTGTATTTTTTATGTAAAGGTAGCTTTTGTTCCATCGTTTCAGCTTAATTGAGACGTGACACATATATATATATCGCCATCAGCAATGACCTGAAGATTGCTTGTCCTAAAATGATATTGATTTAACTATTAAGTTAACTCGTTAATTTAATATGTATTAGATGATCGTCATTTCAAATTATCGCCATTTTACTCATTTGAATTTAAGGAAACGTCTTGTAATTTTCTCCTCATCGTTTTCTATCCTGGAGGTTTCGGTTTTTTTATTTTTAATTTTCCTTTGTCGTGTAAGTTTTAACGAATGTGAATCAAAATATTTCCGTGCAAATGTGATAAAGAACGGTTTTCAATGGAGTGTTTAAATCAGATATTTCTCGTTTACTTGGCTTCGCTTTATCTCGCTCCGTGATTGGTTGGAAAAATTCACACTACTTTCTCAACCAATCGGGAGTAAAACCAAAACCAATCGATGCACATTTTCCCGCGCTTAGCGCCGGTTACGTGTAATTGCTTCCATTCCATTTGGTTTATTGCGCTGTTTGCGTTTGTAAGGATTGATAAGTGTAAATAAATCGGTTTTGGTTTTACATTCAATTGAAAGCCACTCCAGGTGTTCAATATGCATTTACGTCAACCGTTTTTATTACATCTCTCACTTAGTACGCGCGCTTTGACTGGTCAATTTTGCGGGCCGTGTTTTACATTACGGCCCGCTTGACTTTTCAACTAGTTTTCTTTCCCGCGCACTAGAGTAACCTCAGATATAATAAATATCTTACTAACCTCGTTTTCTCGGTCCGTACTGTAAGTTACGGATCCTAGATTTTTCCCATTAATTTATGGCCACTAGGGCCATAAATCAACGGTAGAAAACGAGGATCCGTAACTTACAGTAGGAACCTCGAACTCGCTTAGCAATATAGGCATATAGCGCTGGCGCTGTCAGAAGAGAGTCGAGAGCCCTCTCATTGGCCATAAAGGAATTGCTAAGCTTAATTGCACCTTCTTATCCTTCTTCCTCATTGTTTAAGGCCGCGCAGGACACTTAATCTCATTACGTAACTATATATTTATTTAAAGAGCATGTACGACCCGTGCGACTGATTCCGACGATGCACGGATATTCATAGCAAAGTAATTGCATTCTAAATTTATTCAATACATTGTGTGTTCGCTGTATTACTAATTGCATGTGTGATTGAAATCTTGTACATTATGAATACATTAGCAGACTCGTTCGATCTTAAGAGACGGAACATACTGCAATTTTGTGTCCGAGTTTTCATCACGGATACAAAACTTCAGGGAGATAAACTTAGCATGTTATACTGTGATGTGACAGAAGCAGAATCGCAAAACCGAACTTTACAAAGAAGATCAGACGCTTCAAAGTTCTAAGTTTTACAGTTTTACTCCTATGAAAGCCAATAACTTTCAACAAGTCGTGAAATTGAGATATCTGCTTCTGTCACATCACAGAAGAAGTTATCCTTTCTTAATTAGTAATAAGACCATTTACTTCACTGCGCTTCCCAGTCAAAAAACTCGGACACAAACATTGATTTTCCTAGTTCTAATTTAGCAGTAAATTTCAGCAGCCCTCAAAATTCAGAGATTTGAAGCATGAAAATGAAAGACCTACCCGCTCAATTTGGCTCATGAATATATGCATAGGCAAGTGTCCGGCGCGACGTTAGGGCAGTGTTTATTCATAAGGTCAATTTTAAAGATATCACATATAACAAATTGCGGTTAGCCTAACATATTTCCATGGAAGATTAAACGAAAAACAAAAACCTGGGTTAATAATAGTTTGCCAAACTGATTTCAGTGATGTGGCGAGGTGAAGTCTTTCAGACTCAAGGGATTTGCTCGATTTTTCAAGGACGCCACCTTGATCATAAGTTGGCGTTGGCATAATCAATAAAAGTGCATAATGGCATAGCTGCTTTAAAAAGCAAAACGTACAGCAAATTAAAAAATGTTTCATAGGAGAAATAAAAACTAAATTTGGTGGACTGTCCAGGGGGGAGGGGGTACTTGGCCCACGTTTGGGTATAGGGGTGCCGCTGGGGTTTCAAACCCTGACCCTCTATTTTAAGACCCTGTTCAGGACAGAGGACAACATCGTATATCCACACTCTCTTGTTTTACACAAGTGTTTTAGTGGCAATTGCATTGTCGAGTTGTCATTGTCAGTCTTAAAAATGGTGTAATGTTGACTGATGACTCACTGAATATATACAGATAAACGACTCTGATTTCGGATTCCGTTCGGATTGCTAAATAGCTGATAGCTTGCGAGCAGGCTCTCCAGTTTTTTTGTTGAGGCGCGAGTCGTGCAGTGGCGCCGCCAAATAGTCGACGACAGCCTTGACACCATACCCTGTCTAGGACGGGTCCAGACCCTTTTCAGGACAACTCACTTAATATTATATACCTGGTTTCGGGCGGAGGAGCCAAAAACCATACCCTATCCAGCGGCGCGTCCCCGTATAGGTCATATAGGGGACAACCCTCCCCCAGGTGGACTGTTGACATTGCCGTTGTTTTGATTCTTGAAATTTCACCCTAAGTCCCTGTGGAGAATGGAAGGGGACGAGGAGTGGGAGTAGATGAAGAACATGGCGTTGCCGCACAAGCTGACCGATTTAGAAGGCTGGAGTGATAAATTAACTTCGAAACAACGCTTTTATGCACGCGACCTAAGTTTTTTTTAACCCTATCATATTCCATTAGTAACAGACTTTGAATAGGAGTTTCTGTCAGACAGCTCTATTAAGCGTGCCGGCAGAGCTTAAGGCCAACGCCAACAATTTGCATCTTTGGATGTTCTATCAAATTCCGACACATTGTCAAACTGATTATCAATCAGTCCTCGATATCACGAATATTTTGGTAGTTTTCTCGGAAACTCTTCATGGCACATATCAATTTCTCAGTATTTTGCTTTTACAACATATCGGATTTCCACAAAACATCACTTACATGTATGTACCCCCAAATGGACTGGTTGATAGTCATAATCAACATAACAGTACAAATGTATTTAAAAATGCAAAACTTTGGATCCTTAAACATAAAAGATCACCAAAGTTGAAAGTTGGAATTTTAAGGGATCGAGAAACAATAGCTTTGGCTACGTCGCAAAGTTTTGTCAATAGATGGTCCCGATCGTCACCACACAAATTGAAGAGATAGCAATAAACTGAAGACGCAAAACATTCATAGGCTTAAATCCCATGGATAGCCTTCAGTAAGAAACGAATCGTGATGGAAGTCGATGCGAACTTACGATACATTAAAATTGGACGGATAAACACTGATTGTACTATGTCGTCGTCTGGAGGTCAAAAAGGCAAATTCTGTTCTATGACAACACGCATCTCGTTTGTAAACTAACAAAGACGGACCCTATGCAAAAATAGCATTCAAAATATCCTCACTAACCTCGTTTTGAGATCAAAATTCTAAAGAACCTTTTATCCCGAACGAGGTTAGTGAGGCTATTTTGATTGATTGTAAATCTTTATTGATAGGAACGAAAGAATAATTTAAAGGCAACCATTTTTGCATAGGGTCTAATATAAGCACATTTTTATCAACAGACAAAGCCTATCCTTTTAAGACAGATGCATAAATAAAGACGAGTACGAAAATTCACCAGACATGAACAATTTGAAACGAAAAGAAAGCTGCGATGACTAAAGAAACTGTGATATGAAAACACGGTGTCCATGATATTATTAAACGGGAGCCATAAAAGCAGATTGTTGAAATTTATGCCAAATCATGTCCCATTTAATGCCTAATTGTGTCAATAACAAAATGATCGAATATGATTGGTTCTTGACAGTCTTTATTTGTGGTTTAATTGGCTGCTTTAGGTCCAAACTGTCCCGATTTGAGCTGTCCGATTACCAACACTTGAAATCGGACAGGCCAAATCGGACATCTACCTTATTTGGGTATGTTGAGCAGTAGCTGCCATATGCATGTCGTGTCAGTTGTCAATCTACAATACGTTTTACAATTAAGTTGACCCCTAGAGTTTCTTGCATTTTGCTATTGACACAATTAATTGGTGATCGGACTTCGTGTCGTACAATTTAGGGTTAATCGTGCTCGTGATTTCAAATCAGCCTCGCGCTGCGCGCTCGGCCAACTTTTAAATTACTCGCCCGATTACTCCCTAAATTGTACTCCACTCAGTCCTATTACCATTACAAATCATGAAGTTGTGTGCATGTAAGTATTTCAAACTCACCTTTGCAGTGGCATGACTTTAGTCACGGTTTGCTAAGCTTTCGAATTCATCTTCAAAGTTGGCAAATACGGCTTAATTCACTGGATTATCCTGCATTCCTAAACTTGCGCAAATTTAGTTTTAGCATCCATTAATTGTTGTTCGACCACTTTGTCATAGACAGTCATGGAGGTTTATATCGGTCGATCTGAGGAGTGAAAACTTTCCAACTGTATCTTCAGCGTCCCTCAGTTCTCTCAACATATCCTCTTGCTGAGAATGATCTATACAATCATTTGTCAAAACCATCTGAGAATGATCGTATTCATCATTCTAAATCGACTCAGACCAACCCAAATGTGGTACGTCCTTGCGCATCCACCTCAAATAAAAATGGCGGATCTCTCGAACAATTGATCGAGACAGCTTTTACGTTGTAATGGCGCAATCCAGTTGCCATAGCAGCCTAAAGAGAGAAAGCCAAAAGTGCACCTGGGAAAGTGTTCTAGCGGAAGCAGAAGAATTTCTTGTTTCGCGAAAACAGAAAAGAAAACCCAAGCGAAAGCCGCCGGTCAATTCTAGTTTATGAAAATGACTAAACAACGCCGCCAGAGAGTGGATGCATGTGTTACTATTAATATCACTTACTTTTGAATGTGGAAGAAAGATTTATAGATATCATAGAGATCATAGCATTTTAGGTAATTCCCCTGAAATAAAAGTGACGATAGATTTTTGTTCAAACTTTGTCCACTGAACATTTACCATATGAGAACATCAATTTCGAAAAAAAAAAGGGGGGGGGAGGGAGTATCCATGCTTATTTAGGAGCTGTGAGGCATTGAAAATGCCCCATTTTGGCATTATGTAATGCTTAACGTAAGAACGCATTTCAAGTTTTTGTAAAATCTTTATGAACGCAAACTGATAAGAACACGCATTAAACTACAATCCCTACATTATGCTGGACACAAATAAACATTTTAACCTTGATTTAGACAGAAAGCTGAATCGTTGATTTAAAATTTAAACCAAGTTTCTGGACATTGTTACTAAACTTTAAGTAGAAAAGACCACAGTGTATCTGCTATTTTCCTTATTGATTCAATTTTCAGCAATAGAAATCCGATCAGTCTTTTCTCGTGTGAAACTTATGATTAGTTACATTGTAATTACAATGACTGAAAGAAAGGTGGGTTGCCCGTGCTCACTGGTAAGCACTAACCATTTTTCAACCAACAGCGCTCGATTTCAAGGTAAATCCGCCATGTTTTCAATGTGTGCATGGACGAGCTGAGCGCGCTCAATGACGCCATAAATTATGCGCAGTAAGGATGCGTTATATCACCTTAAGCAAGCTTGCATGCTCATTGACTAGCTAGCTAGTGGTAAGTTGCAAACAGAAAACATAAGAAAATTATTGGAAACTATTTTCTTTGGTTCATTTTATTTATTTTTGCTCTCTCCTGTATTAGATTTAGATCACCTTCTTTCAGAGTGTGCTTACTTTATTCAGCCATTAGGGCAGACATGGGCTGAGAGAATAACCAACTTGGGCCAGAGCTGGGCATGTGCCATCCTCGGTGACCCAGGGGCAGATAATCGGGACGGGAAAGAGATTCGGGACGAGCGAAAGTTCCAGAAGCCATCGAAATCCAGCTTCCTGATTGGACGGAAATTTTCTGGCGAGGAATTTTTTTCTGCCCAATCGGCGATCAGCTTATATATCGCTCTCCTTTCTTGACTTCTTACACCAATGGCTAAACATGCAATCATTTTCAATCGTTGTACTTGTCTCGCTCGTTCGACAGAGCGTCTTTCGAGGAAAGTTTTGATGGAGAGTGGCCCACAAAACGCAGAAATCGACAAATTCAACTTCTACTCAAGCAAAAATCACTTGTAAGGAACTAGCAGAATCAAGATGAAGATCGATCGCAGGTATCGTAAACTTCAAGCGAAGAATTGTAGGCAACTCGCGATTAATCACACAATTTGTTGTTGTTTGGTATGGGCTTTTTTCTCTATGGTGTACTAACGCGCAGTGGGCCGCTCCTGAAACTTTCCGGTCTGAAGGGATTTCTGTTGCACGGGCCACACAAGTATGCCGATCGGGCGAGAAGCACGCAGCGGTTTAAATTCTTGCGCGCAAATTCGATCGCGAAGTTTGCAGCCGAGCTTCGATGTGTTAAGTTGGCTCAAAACAGTTTTCAGTGCTTTTAAGACGTAGATTTTGATGGGTCACTATGACCACTTTTTATCAGTTGATGCTACAATCACGGTATCACAAAACTGACCAATCATTGGGGAGCACGTTGTTATCATTTTCGTTTAGCTACATGTTACCATAGCAACAGTATGATCTGCTAAAAACACGCGTAATTATAGCTTTAAGTACTTATATGTTAAAGACGGCACGGTGAAATTTTTTATTGTTATCGAAATTTGATAAGCAGGATAAGACGCAACTTTTGGCAAAGTTTAAAAAAATTCTGTAGATGGGGTTCAGAGCCACCTTAAATTTTAGAAAATTCCTTTCTTCCTGGTGTACCATTGTTAGCACTGACAGAAACAGCAACTGCCACAACAATAGCCTACGTGTAGCCGTACCCACCCCCCGAGGAAAAACTGGGGAGGGAACGTCTACGAAAAGCTGACACAAATCGTGTTATGTGACGTCACTCTTTTGCATGAAAATATATAATGGTTTCTCATAGGTTAATCGCATTGATTAATACTTTCGAGAACACTGATTGGCCGAAACGGATCTCGTTCGTTTTCTTGAAGAAACGTGACTATGGCGGACGGAGAGCCACACGAACTAAAGTGGAGTCTAACGCAGCTATGAATGAGGTTTGCGGCATTATGGATTTGAGAAATTCTACGAAGAGCAACAAAAAGCCATAGCTTTGTGTTTTGATGGTGTCCGTGTTTCATTGCTAACTGGCTATGGAAAAGCCATTAAATTTCTGGCGATGCCAGTGATCGCATCGCTTCTTTGGAAGAAACCTTGTACCTTGTGATCATCATATCATCACTGACAGTGCTCATAGAAGATCAGATCCAATATTTGAATGATATGGGATTGAAAAAGATCGCGCTAACCAAAGATTCGGAAGATAATATCATCGAATGAGTCATGACTGGTGAATATCCGCACGTGAATGGGTCACCAGCCGAGTGGAGAAGGAAAAGGTATTGAAGGGACGTGCAGGTTCTTCAAATTCACGCTTTCTGAGAGCGGCTCCTTCGGCTGGAAAACAAGGCCAACTTTCTCCAAACTTTAAATTCTGTCTCTTCCTGAGGAGACCATGTAAACGAAGAATTTGCAAGCGCGATGTTGACATCAAAGATTGTCTTCTTACTTTTGACCAAAAATCGCTCGTAATCCATTTCAATATCTTTAAACACAGTATACATTTACTGACTAGCAAATGCGTTCGAAAGAATAGAAATTTACGCGGCCTTTGACGTTTGTCTACTCGAGTAAACAGAAAATATAATTTTATTTACATAACTTGCATGAATTACTGTGACGTCACGTAACACGATTCGTGTCAGCTTTTCGTAGACGTTCCCTCCTCCCCAGTTTTTCCTCGGGGGGTGGGTACGGCTACACGTAGGCTACCACAACAAGAAAGAAAATCCTGCAGGTTCTTGCTTTTAATCATGGCATTGAGATTGTGTTGAGTCCAGATCAAAAGAACGTAAAGCTCTGTGTCAAAAAGGTTACAGATGACATTTCCCAGAATTTTTCATGGCTTGCAAAAGAAATTGAAATGAAAGGTGTAGCATGTCCAAAAACACTAATTTATGTCAGGGATTATCACAACTGTGAGGAAATCTAAAGTTTTTTTATGCACACCTAAGGCACTAAAGCATATTGGCCAACAGCAGCCAGTAAAAAATCTGCTAACCGAATGATAGCAATGTATCATAATGGAACTGTAGGTAACATAAAAGACCATGTGTTATCCTCCCTGAAAGATTCTCAAGGCAATGTTAGAATTGTAAATGCCACAAGTGCTCTAGGTATGGGTGTCGAGTCATATGTCCAGGCCTTTGGCAGAGCAGGAAGGGGTGGGAAAAATTCAGAAGCCCTACTGATATACCACGGTCGCCAACTTCAGAGCCAGAACCAGAGATGCTTGATTTTCTGAAGTCTGAAACCTGTCGGCGACTGAAAATTCTTGCCTTGTTTGAGGATACAGGTCAAAACAGAGCTGTTGTCCCAAAGCATCTGTGTTGTGATATCTGTGCTAAGGACTGTGAGTTTGAGGAGACAGAATGCCACAACTGTGAAGAAAGCATGGTTTTTCTCATGTCCAAGGAAACAGAGCCCATCCAGGGAAAAAATAATGCCCCAAGAAGAGATGTGTTGGAAGCTCAAAGGAATCAACTGGAAGAACTGCTTTAGGACTGTCAAGACAAAATGAGGCAGGAAGTTGAACAATCAAACCTTCACTGTCTCTTCACTAGTATTGACAATCTTACTTGTTTCTCTAACAGTCTTATAGAGGATGTTATCACTAACTGTGAACGCTTATATTCAGTCGACAGCATCCTTGAGCACATTTGTGCGTGGAGTGTTGATCATACCCTTAATAAATTTGTAGTTGCCTTAAAAGAGTATTCGAGGACCTTCAAGAAGAGGATGATGGGTGATTTAAGGTCATTTACGTACATGTACAGTAATTCTGCTGATATGAAGGACAATAGCAAAGAAAGCTGCCAAGTTTCAACAGCCACCACTCTGCGCTGTACATCACAGGAATTTTGTAAGTCAAGCATTCAGCATTGCATTCTACAGCTCATACACAAATTTCTAACAAAAGTCAAGCCCAACAAAAACTTATGAACCCTAATGCTTCTGCTTTAATGTTGTATAGTTACACAGTTAAGTTTTATATTAACTCAATTTGATTTTATTAACTACAGCCAAAACCTGTTTATTAATAAACGTACTTGACAATTGTTGCCTCACAGTGCCTATCCAAAAACTTTGCAACACTTTACTTGCATATTGCAATATTAAAAAAATAGTAATTATTATGAAAAGATAAGTTTGCTCACAAAAATATTACTACCAGCAAAATACTGCAACCCATTCCTCACCCTGTTCATACACCAAATGGTGTTACTAGACAAGATAATTATTTTAACTCCTGAAAAACATAACATAGTTGTTTCACTGGTTTTCCTTTGAAAAATTAATATTAAGTCAAAATCAACAACTAGTACACGTACATGTACACTATAAGTGCATAGTGTATTAAAAATACATTGTACTTTAAAAAATACATAGATGAATTTAAGTGAACATGCATACATAGGGGTCTTGGTTTTGTCAATGATTACTCACAATCTGAGTCTATTTCAAAATAGACACTGACACTTCCAACATGTGATGCTACTGTGTGCTCCTCATAATATTCCAAGCCTATAGTAAGAGGACAGCCTCCCAAGAAGACTGTTGCTCAATATTTATCCCAGGCATATAGAAACACTTCATTAACTTGCCATAAGGTGATCTAGACAGAGGTGGGATATTTCCAGAAGTGTCTTGCAATGGGAGGTTCAGTGTTACTATTAGGCTATAGTTATTGCAGAGCTATCCACTTCTTCTTGTGTTTTGTTAACCAAATATTAAGATTTTTAAAATGCCTTTGTGTGTCCTTCCAGAAATTCCCTGGAGTGCATTTAAATGTTCTGCAGAGTTTCAACAACAGCAAAGACATCTCCATCTTTCCTTCTCATGTGTTTTGATGATCCCTTACAAAGATCATTTTCCTGGTCAAAATTTTGCACAATGTTTTTAATCGGATTGGCTGCTTGGCTGTATGCCCAAGCAGAATTAAAATTAAGGCTGGCTCCATGACCATACATCAAGTCTTTTGTTTCTCTGATGTTGTGCTCCATTACTTGATCTATAGCAACATTTCTTCCCACTCTGCCTTTCAGATTTACTGTTCGATTCCTTCTCAGGGAGTGGGCTTCTCTAGGTGTGAGCAATGAGTGGAGCTGTGCATGCATTCATATGGCAGCCAGGGCATACTTTGTTTTCCCACACAACTTAAACAACAACATTAGGAATTTCCAAATGTACTCAGACAGTCCTTCCACCATCACCCTCTTTGATGGCATCCATGAAGTCTCTCAGGAGGAGGCCAGATTTAAGAATGTTATGCGAATAATTGAAGATGCCATCTTCATTTCTTGGATTTGGAGGACTTCTCACAGGGTCGTGCTCTTTAATTATTATGCTATGGACACTCACCTCATGGTTATCACGCCTTTTTCTTGGATGTAGGTCTTGTCACATCCAGGATGTCAACACATGTGACATGGCTGGCATTGGCCATCTGGATCACTCAAGACATCCTTTAACAGCAATGTTTCTGGCTGAACCTTTAGGAGAATAAACTTTAATCCACCATGTTTCCAACTTGCTCAAACAGTTATGAACCTCCACACATACCTTCGTCTACAGCTGGGACACTTTTAGATGGATATTTGTCATTTGGAGAATGCATGCCAAAATACTCCATGGCAGCATAAATAACATATCAGTCCAGCACAGTACTAAAGAATGCTTCACATCCATGATAAGATTTTGTTACCTTTTCATTGACATCTTTTCTGTTGAGCATGCACTTCAGTTGGTATAGAGCACCTGTCTCACCCGCACTATTTGACTTGAACATATAATCAAAAATCATCTGAAAAAAAAAGCAGTATATCAAGGACAGTGTTTCTTCATGAAAGTGCTCTATAAATACACAACAAAGTCAACATTTCAACAGTTAATATCTATTTATCAGTATTCAACAATTGATGGACATGAAATCACCTGGAGAATAATTATTCATTTCACAATGAAAGTCTTCATGTTTCAAAATCAGTCCCTAAGCCTCTCAAAAGGAGTGTCTGAGTCAGCAACTGAAGCAGCAGCACTAACACCATGTTCAACCGTTAAGTGATCTCCACCGAAGGCAACCTTATGGAGAATTTTGTCTTCTTCTTCTCCCTCTGCTGTAGTGCTTTTGCACTTTGGAACATACTCATTGCATTATTGGAGGATTTCCAACATTACATGACATTTGTTTTCATTCTTGTTGAGAATTCCAAGGGGTACCTAATTGAGATTAGAGAATTTCTTATACATACATGTTCCATAAACCAGCAGGCAGTTCATATCAAAACTCAAAATTGCCATGAGTTTAGCATATCCTGTCATTACTTGAATTTCTTCGTTCGGCAAGAAACATGTTCCTGTGGGCAGTATGCTACAGTATAGCATACAGCATAGTAACAATGTTAATTAATAATCCAAAAAAATATTAATTTTTTAAAAACCAATAAATTAATCCATCAACTGTCACTTAGATGCACACTGTATTTACAGTCTAAAATAAATATTTACAAAATTTGAATTTGAAGTCATTTATCCCATTTTTTTTTGGGCTTCCCTTGCCACTTATTTTACTGTTAATTAACATTATAAGTTCATAACTTACGACTTCAGATTGCTGCTTCATTTCTTTACTGAACTGGTGAGGAATGTGACTTGTGACCATCTTTGAAAACTGTTTGAAATACTTGCAGTACTTGATGAGTGTGCATGACACCAATATAATGTAGTCATTATGCAACTTTGAATGTTCCCCAGTTGATGGAAGGAAACAAGAATTAGGTAAGTCCATGATTGGTCTAATTGGCTGATCATCAAGCAAGTCCCAGTCACTGACACGGTTGTGGTAGCATAGCACATTAAACTGGTGAATAGATGCATTGTCCCGCTGTGTTGAGTAAACAGAGGGCCTTGTTATCCAATCCAAGTTGTCCCCATTCAATCCATAGTCAATAGGAGCACCACTGACTGAAATTCTCTGGTCATTATAATTCATTACTTCCTGCAATTCTGATTCTGACTCTGGTGACACTGATGACATACTGCAAGTTACTGAATGGCTCTCGTTAGGACCTAAAAACAGAGAAATATTAATTTCTGCATTTAATATAGCCTTTACACTACAATTGTCCAAGTCCGTATAATTCAATGGCATGTCAGTCACATGAAATAGCGGAAGAAACTGACTGCATGTGTGACTGTCGTCAGATACTGATGAGTGGCTTTCATGGTTATGATAATCATAAATACTGTTCCATACTGTACAGTACTATTGAACATGTGTTTGGGTCTCAAGCACAGAAAAAGTAACCTGAGTGATCACCTGTAATACAGAAGAAAACATTTAAAACAATTCAATATTTCTCAAAACTAACACTTTACGAAAGCATTCTAATTCATATATTTTGCCCCATTAAATCAAATCGACTTAAGTGATATACTAATAATTATAATATGTCAATTGGTGTAACATTATGTATGTTATTTTTTACCTCACTGTAGTTGTGTTTTCAAATAATGAAAGTCATACCAACTTGTAACAATGTATATAAATCTGTGACCTATTACATGTATATCCTCCAGTTTCTGACTCATGCGATCAACTGACTCCTGAGCTACTACTGAGCACATGGCTGTTTATAACATGTAAAGAAAGAATAATCATAAGCAATAATACATCTTACCTTCTCAATAAGGAGGATAAGTATTTAAATAAAGACTTCAACTTATAACCAACCATAACTAGTCCATAGCTTATACTGTCTACTCAGAATGAACCTTCTTTTTCTCTATAGCTGACTTCCACGACATCACTTATCTATGAAAATCATGGGATGCCTCAAGAATCTTCCTGTTGACTGCAACCTTCCCTACACACATGCCAAGCTTCTGAAGTCCTTCAAAACCCTATTTAAAGTAGTTCAAACATGAAAGACCTTGATAAATATTTTAATGAAAGGTCAATACAGTAAAATTAATTGTACATTACAGATCAGAGGGATTAACATTTAAAAATATGAAACAATCATTGGGTTAGAGAGAACGCTTTGGGTTAGAAATTGCTGTAAGCTTAAATTTTCATGTATTAAAAATTTAATGTACAATGATGGGAACTGAAATGTAAAGGTTACATAAAAATGCCTTTATGGGCCTATGTGCAACACCATGCACCATGATCAGATCTCTCCGTGAGCTATAAATGACTCCTGCCAAAATTTTCAAGGGAGCTGAAATGTGTGAAGTGTGTTCATAGTCTGCAGATATGCATTCTTGCTAAGTAGCATGTACATGTACTGTATCTGGAAAACCCAAACAAAGCACTGACACTTGGAAACTGCATCACAATAATAGCTTGAACTTCATTTTCCAAATATGGTACTTATGAGAAGGAATATATTTGCACCCTTTTAACAAAAGAAAAGATAGCCAGGGAAAAAAGACACATTTCAACCCTTACTCTCTTCTGCAAATTCATTTGCAAAATTATATCATGAATTTAAAGTTAATCTACTACACCTTCTTTCTAGTGCGGCCAAGAAAGAGGTTCAGGCCAACCAGGTGTTGAACAGCTGACACTCTGTTATTAATTTTCTTCTCTTTAAAAGGATTGTCCCAGCAGCACCAATGAATGGCTTCAGGGATGTTTTGATTGAATTATGGTGGCTGCTGGTTACACTTCTTAGAGCTTTGAGAAGAATGGGTGCCTCTTTTTCCCTCTCTATTAACAATTTAGACCATTTAAAGCCTTTAAGATGTTGGATAGAGGCTGACCGTAACACTGACGTCTTCTTTTGACCAGCTTAATTCTGGCATTCCTTATTCATTTCTAAGCAAGTATGACTTAAGAGTACTTTCCAAAGTTTTTTGTTCTTAAAGGCTGCACAGCTTATTGCTATGTGTAGTGATGGGGAGGTTGGCTTGCTAAGTGCAATACCGAGACTTTTGAGGTCAGATGTTAGCTCTCTCACGATTGTTTGGATTTGTGCTGCACAACAACCTTAAAAGTAAAACACTTATAGCACATCATAAGTTCTGTGATATAGAAGTGGAATTACTATGTCTTGGCTAAAGGATATGCATTTACATCCTGTACAATACATTTTGCAAATAACAATTAAATACTGTAGAAGCTGTTGGACCAAATTTAGTCATTTAGACCTGTAAATGGTCTCTCTATCATAAATAAATTAACCTATGTAATATTTTAAGAATGAATTGTAAGGTCATTCTGAAACTAATGGAGTCCACTAAGCCCAAACCAAGCATTTATACACTACTGACAGTAAAGGGATAATTTAATTTACCTTGTAAATTTTACATACCTTCACACAAGTTCCATCTCTACTGCTTTGCCAGCAGTGGCAGCTAGGTTTAGGTGTTTGACTGCTAGCCACACTTGTGGTCTTCACTGGATGCCCACCAAACGGCACAGTTATTTTAGGCAAAATTGTCGGCTGACCAACGCATAACATGTCGACCAATTTACTACCCATCAACTCGAATGCAAGTCGCTGGCCTGGCTTCTTCCACTCGGGTTTACCTAAAACACAGACTCCGGACTCCGGACTCCGGATTCGGATCAATATATGTTTCTGTGGAACCGAGGCCGATTTATCTGAGTCGGGCTCGGTTTTAGAACCGCACCCGAATCTGGTATCCGACATCAAATCGGGCACGATCCACCAGTGTGCATAAATTTGGTAAAACATTGTTTCTTCATTTAGCCACCCAGCATTGTGTTAAACACGATGGTGGACAAAAATGTTTGATCGTTAAGTCGAGGGTTAAGGTCTTTGTCTGTCAATTGCATTTGATTCCAACTTGAACTTTCTGCACTGTTTGGGATTAATTGACATAAAGAAATTTGTTACTTTTTTATTGTTCCAACGTACGCCTGATTAAAAAAAAAAGACAGAGGATAGTTGTTGGGACCATAATTCAGATTGTAGTATATTTCAAAATTACCCTGCTTAATCACGCAGATTATCGCCTGATATTTGGCTAACGAGGCCGTATGCCGAGTTGGATATTGGTCAACCAAGTTCATAGTTATGCAACTCTTTATGATAGCTAAGTAGTTAAATTATTGCATATTAGTGCCTTAAAATAAGTTTAATTTAAGTAGACACTGTATTGAAAACTTCGATGAAATGACTCATTTCAAATCTAAAAGCTTTTAATACTGCGGTTTATTTTTCTTTTTTTTTTTTATTTTGCCATTAAGTCAACTACTGAATATAGGTTAGGTGTTACTGTTTATATATGGCGTGAAAAGACAATTTTTTCGCTTCGTACACGTACAATCTCGTGTATTTTTTGTAAAAAACTTAAAATTGACCATTTTCTATGTGAAATAAATTGCGCGACAAATGGAAACCCATTTTTGTTGTCTTCATTGTGTTCGACCTAATGATACTGTTTTTTTTGACATGTGAGGTAATTATAATGCAGCGTAGAAGAATCTTTTGGTATTAAAACGTGGAGATTTTATTGAATAGCTTACGCTTGATTTCAAAACTATAAAATGATTGAGCGAGAAAAAGAAAACACAGAGAGGAAATGAAAAGTAGTTCCGTTTTCTGCAGCGAAGAAGTGTAGAATGTAAGAGAAACGAAAACAAACAAGCGAAGAAACAAGCGAGAGAAAAAAAAAGGTGACAGGTGTTTCGATCTTTTCCCCTGCAAATGGCGCATTTGCACAATGCCCCACCACCCCTCCCCTTGAAAAAAAAATGCATAAAAATTGAAACATTCGGACCCGACAACTATTCGGGCCCGATTATCCGTAAATTTTCTGTCTATGTTAATCGGGCCCGAATTAGGCCCGACTCCGATAACTCGCTAAATAATCGGGTTCGAAACAAGTTTTGGTCACAACGTTTTTCGGGCCCCGAATTATTCCATGTTTCGAGCCCGAGTATCATCCGAGTCCGAATTCGACCGAGCCCGAGTAAAAGTGATCGAGCGCGGTAATGAATCGAGCCCACTGGTGGATCGTGCCCGATTTGATGTCGGATACCAGATTCGGGTGTGGTTCTATAACCGAGCCCGACTCAGATAAATCGGCCTCAGTTCCACAGAAACATAAATTGATCCGATTCCGGATTCCGTGTTTTAGGTAAACCCTTCCACTCAACCCTACAAGCCGTTTGTTCATCTCCTTGACTGGAACCCAGGGGAGAAACTGGATGTTTTCGTTTTAGTATATGTTCTGATGCAGCACTCTCGTGACCAGATTTTCTCCAAGAACGTTCTACTCTATATTTGCACGTACTATCACTAACAGCCAGAGGGAGTCCATATTTGTTGACTGGGTTTTGTTTACAAATTTTTCAAAGATTTTCGTAAATTAAATCACCGGTTGTTTCTTTTTCTCTTTTTGTCAACGAAAACGAAAGCACACAGATGGCAAGAATCTACAACGGTATTTGCTGTGCTACAATCACTCATCTCTGAAACTACATGCTAAGAAAAGGGAAGTTTGCAACCAGCTAGCTACACTGTATTATATAGAGCAC
>JAEMWC010001055.1:162500-222500 GCA_016490735.1 Pachyseris speciosa
TTATGGAACTTTTCGTATGCCTTGCCTTTCCTTCTTCTTGTGGTATATTTGTGTACAAGCTAGAGACGTCCATTGATACTAAAATTGTATCTTGGCCTATCTTTGTTTTTTCTATGAAATTGATAAAGTCCGTTGTATCCGGCCCTTAATAAAAGAGTGTTGTTGTTGTGCGATAGGCTGGAGCAGTGTATCCACAAATGAGGATATTCGCTCGGTGGGGCCGTCACAACCCGAGATCATGGGTCTTCCAACCGGTATAGGCTTGTGTATTTTAGTAAGTGTATAGAATATGGGTATTCTTGGCGGATCGGGAGTTTGTGAAAGCCATTTTTTAGTGATGATGTCAATGTGCTTGCCCTGATGTGGTCGATTAATGAGGTCATTAACCTTTTCCTGTGTGCTTTTCACCATCGGTGTTTTTAGAGGCGTATAATGTTCTCTATTGTCGAGTTGCACCTTAGCCTCATGTATTTTCTCTGTTTTATTCATGATGACTGTTGTAGTTCCTTTGTCGGCTTTTTGAGGTTTAAAGCGGGGTTGTTTTTCAACTCCGTTAGAGCTTTGACCTCGTTGCGCGACAGGTTATTTTTGGGCTTAGCTATCGGGATTTTTTTTCGGGATTTTTTCCCAACATATATTTAGGGGAAACCCTTCGCCGTTAATGTGATTCTATTTACTGCGAAATTTGTGGTCCCAACAGATATTTAGAGGAAACCTTTCGCCGTTAATGAGATTCCATTAACTGCGAAGTTGTGGTCCCAACATATATTTAGAGGAAACCTTTCGCCGTTAATGAGATAGCATTTACTGCGAAATTTGTGGTCCCAAAATATATTTAGAGGAAACCTTTCGCCGTTAATGAGATTCCATTTACTGCGAAATTTGTGGTCCCAAAATATATTTAGAGGAAACCTTTCGCCGTTAATGGGATTCCATTTACTGCGAAATTTGTGGTCCCAACATATATTTAGGGGAAACCTTTCGCCGTTAATGAGATTCTATTTACTGCGAAATTTGTGGTCCCAACAGATATTTAGAGGAAACCTTTCGCCGTTAATGAGATTCCATTAACTGCGAAGTTTGTGGTCCCAACATATATTTAGAGGAAACCTTTCGCCGTTAATGAGAAACCATTTACTGCGAAATTTGTGGTCCCAAAATATATTTAGAGGAAACCTTTCGCCGTTAATGAGATTCCATTTACTGCGAAATTTGTGGTCCCAACATATATTTAGGGGAAACCCTTCGCCGTTAATGAGATTCTATTTGCTGCGAAATTTGTGGTCCCAACAGATATTTAGAGGAAGCCCTTCGCCGTTAATAAGATTCCATTGATTGCGAAGTTTGTGGCTCCAAGAAATATTTAGAGGAAACCCTTCGCCGCTACTGAGATTCCATTTACTGCGAAATTTGTGGTTCCAACATATATTTAGAGGAAACCTTTTGCCGTTAACGAGATTACATTTACTACGAAGTTTGTGGTCCCAACATATCTTTAGAGGAAACCCTTCGCCGTTAATGAGATACCATTTACTGCGAAATTTGTGGTCCCAAAACATATTTAGAGGAAACCTTTCGCCCGTTAATGAGATTCCATTTACTGCGAAGTTTGTGGTCCCAACAAATATTTAGAGGAAGCCCTTCGCCGTTAATGAGATTCCATTAACTGCGAAGTTCGTGGTTCCAACATATATTTAGAGGAAACCCTTCGCCGTTAATGAGATTCCATTTACTGCGAAATTTGTGGTCCCAACAAAGATTTAGAGGAAACCTTTCGCCGTTAATGAGATTCCATTTACTGCGAAATTTGTGGTCCCAACAAATATTTAGAGGAAGCCCTTCGCCGCTAATGAGATTCCATTTACTGCGAAATTTGTGGTCCCAACATATATTTAGAGGAAAACCTTTCGCCGTTAATGACATTGCAATAACTGCGAAATTTTCCTTCGGTATATAATAAAAGTATACTGATAAATGTTTTGGCGAAATTTTATTACATTTCTGTAGATAAAATTAACTGCAAAATTTTCATTTATATATATACCCCTGTAAGCTCATCACTTTTTCGCGCAATTTTCATTGGAGAAGTCCTTCTTCAAGTGTTTACACACAAAAACTATTTCGAAGACCATTTTCTTGCACGTTTTCATGTTCTTCATGCGAAATAAATTCGTAAAACTGTTGCTTTTTGAAAACTTTATTCTTGTTTTGGTTGCATCTTGTGCAAGCAGCCAATAATATTAATTCGTGTTTTGGAATTTGACGCATGCCAATCATTCGTGTCAGTTGGCCGTTCCGCTTGACTTCAACTAGTTTTCTTTCCCGCGCGATGGATTAACCTCAGAGATATAATAAATATCTTACTAATCTCATTTTCTCGGTCCGTACTGTAAGTTACGGATCCTCGTTTTTTCCCGTTGATTTATGGCCCGCGCGCTTCGCGCTTGGGCCATATATCAACGGGAAAAAACTCGGTCCGTAACTTACAGTACGGACCTCGAACTCGGTTAGTAAAAGGTATGTATACCCTTATAAACTCTAGTATACCCTTGTAAACCCTGGTATAGCCATACAAACCCTGGTAAACCCTTATAAACCCTAATATACCCTTATAAACCCTAGTATACCCCTATAAACCCTCGTATACCCTTACAAACCCTAGTATACCCCTATAAACCCTAGTATACCCTTATAAACCCTGGTATACCACTATACACCCTGGTAAACCCTTATAAACCCTGGTGTACCCTTATTAACCCTAGTATACCCTTATAAACCCTAGTATACCCCTATAAACCCTGGTATACCCCTATAAACCCTAGTATACCCCTATAAACCCTAGCATACCCTTATAAACCCTAGTATACTCCTATATACCCTTATAAACCCTAGTATACCCCTATAAACCCTGATATACCCCTATAAACCCTAGTATACCCTTATAAACCCTGTATACTCTTATAAACCCTAGTATACCCTTATAAACTCTAGTATATCCTTGTAAACCCTGGTATAGCCATATAAACCCTGGTATACCCTTATAAACCCTGATATACCCTTATAAACCCTAGTATACCCCCATAACCGTCGTATACTCTTACAAACCCTAGTATAGCCCTATAAACACTAGTATACCCTTATAAACCCTGGTTTACTCTTATTAACCCTAGTATACCCTTATAAACCCTAGAATACCCCTATAAACCCTGGTATACCCCTCTAAACCCTAATATACCCCTATAAACCCTGATATACCCCTATAAACCCTAGTATACCCTTATAAACCCTGTATACTCTTATAAACCCTAGTATACCCTTATAAACTCTAGTATACCCTTGTAAACCCTGGTATAGCCATATAAAACCTGGTATACCCTTATACACCCTGATATACCCTTATAAACCCTAGTATACCCCTATAAACCCTCGTATACCCTTACAAACCCTAGTATACCCCTATAAACCCTAGTATACCCTTATAAACCTTGGTTTACCCTATAAACCCTGGTATACCCTTATAAACCCTGCTGTACTCTTATTAACCCTAGTATACCCTTATAAACCCTGGTATACCCCTATAAACCCTGGTATACACCTATAAACCCTAGTATACCCTTAAAAACCCTAGCATACCCTTATAAACCCTAGTTTTCTCCTATATACCCTTATAAACCCTAGTATACCCCTATAAACCCTGATATAACCTTATAAACTCAAGTATACTCTTATAAACCCTATTATACCCCTATAAACCCTAGCATATCCTTACAAACCCTGGTACACCCCTATAAACCCTAATATACCCCTATAAACCCTGGTATAACCCTATAAATCCTAGTATACCCTATAAACCCTGGTATACCCTTATAAACCATAGTACACCCTTATAACCTCTAGTATACTCTTACAAACCCTAGTATACCCCTATAAACCCTAGCATATCCTTACAAACCCTGGTATACCCCTATAAACCCTAGTATATTCCTATGAACCCTGGTATAACCTTATAAACCCTAGTATACCCTTATAAACCTCCTATACCCTTATAAACCCTAGTATACCCTTATGAACTCTAGTATACCCTTGTAAACCCTGGTATACCCATATATATATATTTGATTTCCTTATAAACCCTGGTATACCCTTATAAACTCTAGGATACTCTTATAAACCCTAGTATACCCTATTAAACCCTGGTATACCCTATCAAACCCTGGTATACCACTATAAACCCTGGTATACCCTTATTAACCCTAGCATACCCTTATAAACTCTAGTATACTCTTATAAACCCTAGTATACCCTTATAAACCCTGATATACCCTTATAAACCCTAGTATACCCTTATAAACCGGGTATACCCTTATTAACCCTAGTATACCCTTATAAACTCTAGTATACTCTTATAAACCCTAATATACCCTTATAAACCCCGGTATACCCTTATAAACCCTAGTATACCCTTATAAACCCTGTATACTCTTTTAAACCCTAGTATACCCTTATAAACTCTAGTATACCCTTATAAACTCTAGTATACTCTTACAAACCCTAGTATACCTTTATAAACCCTAGCATACCCTTACAACCCTGGTATACCCCTATAAACACAAATATACCCCTATAAACCTTGGTATACCCTTATAAACCCTAATATACCCCTAAAAACCCTGGTATACCCTTGCAAACCCTAGTATACCCTTATAAACCCTAGTATACCCTTATAAACCCTGGTGTATCCTTAATAACCCTGGTATACCCTTATAAACCCTAGTATACCCTTATAAACTCTAGTATACCCTTATAAATCCTAGTATACCCTTATAAACTCTACTATACCCTTGTAAACCCTGGTATACCCATATAAACCCTGGTATACCTTTATAAACCCTTATATACCCTTATCAACTCTAGTATACCCTTGTAAACCCTGGTAGAGCCATATAAACCCTGGCATACCCTTATAAAACCTGATATACCCTTATAAACCCTAGTATACCCCTATAAACCCTCGTATACCCTTACAAACACTACTATACCCCTATAAACCCTAGTATACCCTTATAAACCCTGGTATACCACTATACACCCTGGTATACCCTTATAAACCCTGGTGTACCCTTATTAACCCTAGTATACCCTTATAAACCCTAGTATACCCCTATAAACCCTGGTATACCCCTATAAACCCTAGTATACTCCTATATACCCTTATAAACCCTAGTATACCCCTATAAACCCTGTATACTCTTATAAACCCTAGTATACCCTTATAAACTCTAGTATATCCTTGTAAACCCTGGTATAGCCATATAAACCCTGGTATACCCTTATAAACCCTGATATACCCTTATAAACCCTAGTACACCCCTACAACCCTCGTATACTCTTACAAACCCTAGTATACCCCTATAAACACTAGTATACCCTTATAAACCCTGGTTTACCACTATAAACCCTGGTATACCCTTATAAACCCTGCTGTACTCTTATTAACCCTAGTATACCCTTATAAACCCTAGAATACCCCTATAAACCCTGGTATATCCCTCTAAACCCTAATATACCCCTATCTACCCTGATATACCCCTATAAACCCTAGTATATCCTTATAAACCCTGTATACTCTTATAAACCCTAGTATACCCTTATAAACTCTAGTATACCCTTGTAAACCCTGGTATAGCCATATAAAACTTGGTATACCCTTATAAACCCTGGTTTACCACTATAAACCCTGGTATACCCTTATAAACCCTGCTGTACTCTTATTAACCCTAGTATACCCTTATAAACCCTGGTATACCCCTATAAGCCCTGGTATACCCCTATAAACCCTAGTATACCCTTAAAAACCCTAGCATACCCTTATAAACCCTAGTTTACTCCTATATACCCTTATAAACCCTAGTATACCCCTATAAACCCTGATATACCCTTAAAAACTCTAGTATACTCTTATAAACCCTATTATACCCCTATAAACCCTAGCATACCCTTACAAACCCTGGTACACCCCTATAAACCCTAATATACCCCTATAAACCCTGGTATACCCCTATAAACCCTAGTATACCCTTATAAACCCTGGTATACCCTTATAATCCATAGTATACCCTTATAAACTCTAGTATACTCTTACAAACCCTAGTATACCCCTATAAAGCCTAGCATATCCTTACAAACCCTGGTATACCCCTATAAACCTTAAGATACCCCTATAAACCCTGGTATACCCTTATAAACCCTCTATACCCTTAAAACCCTAGTATACCCTTATAAACTCTAGTATACCCTTGTAACCCTGGTATACCCATATATCTATATTTATTTTCGTTATAAACCCTAGTATACTCTTTTAAACCCTGGTATACCCTTATTAACCCTAGCATACCCTTATAAACTCTAGTATACTCTTATAAACCCTAATATACCCTTATAAACCCTGGTATACCCTTATAAACCCTAGTTTACCATTATAAACCCTGTATACTCTTATAAGCCCTAGTATACCCTTATAAACTCTAGTATACCCTTATAAACTCTAGTATACTCTTATAAACCCTAGTATACCTTTATAAACCCTAGCATACCCTTACAACCCTGGTATACCCCTATAAACCCTAATATACCCCTATAAACCCTGGTATACCCTTATAAACCCTAATATACCCCTATAAACCCTGGTATACCCTTGTAAACCCTAGTATACCCTTATAAACCCTAGTATACCTTTATAAACCCTGGTATACCCCTCTAAACCCTAGTTTAATATTATAAACCCTGGTATATCCTTATTAACCCTGGTATACTCTTATACACCCTAGTATACCCTTATAAAATCTAGTATACACTTATAAATCCTAGTATACCCTTATAAACTCTAGTATACCCTTGTAAACCCTGGTATACCCCTATAAACCCTAGTATACCCTCATAAACCCTAGTCTACCCTTATAAACCGGGTATACCCTTATTAACCCTAGTATACCCTTATAAACTCTAGTATACTCTTATAAACCCTAATATACCCTTATAAACCCCGGTATACCCTTAGAAACCCTAGTATACCCTTATAAACTCTAGTATACCCTTGTAAACCCTGGTATACCCCTATAAACCCTGGCATACCCTCATAAACCCTAGTCTACCCTTATAAACAGGGTATACCCTTATTAACCCTAGTATACCCTTATAAACCCTAGTATACCCCTATAAACCCTGGTATACCCCTATAAACCCTAGTATACTCCTATATACCCTTATAAACCCTAGTATACCCCTATAAACCCTGTATACTCTTATAAACCCTAGTATACCCTTATAAACTCTAGTATATCCTTGTAAACCCTGGTATAGCCATATAAACCCTGGTATACCCTTATAAACCCTGATATACCCTTATAAACCCTAGTATACCCCATAACCGTCGTATACTCTTACAAACCCTAGTATAGCCCTATAAACACTAGTATACCCTTATAAACCCTGGTTTACTCTTATTAACCCTAGTATACCCTTATAAACCCTAGAATACCCCTATAAACCCTGGTATACCCCTCTAAACCCTAATATACCCCTATAAACCCTGATATACCCCTATAAACCCTAGTATACCCTTATAAACCCTGTATACTCTTATAAACCCTAGTATACCCTTATAAACTCTAGTATACCCTTGTAAACCCTGGTATAGCCATATAAACCCTGGTATACCCTTATAAACCCTGATATACCCTTATAAACCCTAGTACACCCCTACAACCCTCGTATACTCTTACAAACCCTAGTATAACCCTATAAACACTAGTATACCCTTATAAACCCTGGTTTACCACTATAAACCCTGGTATACCCTTATAAACCCTGCTGTACTCTTATTAACCCTAGTATACCCTTATAAACCCTAGAATACCCCTATAAACCCTGGTATATCCCTCTAAACCCTAATATACCCCTATCTACCCTGATATACCCCTATAAACCCTAGTATATCCTTATAAACCCCGGTATACCCTTAGAAACCCTAGTATACCCTTATAAACTCTAGTATACCCTTGTAAACCCTGGTATACCCCTATAAACCCTGGTATACCCTCATAAACCCTAGTCTACCCTTATAAACAGGGTATACCCTTATTAACCCTAGTATACTCTTATAAACTCTAGTATACTCTTATAAACCCTAATATCCCCTTATAAACCCTGGTGTACCCTTATAAACCCTAGTATACCCTTATAAACCCTGTATACTCGTATAAACCCTAGTATACCATTATAAACTCAGGTATACCCTTATAAACTCTAGTATTCTCTTATAAACCCTAGTATACCTTTATAAACCCTAGCATACCCTTACAACCCTGGTATACCCCTATAAACCCAAATATACCCCTATAAACCCTGGTATACCCTTGTAAACCCTAGTATACCCTTATAAACCCTAGTATACCCTTATAAACCCTGGTATACCCGTATATACCCTAGTCTATCATTATAAACCCTGGTATATCCTTATTACCCTCGTATACCCTTATAAACCCTAGTATACCCTTATAAACTCTAGTATACCCTTATAAACCCTAGTATACCCTTATAAACTCTAGTATACCCTTGTAAACCCTGGTATACCCATATAAACCCTGGTATACCCTTATAAAACCTGATATACCCTTATAAACCCTAGTATACCCCTATAAACCCTCGTATACCCTTACAAACACTACTATACCCCTATAAACCCTAGTATACCCTTATAAACCCTGGTATACCACTATACACCCTGGTATACCCTTATAAACCCTGGTGTACCCTTATTAACCCTAGTATACCCTTATAAACCCTAGTATACCCCTATAAACCCTGGTATACCCCTATAAACCCTAGTATACTCCTATATACCCTTATAAACCCTAGTATACCCCTATAAACCCTGTATACTCTTATAAACCCTAGTATACCCTTATAAACTCTAGTATACCCTTGTAAACCCTGGTATAGCCATATAAACCCTGGTATACCCTTATAAACCCTGATATACCCTTATAAACCCTAGTACACCCCTACAACCCTCGTATACTCTTACAAACTCTAGTATACCCCTATAAACACTAGTATACCCTTATAAACCCTGGTTTACTACTATAAACCCTGGTATACCCTTATAAACCCTGCTGTACTCTTATTAACCCTAGTATACCCTTATAAACCCTAGAATACCCCTATAAACCCTGGTATATCCCTCTAAACCCTAATATACCCCTATCTACCCTGATATACCCCTATAAACCCTAGTATATCCTTATAAACCCTGTATACTCTTATAAACCCTAGTATACCCTTATAAACTCTAGTATACCCTTGTAAACCCTGGTATAGCCATATAAAACTTGGTATACCCTTATAAACCCTGGTTTACCACTATAAACCCTGGTATACCCTTATAAACCCTGCTGTACTCTTATTAACCCTAGTATACCCTTATAAACCCTGGTATACCCCTATAAGCCCTGGTATACCCCTATAAACCCTAGTATACCCTTAAAAACCCTAGCATACCCTTATAAACCCTAGTTTACTCCTATATACCCTTATAAACCCTAGTATACCCCTATAAACCCTGGTATACCCTTATAAACCCTAGTTTACCATTATAAACCCTGTATACTCTTATAAGCCCTAGTATACCCTTATAAACTCTAGTATACCCTTATAAACTCTAGTATACTCTTATAAACCCTAGTATACCTTTATAAACCCTAGCATACCCTTACAACCCTGGTATACCCCTATAAACCCTAATATACCCCTATAAACCCTGGTATACCCTTATAAACCCTAATATACCCCTATAAACCCTGGTATACCCTTGTAAACCCTAGTATACCCTTATAAACCCTAGTATACCTTTATAAACCCTGGTATACCCCTCTAAACCCTAGTTTAATATTAGAAACCCTGGTATATCCTTATTAACCCTGGTATACTCTTATACACCCTAGTATACCCTTATAAACTCTAGTATACACTTATAAATCCTAGTATACCCTTATAAACTCTAGTATACCCTTGTAAACCCTGGTATACCCCTATAAACCCTAGTATACCCTCATAAACCCTAGTCTACCCTTATAAACCGGGTATACCCTTATTAACCCTAGTATACCCTTATAAACTCTAGTATACTCTTATAAACCCTAATATACCCTTATAAACCCCGGTATACCCTTAGAAACCCTAGTATACCCTTATAAACTCTAGTATACCCTTGTAAACCCTGGTATACCCCTATAAACCCTGGTATACCCTCATAAACCCTAGTCTACCCTTATAAACAGGGTATACCCTTATTAACCCTAGTATACTCTTATAAACTCTAGTATACTCTTATAAACCCTAATATCCCCTTATAAACCCTGGTGTACCCTTATAAACCCTAGTATACCCTTATAAACCCTGTATACTCGTATAAACCCTAGTATACCATTATAAACTCAGGTATACCCTTATAAACTCTAGTATACTCTTATAAACCCTAGTATACCTTTATAAACCCTAGCATACCCTTACAACCCTGGTATACCCCTATAAACCCAAATATACCCCTATAAACCCTGGTATACCCTTGTAAACCCTAGTATACCCTTATAAACCCTAGTATACCCTTATAAACCCTGGTATACCCGTATAAACCCTAGTCTATCATTATAAACCCTGGTATATCCTTATTACCCTCGTATACCCTTATAAACCCTAGTATACCCTTATAAACTCTAGTATACCCTTATAAACCCTAGTATACCCTTATAAACTCTAGTATACCCTTGTAAACCCTGGTATACCCATATAAACCCTGGTATACCTTTATAAACCCTTATAAACCCTTATCAACTCTAGTATACCCTTGTAAACCCTGGTATAGCCATATAAACCCTGGTATACCCTTATAAACCCTGATATACCCTTATAAACCCTAGTATACCCCTATAAACCCTCGTATACCCTTACAAACCCTAGTATACCCCTATAAACCCTAGTATATTCTTATAAACCCTGGTATACCTTTATAAACCCTGGTATACCCTTATAAAATCCTTGTGTACCCTTATTAACCCTAGTATACCCTTATAAACCCTAGTATACCCCTATAAACCCTCGTATACCCTTACAAACCCTAGTATACCCCTATAAACCCTAGTATATTCTTATAAACCCTGGTATACCTTTATAAACCCTGGTATACCCTTATAAAATCCTTGTGTACCCCTATAAACCCTAGCATACCCTTATAAACCCTAGTATACTCCTATATACCCCTATAAACCCTAGTATACCCCTATAAACCCTGATATACCCTTATAAACCCTAGTATACCCTTATAAACTCTAGTATACTCTTATGAACCCTAGTATACCCCTATAAACCCTAGCATACCCTTACAAACCCTTGTATACCCGTATAAACCCTAATATACCCCTATAAACCCTGGTATACCCCTATACACCCTAATATACCCTTATAAACCCTGTATACTCTTATAAACCCTAGTATACACTTATAAACTCTAGTATACCCTTATAAACTCTAGTATACTCTTATAAACCCTAGTATACCTTTATAAACCCTAGCATACCCTTACAACCCTGGTATACCCCTATAAACTCAAATATACCCCTATAAACCCTGGTATACCCTTATAAACCCTAATATACCCCTATAAACCCTGGTATACCCTTGTAAACCCTAGTATACCCTTATAAACCCTAGTGTACCCTTATAAACCCTGGTATACCCCTATAAACCCTAGTCTATCATTATAAACCCTGGTATATCCTTATTAACCCTGGTATACCCTTAGAAACCCTAGTAAACCCTTATAAACTCTAGTATACCCTTATAAACCCTAGTATACTCTTATAAACACTAGTATACCCTTGTAAACCCTGGCATACCCATATAAACCCTGGTATACCTTTATAAACCCTTATATACCCTTACAAATCCTAGTATACCCCTATAAACCCTAGTATACCCTTATAAAGCCTGGTATACCCTTATAAACCATAGTATACCCTTGTGAACCCTGGTATACCCTTATAAACCCTAGTATACCCTAATAAACCCCAGTATACCGTTGTAAACCCCAGTATACCCTTATACACCCTAGTATACCCTTGTAAACGCTTTTATACCCTTTTGAAACCTAGTATACTCTAGAAAAACCCAGCATATCCTTATAAACCCTAATATACCCTTATAAACCCTAATATACCCTTATAAACCCCTGTGTACCACTACGAACCCCAGTATACCCTTAGAAACCCCTGTATACCACTATAAACTCAAGTATACCCTTATAAACCCTCATATACTCTTATAAACTCTAGTATAAGGATATACCTCACAAATTAATGTGATTTGGTAAGCTTAAGCCACTCTAAAGGCACTAAGGCCACATGGTAGCGGGCATTACCCCTTAAATCTACCAAAGCAAAGATTGAGCCCAAGCATTAGCAGCCATGGACAGCTGTTTCGGCCTTGTTAGGCCTCATCAGCATGGCATAGCTAATGCTCAGGCTCAAGTACCCACATATCCATAAAACAAGCAGTGAAAACGTAAAGCTTGTGGGATGTGGCTGGAGTGACAAGGATATACCTCACAAATTAATGTGATTTGGTAAGCTTAAGCCACTCTAAAGGCACTAAGGCCACATGGTAGCGGACATTACCCCTTAAATATTAATTTGTGAGGTATATCCTTGTCACTCCAGCCACATCCCACAAGCTTTACGTTTTCACTGCTTGTTTTAGTGATATGTGGGTACTTGAGCCTGAGCATTAGCTATGCCATGCTGATGAGGCCTAACAAGGCCGAAACAGCTGTCCATGGCTGCTAATGCTTGGGCTCAATCTTCGCTTTGGTAGATTTAAGGGGTAATGCCCGCTACCATGTGGCCTTAGTGCCTTTAGAGTGGCTTAAGCTTACCAAATCACATTAATTTGTGAGGTATATCCTTGTCACTCCAGCCACATCCCACAAGCCTTACGTTTAAACTCTAGTATACCCTAGCAAACCCTAGTATACCCTTATAAACCTTAATAAACCCTTATTTTATCCTTGCTAGCCCTAGTAAACCTTAGGGTACCCTAGTAGCGTTACTGTAAACCTTAGCGCACCCCAGTAAACCCCATCACACCTTTTTAAACCCTAGTATACCCTACTAAACCCCTTTATGCCCTTGTAAGCCGTTGTTTGCCCTATTGAACCCTAGCAGAGCATTGTAAACCCTTGAAAACCCTAGTCATGCTTATAAAACCTTGAGTAAACCCCCAAAATGTTCTAGTAAACCCTGTTATACCTGTGTAAATTCCAAAATATCCTAGTAAACCCTGTACACTCTAAAAACCGTAACACCCTTTTAAACCTCATTTTAGTTATGTAAAACCTAAAACACCCTTGTAAACCCTACTACACCGTTCTAATCCCAAGCATATCCCTGGAAAGCCAGCCTAATAATAATAATAATAATAATAATAATAATAATAATAATAATAATAATAATAATAATAATAATAATAATCAACTTTATTTAACGAGGGTAGACACGTAACAGTAAAAAACTGAAAAACCAGTGGCCCTCAATATATAACACAAAGGAACAAAAATATTGGGTAAAATCAAGAAACTAGAATAATAAAAATTCAATTAAAATACGCTATGAAAAAATGGAGCACAATTAAACTAGAGGATAAAACGACCTAAGTGTTTGTAGCTGTCCTTAAAATATACAATCATGGCCTTCTTAAAACTTGCCAAACTTGGTTTGCTTCTAATATTACTTGGTATCATATTTCAGAGGCGTGTGGTCGATACTGTGAAAGACCTTCCTCCCTCTGACTCCCGTTTGAATCGGGGACAGATAAGGTTTAATAGTTCATGTCTGCTTGGTCTTTCATTGATATCAGCGTTTCTCGTCAGCATCTGAGACATATAAGATGGACAGTCCCCAGACAGTCGTTTGTATACCATTAATAACCTATTCACTTTGGCCTCGTGAAAAAATGGAACCCAATCCTATTTCGATCTAAACAGTTGTACGCTATTCGCTTTAGTATCGGCCCCGAGAATTACACGTGCCGCGCGTTTCTGAAGTTTAAAAACTTTCTGTATATTCTCGACAGAACAAGATGTCCATACGGTTGATGCATATAGCATCGTCTGCTTGATCATAGCATTATAGTAGAGTTTCCGTTGGTCTAGCGGCAGGAAGCGCCTTATTTTCCGCAACACGGCGATTCTCTGCGATAGCTTCGTGCATAGTTTTTCAACGTGTTGGTCAAAAGTAAGCTGGCTGTCAATCGGGACCCCTAATAGTTTATGCGAGCTCACTTGTTCAAGTTCAGTAGAATTTACGTGTAACTGCAGAGTGGACTGTTCCATTTTCTTGGCTAACCGTTTGCCAGTAACAACTGCATAGATTTTGTTCTGGTTTCATTAAGTATCATTTTGTTGTCTGCTGACCAATTCAAGATTTCATCAATATCCGTCTGAAGGCCGTCCGAGATATCATTCGGTGCCGTCGTATAATGGGTGGAGTAGCTAATAGTTGTGTCGTCGGCATAAATATCAGCCACAGAGTGCTGCAGTGTTGCAGGTAAGTCATTAATAAATACAAGGAATAGAATTGGTCCTAAGATGCTGCCCTGTGGAACTCCAGATGTTATGGCCCTTTTAGTAGAATGGTACCCGTTTATGTTCACATACTGGCATCTACCATTCAGATAGTCACGGAATAGGGGTAACCTGCTCTCATCCACTCCAAGGGCCCTTAATTTTAAAAGTAGTAATTTATGGTCGATCAGATCAAACGCCTTCTTGTAATCAATAAAAACAAGTCCAGTGACTTTATCATTGTCAAGGTTGAACAGTTACTGGTCTACCAATTGGATAAGCGCAGTTTCAGTGGAATGAGATTTTCTAAACCCAGACTGGAGAGGGTGGAACAAATCATTCTCCTTCAAGAAGTTACATAGATGATCGCAAATGTGTTTCTCCAGCACTTTCGAAAGAATTGGGAGCACAGAAATCGGTCTATAGTTGTTCTTATCATTCCTACTGCCGTTTCCTTTAAAAACAGTGGTGACTTTTGCGATCTTCCAGATGGTAGGGAAAGTCTGTGCAGACAGGCAGTAATTCAATAACTTCGTCAGCGATGGTGCAATTGCTGGAGCAGCAATTCTAAGCATTTTAGCACTGATGCCGTCGTCTCCGGTGGCCTTATGGGTTGGAATAGATAACAGCAACTCTACAACCCTCTTCTGAGTTATTCTTGGGAGGTCAAATGCACCAATGCCTTTTCTGATAGTAGTCGTCGTTGAGATGACGTTCAACGAGCTAAGCTCGAGCGCTGCAACCAGTTTCTTCGGTTGATCGACAAAAAACGAGTTTAGTATCTCAGCAATGCTTTGCTTATCCGAGATATTTGTCTCGTTTTCAACAAGTTCCTGACATGAGGGAACGTCTTTCTCCCCATTCCCCCAACTCCCTCCAACTCTTTTCGCTCGCCGTTTTCCTTGCTGGAACGGGCTATGGTTTTCCTCATTCTGGCTACGGCCATGCTAGAGTCTATAGTTGGAAAAAAGACAGTCAGAAATGAAACCCTATTTCTGAAGTTTTGAATCATCAAGAAAGGCACAGGAGCTCGAGAGAAAGGAGGGAAAATATCGAGTGTAGCTAAATGTCGAGGGTCGAGGGTAAAAGCCACGGGTAAGGGTGAGGGTGAGTGTTTTGTATGAACCCCAAGATGAAAATCTGTTTACTTTTGAATTTTAGTTTTTTATGACGTCGCGTGAAAATCCTTTATATGATTATTTATGTAAATTCGCGCTATGGTAGATCTGCAATCGCAGTACTTTCTAACTTTTATCCATAGAGGTGTGTATGCAGGGGCAAGGTGCTGTTCCATGACAGGCCCTCCATTTCCTTGTTATTTTCGTATTTATTTAATATATATTATTTGATTTTTTCCATTTTCTTCCCTTACCCTCGACCCTCACCCTCACTCTCACCCGCGACTTTTGCCTTCGACATTAAGTACACTAAAAAATATCCATAAAAAGCCTTGCACGAACTCCGTGTAGTTGGCTTGGAAGTTTCTTTTGTCGCTTTCACAATCGACCCACATGTTTCCAGTGTTGAGGCAACCGCAAGTCACGTCTCATTGCACCTAATGAATATCTCCCGGTAGACTCTGATGTCCCCAAGGGTTACATTTAATCACGTAAAATGGGGGTGGAAGGCCTACACGTCTCCTACTAAAAGTTGGGTCATTTTGTTGAGATGAAGAATGTCAAGGGCATTGAAGGATCGATCACAGCTCTTCTTGTTCACATTTTCTATCATCTCTCGTAAGTTTAGCATTTCTGTAATAAGAGCAGCAGCAACTGATTCTTGGCAAAGGTCTTCGACGCTTTCAGCCATCACAATAAGAGGTTCCGTTTCGTTTACTTTACTGTGCGCATCACTGTAAGAATGTCCCGCCGCTTTTGCTTCCTCAGTTACTGGTGTTCCTCGTTTAAGTGGCACGTTTTCGGTCACCGAAGGAACATCGTCCTCGCGTACATTAGCTGGGGCCACAGGCGTAACTCTTGTACTGCAAATGTGTTTTTCTGCGGAGATTTTTTTGTTATGATGGTAAAATAAAATAGTCAATAATGCGATGGCTAATTCTACGGAAATACGAGTAGCTCCTGAAATCAGAGATCTGTTCAAAAGTCGGTGGAGGCCTTCGTTTCGCTCGGTGCCACATCCAGGAGGAATGTCTGATAAACACCCTTTCTTAATATGTTCACGCAGGTTAATGATCTCTGCGAATGTCGCATTGGTAAGGGGGTTGTCTGGAATGTTACTCCAGCGGTCAACGAAAGAATTCAGATTTCTTTCAATCTTTTCTTTCGCAGGTGTATTTTTATGACGGGTTCGACCTTGGTCGTCATCCTCTCTAAATACTTGAACAAATTCCTTGGTGACTTGATTATACAATGAATTTTGTCGCAAGAATGTTTTAGTAATTCTTTGACAAGCATGAAACAGGTCAAGTTTAACGGCTGCATTGGGGAAGATATTGGCGTATTTGTTACGAACACGACAGCAATCATCGACGCAAACAAGCTCTACTGTATTTCCCGTGAGCGAATTCCTTTTCTTGAGGTCAGCTAGAAGGTCTTCAATTTCACTAAAAGTTGTAGACTTGGTTAATCTCCAGGCAACGACTTCTCCAAATTCGTTCAAACTGATAAACAATTGACTGAACTGCGTAACGAATGCATTGTCTGTTTCTCTTACCAATCCGACATTACGACTAATCTTGAAGATGTGATCGCAAGACAAGGCTGATACAGACAAACTGTTCATCGCTTTTACATAGATGGACCTGTTCTGTTGGAAATTGTATAGGAAAATTTTCATTAATTGATCATTACTAGGAAAAGAATAAAGAACATTGCTGTGGAAATATGTTGCGTCAGACAAGTTGACAGGAAAACTGCCACAAGCACTGGAGTCAGTAGAGTCGTCTTCTTTGTAGATATTCACGAAAATTTAATGATGCCAGACCCTCGCTTATCTTCAAGAAGTTAACACCCTTAACGATCTCAGTGTCGATAAAATGAATTATCGCCTTTGTAAAGCCAGATCGCTGAAAAATTACAGCAGGAAAATATTCTTGAATATAACTGGGCAAGACGTTATGAATATCTGGTGTAGTTGCTCGCATCAAATGACGTCACCCACCATTAACACAAAGATATATTCTTGCCAACTCAAATCTGTTCAACCTCTTTCTTTGATCGCAGCTTAAAGAATTAAGTCGATAACGCTAAGATAATCAAACGAAAACGAAGTATACCTAACAGCTAAAGACTAAGTAATAACCAGGCAAACAGATTTACTCGCGATCGTGTAGAATTAAAGACTCATCCACGGTGTTCTATATAAAAACATGTGAAACTCACAAGTGACGTAAAACAAATAACAAAGAACGAACAAGACAACAAAGAGTCATTCATATACAACAGAAAAACAATTGCTCGAAAACAAAGGGAAAAGTCACAAGTTTTAAAATCAGGAATTAGCGGAAGTTCCGCGGAAGTGGAACTTAAAGATTTAAATTGCATTTTTTCTTTTCAGATAATTTTTTGGACGCTTTCAACAAGGAGGGAATCAATAATCGATATTCACATATAGAGATGATTTTTATCTTATTGTTAGCATAAATATTGCGGAATTTTTGTTCCAAGTGTTCCGACTAATGACAATGTTTGCAGCCACTTTGTCACTACATTACCCCTCTGTAAATCCAATTGCATAGGTCTCGAGTGGAAAACAAAGCTATCATAGATGTAATCGGCTCATAATTTGACTCAATTCTCAACGCGTGGAGGACTAATGTGAACTTCCGGAAAGCCTCAAATCAATTAAAAAGAAATAAAGTTTTTTTTTCCTATAGGGAATAGGGTATACTAGGGTTTACAAGGGTATAATAGGGTTTACTGGGGTATACTAAGGTTTTATAAGGGTAGACGGGGTTTAGAAGGCTATATTGGGTTTATAGGGGTATACTAGGGTTTATAAGGGTATACTAAGGTTTATAAGGGTATACTAGGGTTTATAAGGGTATACCATAGGGTTTATAAGGGTATACTGGGGTTTAAAAGGGTATACTAGGGTTTATAAGGGTATATTGGGTTTCAAAAGGCTATACTGGGGTTTAAAAGGGTATACTAGGGTTTGTAGGGGTATACCAGGGTTTATACAGGTATACTGGGGTTAATAAGGGTATACTGGAGTTTACAAGGGTATGCTAAGGTTTGTAGGGATATACTAGGGTTTATAAGGGTATACTATGGTTTATAGGGGTATACTAGGGTTTGAAAGGGTATACTAGGGTTTACTAGGGTATACTGGGGTTTATAGGGTATACTAGGGTTTATGCCAGGCTTTATAAGGGTATACCAGGGTTTATAAGGGTATACCAGGATTTATAAGGGTATACTAGGGTTTATAGGGTATACTAGAGTTTATAAGGGTATACTAGGGTTTATAAAGGTATATAGGTATATACTAGGGTTTATAGGAGCATACTAGGGTTTATAAGGGCATACTAGGGTATACTAGGGTTTGCTAGGGTATAATAGGGTTTATAGGAGTATACTAGGGTCTATAAGGGTATACTAGGGTTTACAAGGGTATACTAGGGTTTATAAGGGTATATAGGGGTATACTACGGTTTATAAGGGTATACTAGGGTTTAAAAGGGTATACTAGTGTTTGCTAGGGTTTAAAGGAGTATACCAGGGTTTACTAGGGTATACTAGGGTGTATAAGGGTATACTGGGGTTTATAACAGTATACTGGGGTTTATAAGGGTATAATAGAGTTTATAAGGGTATACTAGGGTTTATAAGGGTATAGCAGGGTTTTCTAGGGTATACTAGGGTTTATAGGAGTATGCTAGGGTTTATAAGGGTATACTAGGGTTTATATGGGTATACTAGGGTTTATAAGGGTATACTAGAGTTTAAAAGGGTATACTAGGGTTTATATGGGTATACCAGGGCTTATAAGGGTATACTAGAGTTTAAAAGGGTATACTAGGGTTTATAAGGGTATACCAGGGTTTATAAGGGTATACTAGGGTTTAAAAGGGTATACTAGGGTTTATAAAGGTATATTGGGTTTCAAAAGGCTATACTGGGTTTAAAAGGGTATACTAGGGTTTGTAGGGGTATACCAGGGTTTATATGGGTATACTGGGGTTTATAAGGGTATACCAGGGTTTGCTAGAGTATACTTGGGTTTATAGGAGTATACTAGGGTTTATAAGGGTATATAGGGGTATACCAGGGTTTATAGGGGTATACCAGGGTATATAGGGGTATACTAGGGTTTATAAGGGTATACTAGAGTTTATAGGAGTATACTAGGGTTTATAAGGGTGTATAGGGGTATACTAGGGTCTATAGGGGTATACCAGGGTATATAGGGGTATACTGGGGTTTATAAGGGTATACTAGAGTTTATAGGAGTATACTAGGGTTTATAAGGGTATATAGGGGTATACTAGGGTTCATAAGGGATACTAGAGTTTATAAGTGTATACTAGGGTATACTAAGGATGTGCGGGTGACTATTTGTGTGTTAACATGAATTATATGCCCCTGGATGTAAGAAGTCACGAAAGGAGAGCGATATATAAGCTGATCGCCGATTGGGCAGAAAAAAACATTCCTCGCCAGAAGATTTCCGCCCAACCAGGAGGCTGGATTTCGATGGCTTCTGGAACTAGTCCGATAAAGAAATGTTCCCAAAGGCTCTCCCGTCTGTCTTGTAAACTTTCGCTCGTCCCGAATCCTCCTTCCATCCCGACTATTTGCCCCTGGGTCTCCGAGGATGGGCAGGTGCTCGATGTAAAGTATTAAAAGCTGTTCTGGAAACTCGATACATACCTGTAAGCAGCCAATGTGGTCATTTGCAAAGAGGTTAAAGGATGTATTTAGTGTCACCAGTGTGGCCTAAAAAATCTCCTTCGCTTCAGCTGTGATGAAGAGCTCCACAAATTAAATCCCCTTCATGACAGAGACATCTTTCATGAAGGGTTCTTCAAACCAGTGGCACCCACTGTTTCCCTTGACAGTAATGGTGACTTAATTACAACAGGTATTTTGATTGTATAGTACATGTATCTTCTAAACTTTAACTTTGTACGTTACCAAGCAGTTACAGTGCATGAGTGCTGGCACTGTGTTAAGTACTACTCATTCTCTGTGGGACTTGACTTACCGTTAACATCAAACGTATTCAGTATAAAGGGGCTGCCACAGTCTTATGGCTTAGTAGGCGGGGGACTAGGTGTAGAGTGGCAATGTGGCTGTAATTGGCCCAAAAGGCTGGTACAAGGCCTCCAATCTGGTGATTGAAAGCTTCAACAAAAGTATGATCTTCAAACCACTTGATTATACATGCACCCTGCCATGGCCTCATGGCCTAATGTATAATTGACTTGATAATATAAATTATTATTACTTACACTGTATTTATTTTTTACAGTGAGATGCTTTCCACCACAATCATCCTCATATCTAAGCTTTCAGTGTTCAGCCCTTTCTTGTCAGTTGGGGTAGTCTGCTGATAAATGCATAGTGGTGACTGCTGAGGGTAAATTGTTTACCATAATAATTATTAATGATACATTCTTACCAATATCTCTTCTTTCTATACACCAAAATGGGAAATGGTTTTGTCAGTTCTGCCAAGAAAATAATTTAGATATTGTCTTCATGAAAAAAGAGTAATGGCTGTTTATAGCATTTTGATTCAGTAAATATTGTGTTAAATGCAGAAGATAAGAAATTTTGTTAATGTCATTTACCTTTTTCTATAAGAAAAGAAGTTTGTACACTGTATGTATTAATTACCAGAAAAAAATACTATGAATATGTGAACAATCATCACAGTTACAGTGTATGAAAATAAGGCCTGAAAAAATTTCAGCCTTGTGCTGCATAAGTAGTGTTCATACATGTAACTGCGATGATCATTCACATATTCATTCTCTAATTTGCAGTTCAGATATATCATTTCTCACATAAAAAATACAGTAACGTTTATGTTGATTGGGTTTTCTCATTTTTTCACACAAAGATTTGATTTCAATGTACTAATATCTATCTTATCAGTGTGCTAAATGTAAGAGGAGCTTTAGTCCTCGGGAGCTAGATAATGTAATTCAGCTTGGGTATTGGCCTGGCACTATTGCCAATACCAAATACATTTTTGCGCAAGATTTGTTTAAGAAGTGGCACGTCCTCCAGAAGAGGATTCCAGGATCGTCTGAGAGTGGTTTCATGAGATCTCTTGGGGGATTTGTCAATTTCAAAATAAATAGCGACCAGCCTCACTGATAGTGTGTGAAAATGTCTATAATTTAAGTGTTTACCATTAACCATAATTATGTGGAGGAATCTGTGATTTAACAGATCAATTATTGATCTATATACCTGTTTTTCCTAACAAATTTGCAAGCAAAGGTTTTGTATGAAATAAACTCCTATCCTCATTGGCAAACATGTAAAATTCCAGTTGGCACTGGGTAATAATGTGTTACTACATGTGTGTAATTATATTGTTCCCTGGTGAAGTAATGTTTACAGGTTTATTCATTGGCTGAGCAATAAGGAATGTGTATGTCTCTTTAATCCAAGGTTGTAACCAATGTGTTTAGGTGGGTGTCATTAAAATGACAGTGCATTTAGCACTGCACATAAAGAGTGGAAGTTTTATAGCCATGAAGTGGACCTGCTACAATCCAAAGACTTGATGACATGCCCAACTTGTTCTGTCTACCAGCATTCTGTCCATGTGGATGGAAATGCAAAGTTGTATAGGTACAAATCAGCAGGAATGTAAGTTCAGGTTATTTTTTTCATGTGTGTTGAAAATCCTAATTAGCTTGTTTGAAGGTTTGACATTATGTGGGGGCGGCGCGGCCCCCTTACCAGAATTAAGTATACTTTAAGTGTATCAATTTTATCTTCTAAGTATACTGCAAAAACAGTACATAAGTATACATACAGTATACTTTAAGTATACTTTGAATAGCTACTCAAAGTATACTTGTAGTATACTTGCTCCCACCTGAAATTGGAACAACCAAAAGTATACTTTAAGTATATTTATAATCTACTCTGGAGTAGACTTATAGTATACTTTACATTAAAATCCCACAGTACTAGCAACATGGTAAGTACAACAAAAGTATACTTACACGTACACCAGAGTAAGCTGTTATTGGTAAAAGGTACATGCATGCAGATTGAATTACAACCACGTTACGCACTACTAATTGTACAGTTTTAGTTGTGGTAAAGTATTCTTTAATGCACAATCATAATAACGATCAAAATCATGACAATTTACTTTTTACTATAACATTTGGAAAGCACACATCACTTCCTTAATTGAATCTTGGTTAAATTTTTCATAATAACATTGTCTTGATAATAAAAACATATTTTCTTTAAGAATACGTCCCGTAAAGTTTTTAAAATCAATTACATAATTGTCTGATACATGTTCATAATGTAATTCTTATGTTTCAATGTTCAACTGCCAACAAGAACAATAAACAGTATCAATATTTTCTAGCATGGTTCATTAAATTCTAAACATCAGTGACCACAATTTAGAAAGTTTTTGTTTACTCATCTGAAAATACTATTTCCCAAGAAGGTACCCTCCAGACCAAGTGGCAACAAGTGGCCTATTGATGGATTGTCTTTGTCCACTTATACATATGCATGTACAAAAATCTTCAAATCCTGAGATAGTACGAGACTTCCAGGTTTTTAAAGGGCCTTAGTCAGCCACACCTTTGTTTTTGTTTACATGCGAGAGTTTGGCTATTATATTTTATTCAGAGCATGTCGAAATGAAGGAAATCACGTTGAAATTACTTAAGATAATTAAACACTTTTCAGGAACACAACTTACAGTAAAGCAATAAGATATCACTTTACAGGCAGTATCAATAATATTTCGATGGCATGGAAAATGGCGGAGGCTGACTAGGGTCCTTTTAAGTTGGGTCAGTGAACTTGGAGGTGTCACTTAATAAGACCCATCACCAAATAGAGATCTTTGGCTTATTTTTTAAACTGACAAATTTTTATAACTTTAACAACTTTTACAGAACAATGTAATTCCTCTTAATTCTTGTAATTTTGTCAAGAAATGACCTCTGAGAGTAACTTCAATAATAATTATTATATAATGCAAAGTTCTATCTCATCTTCTCCAAATCACAACAATACCATTAGTTTTGCATTTTATCAGATTACTCATCAGCTGACTCTCCTGAATGTGAAGAATCCCTTTCAACAGTCCTTGAAGGCTGCCATCCACTTGCCCTTGTGGTTATTGAACTGATCTTGTTCCTGAGGGCCTGTTTTATTGCAGCCAGTTTCCCTCCTTCTTTCACTGCAAAATCTGAGAGGAACAGGAAAAAAGTTAGAGTCAGGAAGATACTGTATGTAAAATTTACCAAAACTGGTAGAGCAGGTATCTACAGAACAACATGTCAGCAATGGGTGTGTCATACTCATGCTGTGATGACAGTTCCTGTCTGTATTACAGGACTAAAATGGTTGTGTCCCACAATATAAATTTAAAAAAAAGTTGAATGTTTCCACCAGCAGTTTTACTTATCATGATATCTCTTAGTGGCTTAATTAACCATGACTAAATCAATCACTTTGGCTAATTGTGAAACACAGGCAATCCAGTGAGGTAACATTTAGATAGCAGAAAGTACAGGAAAATGATTGCAAACAAACCCTGAATGGTTCTGGTGTTACTTCATTGATCATTGAAAGTGGCACATTACTTATGCATAGTATTGTAAAACTAAAGCAAACATAAATTACTCTTAACACTCATGTAATAACTCTATGAGATGATTATAACAATTTTTTATGCTTTGCACCTTGTTTTCTGTTTATCTGTTTGTGTCCAATGCAGATTCAAAAACTAATGCCAATCGAGCTCTAGCAAGTAGAAGTAATCAATACATGCCCTACCCAAGCCTTACCTAGTATAGAGGAAAGAATATCTGCATTTATAGATTCTTTTGCATTGGCACCAGTCAAATTCTTGCCAACCAATTCAAAGTTCTTGTAAAAACAACTCAGGAGAAAACATGCTGCTGATGTTGGGCTGGTTTTGCTTTTTGCTGTATTCAGATGGTCTTCATATAGGAACACCCCTCGTCCTTTTGACAGTTCAACCATCTAATTAAAAAAAAACCAGAAGTTTACCTATCAGAGTTTTGTATTTGTTGACTAGAATCCAGCCATAACTAAGCACCCTCTGTCCAATGAGTGCACCTCCTTTGATACCTTTGTTAACGTAAGAACTGTAATATATAGATTTGGGCCAGGTTCTTCAAAGCCCGATTAAGTTAGCCCAAGATAAGTGAGAATTTTCATTTCAATTTTGTAACTTTGTGTCGAGGTTTTGTGTATGTTGTTTGGCCTTCTGTTTTGAGTTTGAACAATCTCAAAATACGCAAAACAAAAGCAGTGAGAAACATTTGTCTACAAGAAAAATTTATACTTCAGTTAACTTTTTATCATTGGTTAGCATTAACTGGCTTCTGAAGTACCCAGCCCCGTTTACAGCAAGTTAACCCGACATGAGCCTGCAGCAAAAACCAGCATTTGGTCAGCAGTCAACTTCAAAAAAAACACGAGACCTTGATGAGCTCTAAACTTGAGACTGCAATATGGTAACATGATACTGGTCAGCAGATACCTAGTTTTGACAGGTGTTAATTCACCATAACATGGATGTCCAATATCAAAGAAGGATGTTATAAACCAAAGCTGAATGTCTGACTCTCTTTCAACCAATTAGCTTGAGTATGCCCGCCATCTTGGGCAACTCCGCCGTCGCCATCATGCATATGCAACCATAAGCAATACCGCTAGCCATGATAACCATGAGAAAATCAATTCATGTGTTTCCTTTTCTTTCCTATAAGGATATGGGGCTCTGCTTGGCGGTCCTTCAGGCAGCCAGAGTTCTGCTAATAACCTGGCACCAATTAAGATGATTTCCGCAGAACATTTGAGCAATGATGGCAAAAATTAAGTTACCAAAAAAAATCTTGGCATGGTAATATTTTGAACATAGTTAAGAAGAACTTATCGAGACTTTAGCTCTCAAGCTGATCCCACAAGAGAAAATTGAACTTGAAATTATCCATATTTCAATCAAAACAGACATTTCATGACAGTAAAAAATGCAATATTGAATAACACATGCTTTAAGCATTCTTACGAGGTTTGAAATTAACTTTCTCGAGAACACTTGAGAATTTAATCACAGGGTCACTTGGAGAAATGGACTAAAGTGAGTTGTTTGAAATAGTATTCCAAAAGATACTGTGCTATATATGGGAAGATATTTCGTAAATAATTTTTGCACTTACTGCTCGAACTTTGAGCTGAATCCATCTTAACCTCTCATCATGAAAACAAGTTAGAAAGAGTACACAAGATAAGAGAAAATTAAATGCCCCTCCCCCCTCCCCACCCAAAAAAAAAACACTAAGAGCTAAGAAAAATTACCTTAAAACATTCTGCTACAATCTGAGGTACCTTGCCAGGTCTTGGTAAATCACCATAACGACCATTCACTAGAAAAGATGTAAAATAATTGAGCTTAACAAACAAACTTACAGTATAAGAAGCATTTGCAATCAACCATATTGACAATCTGATGCGACATGTTGGAAGGACATTGTCACAGGGATTTTGCCCCATTAGCAGTCATAACAGCTAAACGTATGACTAATAACAAGTTATTAGCTTCACTCATTCATGAGGCAGCACACCTAGAACACCAAGGCAAACATACTTGAGTATTTACCGTGGAAAGTGGAGAGTAATTAGTTTTAAGTGATTTAGCCAAGGCCCACTGGTAGAAAATAATGCCACAAAATTTCACCACCATGTCTGGGATTTCAAGGACCCATAACTAGTAACTTTGATGAAAGCAAAGCATTGTATTCATTCAAAAATACCTTGACTTTCTAACTGGGCAATTTCTACTTGCTGCTGTCTTATAGTTGAGAGATGTTCTTCGCACTTGCGGCAAACAGCCGTTGTTTCATTTTGGTTGTAGTTTGAATAATTGATCCTGGGTCTCTTGCCACCAAATGGCTGTGCATGTTGTTTGTTCTGAATATGGTTAGTGTAGATTGGCTGTGTCACGGGCTCAGGTCTTGAAATTTCACCTTGGTTAGTATGCAAATTATTAAACCTTGGTCTTTTACCACCAACCTAGGTCGTGGATGAGAGTGGTTAGTAGTAAATGTTGGCTGTGTCATTGGTTCACCTTTATCTTGGGTAGGACAACCAAAACTTAAAGTACATGCTGGTGTATCTTGAGGGCCAGACAAGTTTGGTGGCCTTTTCCCCACAACAGTACTCTTAGGAGGCACCTGCAGAATATCTGAGCAGCGTGACACAAGATCTTCATCATCAAAGTTGTCAGTGAGATCATAAGACTCAGTAACTGGATCTTCGTTTTCAGAATCTGATGATATGACACCCTGGCTATACCGGTGTTGTGTGCAAACAAATTCATTTGCATCAAAACTCTATTGTCTCTTTCTTTAAGGACTGCTCTCTCTCTCTTTTTCAGCTTTTTCTTTTTTTCTTCTCTGCTTTCCGCTTTTCCTGCTCTACTTTCTTTTTCTTATTCTCAGCTTTCTTTTTCTCTTTTTCAGCTTTTTCCTCAGCTGTTGCCTTTTCCTTTCCATTCTGAACTTCACTGTTTCCTGATGTCTTTCCCTTCTTCTTTGCTTCAGTCTCAGTAGTTTTCCTGGGACCTTTCTTTTTCTGTGTACTCTGCTGTGACTTTCCTTGAGCTGTCAACTTCCCCAGTGCATTTTTCCGTTTCATCACATCTTCTTTGTCATCTGAATTTCAATAAAAAACTGTTAAAGTTTATTGGCTATTCATCGCAACTCCCAACAGGTGGCTAATGGGCATTTTTTGGGCAATCCAAGGCTATTGTGTGTAACACAAATGGTAAAATTTTTTGTTTAGTAAATGTGATTATGGTATTATAACTTTTTGCTTTAATAGTTTAAATACTAATAAGTTCAAAAGTCAAATAATCCCCAAATGATGCCACCTAGATTAAGAGGCATAAATGCCAGGTTCACTTTAGGAGCAACTTCAGAATACCCGGCCACTCACGCCCTCCTTAAATCTACTGTTGCCGTGGTCCCCAGTCCACAGTCGGCTAGCAAGTCAATAAGTGTTGAACTGATGTGCTACCGCGGTCCACAGTCCGGCAGTCGATGAGTAAGCAATGAACTAAGTGTTGAACTCAAGTGCTACCGCGGTCCGCGGTCCTGCGGTCCTACGGTCCTGCAGTCGATGAATAAGCAATGAACTAAGTGTTGAACTGAAGTGCTACCACGTTCCGCAGTCCGGCAGTCAATGAGTAAGCAATGAACTAAGTGTTGAACAGAAGTGCTACCGCGGTCCGCAGTCCAGCAGTCGATGAGTAAGCAATAAACTAAGTGTTGAACAGAAGTGCTACCGCGGTCCGCAGTCCTGCAGTGGATGAAAGAACGAGGTATATTCGTGGTTTTTATATGCAGATATTATGTTAATTATGATGACTGTGGGACTGCGGTAGCAGCATTTGGAAACACATATTAAGTGGCCGGGTATTCTGAAGTTTAGTGTGGTAAAGGAGATACCAAAAAGGTTACTTTTAAGGTCATATTAAAGAGGTTTCATTGTCAAAAAAATCTAAATTGTATTATAATCTGCTGAGTGTAATCTGATATTTCTGATCAATAAATCGAGGATATGACATTGCCATGCAGAGATGAAATTCTCTTTGAGTGCTGGAAGATTTTTTCAAACAAGTTAAATGTTTCAACATGAGGAAATAAATTTGGTATCTCCAAGTGGCCATTTAATATTCTATTTATTATATAAAATTCCACGTCGCGTAGAATTCCCGGTCACATCCGGGGCTTTAATAGGCTAAAGCCGCATTTGAGCCGTGTGGTGATCTTTAAAATATGGCGGAATTGTAAGATTTTAACGACTTTGAGTGGATCTTTGCCTGTTTTTGCATTTGGTTGGTAACGATTTCTAAATGGGTACCACCCGAATTGAGGTGACGAGAATCATTATATTCTTACCTTATCTTACCTTATCTTACCTTAGATAAACACCAGGTTATCGGATCGCTCTGTTTTTTCCCGCTAAAAATAAGCTCAATCTCGCCATTTCAGTATGGAGAAGCACCTTCGAGGACTTTCATCGAAGGATTGAGGCCAAAGTTAGCTGAGAATCCGAAGGGTACCAGTGGAAATGCTGATGTCTATCGCATACTTTCAAAACCATCACAGCCTTTCAATCCAAGGAATATGATAAAAACTGTTTTTTTGTTTTCCTTTGCATTTAACCTGAGCCCGTCAGGGAAGGTCCGCGCGAAGAAAACTGTCAGAAAACTTATTGTAAAATCGTAAACAATTTTTCACGGGTCGAGCTGCCATCTTTTTTGTTTTTCAAAGTCATTATCTCATGTAAGACTCCATGTATTGTCCTTTGCTTCATGTATGCTTCATTTAGTAATGTCACGGTGAAAAACGGCAAAAAACTGACCCCCACCCCGACGGGAATTTTTTTTTTTGACCGCACTGGATAGGGAATTCTACGCGACGACCTTTGAAAAGTGTGGTTTATTACATAACCATAGCAACAGTGATATTTTCACATATGAAAATAACATGTTATTTGTTAGTTTCACATGTGAAGATATCATGTTTTTGCAGGTAAGCACACCTGGTATTTCACTGGTGTTTAGAAAACTAATAATATACATGAAAAAATTTCTCGATTCTGATTGGCTAAGAGAAATGCAGTTTTTAGGAAACACCGGTGCAGAAAAAAGGTAATTCGGTGCAGAAAAAAGGAAATACAGTGCAAAACAAGGTAAAAAACTGAGGATTCTGATTGGTTGATAAACAAAAGGCGCTGCGACTGAGCCAATCAAACGCGGCCTCTGAATGGTGCAAAGTCTGAAGAGCTGCAAGCGACTCTGCGAGCGAAAACAATCGCTGGCTTTTTGAGCAGGTTTTCTTTCTTCGTGACCGCAATAACAGCAGAGAAGCTGCAAAACAGCTCTAAAAAGGAGAAACGGCTGCGAAAAGCACTGTATTTTAGCTGTCTGTTTGGAAACAGTGGTGTCCAGAGAAGGGAATTACCGACGTAATTGGAATTACGAGTCCGTTGATGGAGTGACGCCGAGATTAATAAACAAACAAGGACAAACAAGGCGAAGATAACGAACTAGAAAGCCTGAAGGTAATGATAACAGCACTTGATAGACACTTAGCAAACAAAGTAGCCTTATAGCTATAGCCTGTAATTGTTTAGCCACTTTTTACAGTTAAAAACGCTTTAAAAACATCGAGAAAACTGTTGTTTTGGTTCACCTAAGTTCGTTGCATTGCTTCTGCAACGTTAAGAAGCTATCTCGCAATTTTTTCATGTATAGAGCGGTTTTCAATTGAGTGTCGAAAGTAATTCTGGTTTTGCTTTGGTTTTGCATTGCTTCGCTCTGTGATTGGCCAGGAAAACTCGCGCCACTTTCTCAACCAATGAGAAGCAAAACCAAAACCAATCGCGACTTGCACGCGCGTATTTTCCCGCCCTTTGCGTCGGCTACATGTAATTGCTTCGTATTCTGATCGGCTCACTGCACTGCTTACTTCTGTTGTGATTGGTCAGAGTAATTACTTTGGTTTTGGTTTTACGACACTCAATTGAAAAGCGCTCTATTATTAATAAGTAATCACATGATTTTTCTCGTGCAATTTGGAATAAATAAGCACTTGTAAATTTTTTCAAAGACCACAAATTGCACTCGCCCTACGGGCTCGTGCAATTTTGTGAGTCTTTGAAAAAATTTACTCGTGCTTATTTATTCCAAATTGCACTCGAAATCATGTGATTACCTATACAAAGTAATTTAAATACAATGAAAAGACTCACCACTTTTAAACATTACTGTACACAAATAGTACCCATCACCATATTGTGCCTCTCTTCGGCCATCTTCTGTTGTCCTGATATTTTTTGGAGTACAAATGGCTAGAATGCCATCATCAACAAATTGAACTAGGGAATACACAGTCAAAAAGAATACAAATTTATGAACTGAGTAAGTCAAATCACATAAGCAAGGAAACATCACCAACTAAGTATTACCTGCTATATCAATCTAAGGGTAATTTTTTTAAAAAGGTGGGTAAATGCTTGTGGCCCGATCCCCTCACATTATCAGTCCTGGGGGGTATGGGTAAATACCCTTGAGTTTTTGACCTTGAAGATCTCTGGCTGAAATCAATTCTCTCTGCCTGATATAAAATGATAGAAGTTCATGTGCCATGGGAAGGTATTATAATGATAAGCACAGTAGCTACACACAATTTACTTCTAACTGTACATTTCTGAATAAAGGACATCGCTAGCTCAGGTGCTAGTAGGTTAGCTTCTACCCCAGATGTAACAAAATAAATATGTGCGCATACGGGCTCAGAGGGGCACAATTTTCTGGCGGGAAGCGCTGGCAACCAGGCGCGAAGTTCTGAGTACTTCGGTAAGATCTTCGGGAAGCCTGTGGGAAGGCTAGTGCACATTTGGCACATGCTCTCTGAGTTTTCTATTCAAAAAACGATCCAGAAATAAAAACCAAAACAACTTGAAAGACAATGTGCACCTTACCAAGTTACTCTAGGTAGAAGTATATGAGAAAGTTTTGCTGGGAACGAGTTATCCTTTCACAGTGGTTGTTTCACCTCGCAAAGCACAACCCACAGAACATGTTGGCTCACAATTGTTGTTTGAATGCGCAAAAATCAAAGCTCAGAATACTATGAACTGAGGAAAGCAATTGCACTTTAAAATGGCCTTTTACATGTCCAAGAAGTGCTGTAACAGTAAAATTATTAACGAGTTGCTATTGAAAACGATGAGAAAGTGCCGGCGAAGCCCGCCAAAAACCCACCGCCTTTATTTGTCAAACTAACCAAGATTTAGGGGAAAGAAAGAAAGAAAGAAAACTTGACACTTCGACAGGGTCACTGTTAAAAATCGATTTCCTATAATTTGACATGTTGCTAGTTATCTCGGTGCACTAACAGCTCACAAAAGCATGTTTAAGTCTTGATCTTATTGTTTATTGAAATGAACAACATGAACTGAACAACATGAAATGAACAACGAGAGGTTTACTTATTGTTCTATTTAAGCTTAAGTCACAAAGAAGCTTACTACAAACCTTGATCCTCAAGTCGTGTTGGAGTTTTGTTCGTCCTTCGTGAAGTTGAATCAGCTGAAAATTCTACCTGTGATGAAAGGTGATGCGAGGAAACACAAAGCGAGCGAATTGTGAAGTTTCGCGCCTTTTTCTGTAGACGTAACACTTGATGGAGCATTCGCTTCCTCTGGTAGGGTTTACCTAAAACATAGAATCCGGAATCCGGAATCCGGAATCCGCAATCCGGAATCCGGAATCCGGAATCTGGAATCCGGAATCTAGAAACTGGAATTAATAATTAATAAGAGGGTTAAAAGAACCGAATAATAATAATAATAATAATAATAATAATAATAATATTATTATTATTATTATTAATAATAATAAATAAAGATAAAAATGTCTCTTCACACTACGACAAAAGGAGTTATACTCAGTTATGTTTCTAATAGCTATAGGGAGCTTATTAAAAGTAGTTGCTGCCGAGTGCTGAAAAGTTCCCGACTCTCTCGGAATAGAAAGGACAGGTGCAATCGAAGATCTTAAGCTATAAGCACTGACCATGAAGACGATAGATGTCTTACAGGAGGAGGTAGGTGACAGGAGTGAAGTCTTAGTCTGGGACTTGGTTTGTTCTTTCCAGTTGAGTCGATGTGGAGGGATACAAGGATAACTATTAAGAAAGACCGTATGCAGGATCATTAAATGCAACTTATAGAGCTGATCCGCGAGATTTTACACTAGTTTAACCTTAAGAAACAAACAGGCCCATGCAGTGCAGCCATCGCTGCAAAAACGGAGTGAGAAGCATTGCTATTGGGAAGAAAATCTTTCTTGGAGCAGATTAACCACGTTTATCGCCTACAGTAAAAGTAGGCCTGACCAAGTCCTCAGTTGTTGTAGATATCCTTAACCAATCAGAAGTGGAGAGCAGCGGATTTTGCGTGCTCAAGGTTCCTACATAAAAGTTTCAAGGTATATTGGGCACCATACTGACTTAGGTTTTTTCGAAAAAAAGAGCAATGACTGAAGACGGTACAACTGTATGAGGGTGAAAATGTTGTAAGCAAACGAAAGCGCTAAAACAGTCCTCACCCAGCCCCCATAGCTATCATTTCCAGGTGGGGCATTTATAAACGTCTTTTCTTTTTTTTTTTTTTTTTTGGAAATAAATATTTTTTTGTCTTCTTTTTTTCTCCAATTAATCTCTCGGATTATATTTATTTCGTGTTAGTTTCTTTTTTTCTGTATATTTAAAAGTTTTTTTTTTTTAAAGTGATCTTTCTTCGTCTTTTGGAGATGTTCCTGAATGTACCGGGATGTTCCAGAATGTCCCATGTTCCACGTTTTATCGACGGCCACTCGACAACCTGAAATGTACGCGCCGATACAGTTCCCAAACATTCCAGCATGGAGCAACAGACAATGACCAATCAGGCGTAAGCGTTCCCACGCGCAATTAAGTCAAGATATGCAAAGTGATTTTTCTCTGCTTTTTGGTCACGAAGCGTTTAAAATAGCTCTTGTGTTATAAAGATCTAGCTGAAATCAATAACAAAACATTGAAAACTTAAAACGGAAAAAACGTTGCTCGAAATCAAAAAAGGTTGATCGAAAATCGAAAGTTGTTCAAAAAGTTGCCGTCAACTTGTGGACAGGCCTAACACTATTCATCGACAAAAAGAATAAGAAAAGGTGCTTTTAATTAAAATGATTTTAATTTAAAATGTTCAAAATGCACAAAACATTGATTAGTATCGTTGAAGTGTGATTGAAAGCTGTGTGCTTTAAAGGAATCAGGTGGTTTATTAAAAGCAAAACCAAAGTATTAAAATGCTGCCCTAGATTGACTGATTGCTTCATTGCTTGATTGCTGCAAAACTCAGGCTAAGTCATCATATAATTTGTTGACCATATTATTACCCAAGTGACTTCAACCTTTGTCAAAATTTTTTACCAAACTTCTGTACATTCCGTATTCCGGATTTCATATTTTTCGTATTCCGGATTCCGGATTCCGGATTCATATTTTAGGTAAACCCCTCTGGTACACGTTTGGTACACGTGCTCTTCCGTTGGTGCTGACCAAAAGAAAAGCGGGCTTCGGAAATAATGGCCGAAGAAGAAGGTAGGAAGCGTAGAGGTCCCTATTTGCAGTTTCTCACTGATGGTTCGCATCAAAATGTACCAAGAACTACAAAGTATAGATGGCAAAAGAAAATACGAAGGACTGTTGATGCTGTCAGTTGTGAGAGGGATGTTCCTGAGGAGCCAGAACCTTTGAATATTGACTGCTCATTTGAGGATGTTGATACACAGGAAGAAAGTGCCCGAACTCATCTTTTAGAATCTGCCATTGCAAGCTCTTCATTAGATGAAGATTGTTTGCAAGAAAGTGACGCTTTTGCTTTAACAGACAGTGACTGCTCGAATAGTTGTGCTTGGTTTTTGAATGAAAGTGAATCGACCGCCTTTGAATGCCGCTTTGAAGAACCAGCTCTATTTGCCAATGAACAGTCGAAGGAGGACCAAACCACTACATTTGCTGACGATTTTTTTGAAGAAATTGAATTACCAGAGGACGAAATTGAAATTACCAGAGATAAAAGTGAAGATCCGCTGGTTAAGGTTGCAGAAAAGCCACTTTACACTGGTGCTCGTTTGACACTTGGCATCAGCATGTTGTTGATTGTAACCTTTGCGGTTAGACATGGCCTCTCCTGGGTTGCTCTTTCTGATTTGCTTACTCTGATTGAGTTACACTGCCTGTTACCTAATTGCTGTGCAAATACGACTAAGTTACTTCGTGACTTCTTCAATCAGCTGAAAAGTCCGATCCAACTCCACTACTACTGTTGTTTCTGCCATGAGTACTGTGGAACAGAGAAACCCACCACATGTGCAAATACAGCTTGTTTGCTCGATTTTACAAAAAAAGGATCACATCTGCATTACTTCATTGTTATACCCTTCTTAAACCAACTGCAAGCAATAATTCGAGGTAAGTGGTTGTTGTCCTTATTTTTTCTTTTGTTTAACCTTAAACTAAAGGACGGCTAGACAAGACGAAAAGAGTGGCATGGGTAGAAGTAGGGTACTGTTAGTACGGCCCGAATACTAATAAATTAGAAGATAGCTAACGTTATCTCTTTCAGTTTAAACATGATGTGAAAACAAGGTATTTTTAGTCACACTGAATTTAGAAGAATTTTCCATACTGGAGACTACTTAACGAGTGAAAGAAAAGCTACAGACAAGGTCTATGCACAAGGTTCATGCACAAAAATACAAACTTTTAAATTTCTAGTTTGGAAAATGTGTGGCTGCAAATACCTTGCTCGAAGAAAGAAAAAGAAAATGTTCAATACCATGTTGGGCATCTTGTTAAATCTCATTGTTAGTATTCAGCACCTGCAGCAGCCCTCTACTTTTACCCATACAGTGAACCCTGTATTAATTAAGCGGACACCCTTGGGGCCCTAACTTGCATCCGTTTAATACAGGGTGTAAACAGGTTCTAATATTTTGTGCAACAATAGTTCATGGTTAACCCTTTTGTAACACAGTGTAACAGAGTGTAAGATCAAAGACCAACATAACTGTAGTACAATGTCCAGTCAATCAATGCATCAATCTGGAATAATCTACTTATCTTTAAAATGACATCACTGAACAATGTTAAAGGAGTCTTGGCTGAACCTTCAGAAGTAAAAAGCCCTTTAAGTGTCTGCTTATTGCAAGCTTTGTGCAACAAAATGGCTTAATATTGGCGAGTGCAGGTTATTTTACAGCAAATGTGGGAAGGAAATTTTAGCACTTCAGCTGGTGTCCACTTAATAGAGGGTGTCTGCTTAATATGGGGTCTGCTCAGTACAGGCTTCACTGTAATACCTGTTGGTCTCATCAGGTAGTTGGGAGCTTTAAGGTGCTTACCATTTACCAGTAGCCAAAACTCCCGGAAAACTCAGTGGGAAAGCAAATAGAAAGGTAATTTTCCGGAAAATCTATTTAGAAATAGATTTATTGTGGACAACCTCCAGAGGTTGTCCTCTTTTTCTGTTTTAAATGGAACATTGGAAAAATCCATACCATTTAACAAATCATGTTCCCAGGTCTTTTGTAGGGAGAGAGAAGAATAGAATGCCTGAAATTAAATGGTAAGCACAATTTCAACTGGTTGGTCAGTAAATTTAGAAAATCGAGTGTCATTTGGAAGCACTCTCATCAACCGCATTTTTCTTGCAAATGTTAAGCACCCTACACTGTAGATCTGACAATGTTAACTGAAATAGATGAATAATGAAGTACAGTAAGGAAATATTATGCATGTAAACTTTGGGGCATAATTTGACATTGCTTCCTTCATTTGAAGGTATGGAGAACATAGCAGATGAGATGTTGTGTTACCGTACATCCAGGAAGAAAAAATACAAACACAACATAGAAGACATTTTTGATGGTCAGCTGTATAAGAAACACTTTGACTGTGAAGGCTATTTCCATGGGACATCTCTTGCTGCAAGAGGAAAGGAAATCCACTTATCCCTGATGGTCAACACAGATGGTGTTTCTATTTTCCACTCGTCCAACTTTGGCTTGTGGCCAGTGTACTTCATTATAAATGAGCTGCCTCCAGAAAAGAGGTATTGTGAAGAAATTGTTTGAGGCTGGTTTTCACTAGCACATAAGCATAAGCCGACATACACAGACACAGTAAGATGCTGATAATTAGCACCTTTTGTTGGCAAATTTCCTAACAAAAGGCACTAATTATTTATTTCTGACTAGTGGTCAAATTCATAATTATGATACCAGCACTTCAGTTCATTTACGACCTCATACCTGCCGAACTAATATCAAGCAATTCACTGTACTCTTTCGAGGGCCAAAAATTTGGAATGCTTTGCCATTATCAATTACGTCTTCCCTTAGTCTATCCATCTTCAAAAGAAAGCTTCTTGATTTTCTCAGTTAATTGTATGAAACGTCTGACTTTTATGTCTTTATAGTCTTACCATCGTATGTTAAAAATAAGTCTCAATACAATGTCTTTACTAGTCTTACAGTCCTAACACATCTCCGAGGGGACCTCTCAGTATAAGCCCGGGGGTTTCCTGAGGTCTCCTTGTTACTTCTTACTTCTCTTATTATTATTATTACTCACTGTAAACTGTATGTAAGATTTTAGTCTGCTATTCACTGTAACCTTCTATGAAGGTATGTGGTGGTGAATAAATAAATAAATTATCAACATATTACTGTGTCTGCGTATGTCGGCTTATGCTTATGCTTATGCACCAGTGAGAACCAGCCTTTACAAATTAATCTGACAGCATTGTTCTTAAATATTGTGGGTTACAAACTAAGCTAGGTTCTCTTTTTGTTCTTGTAATGAAGTAATGTTTACTGGATGGATGTAACTACTTTGGAAAAAGGCAGAGGGTATAAATGTGGTGTCAGCTTGGGTTTCTACACTTCTTTACAACTTTGTTATCACATTAAAGGCATATTCAGTTGTTCACATTGCAAAATCAACTTTGATGTTCTCTATGAACTATTCCCCTACATAGAATGCTCAGAAATTGGCCCAAATCTGTATGTATATTACAGGACTTGCGTAGGTATAAAAGTTTTATATTAAAGATCTTTCTACAATGGGTACATGTACTAATAAGAAAAGTAACTCCATGATTCACAGATCTTTCTGACACTTCATTTTGACTTTAAACAGTAAATTTTGACTGTATTATAATTATGCTATCAAAATCAATTTGTTTACTGGAACTTTAATTTTTTTTATCTTGTAACCCGAAGGTTCAACAAGAAATATTGTCTGTTTGCTGGGCTGTGGTTTGGACGCAAGAAGTCAGACTTCCGCACATTTCTGCAACCATTTCCAAGCTCTCTTCAAACTCTGTTTTCAAAAGGTACTGTCCTAAAACTTGATGACTTTCTTTTGACATTTTGATTTAGCCCTGTGCTGTCCAAGTTAAAAAATATTTGTTCCCTAAAGCAGTTAAACAAGTTCAATGGCAGTTCGTTTATGATTGTTATCAAAATAATAATTTGAAATGAGTCATGCCTTTCTTACTATGCTATTCATTAAATTTGCAAACAAAGTCATTCAAAGACGAATTGGAACTAACTGTACAGTATGTAACTGTTGATGTGACTGCTGCTGTAACTAACTATGTTTAAGCATTACATCATGTAACTAAGATTAACCAGAACTAATTGAGGTTAGTGGCATAGATGTGACCACAGCCCATATCTTTGTGGAATAATTTCTTTTTCACATGCCATACAGGGTAGTGAAGGATTATATATATGTTAAATAATAAATGACAAATTTTATAGCACCCTATCCAAAAGCTCTAAGGTGCATTACAATCAAGGTAAAAAAAGTTAAAAATAATAATTAAACATAATCATTCATTAAAATAACACTTAAAAAGATAAGTTTTAAGATTACGCTTAAAAGTGTTAAGATCTGCACTACATTTTATGATCTCAGGAATGTCATTCCACAGCTTAGGTGCAGAAACAGAAAAAGCGTGATCACCATAAGATTTTAACTTAGAATGAGGAATCACTAACAAGTTCCTACTCAATGATCGTAAAGACCTAGTAGGTTTATAAGTTTCTAACAAATCACTGATATAACTAGGGCATAAATTATTTAAAGCTTTAAAAGTCGACAATAAGATTTTAAAAATAATCCTCTGCTCCACGTGGAGCCAGTGCAGTTCCTTCAATAAAGGAGTAACATGATCATGCTTACGACCACATAAGACAGCCATGCCGCGCAATCCTGGGCTAATTGCAACTTTATGAACTAAATGTTTCAGTTGTTTTTTTAATTTTCTTCCAGGTGAAGACATAACTTTCTCTAATGGAACAACAAGAGTTGTACATTGTATTCTTTTGTGTGGAAGTTTTGATGCTCCTGCCAAGTGTATGTTTCAGAACATGATGCAGTATAATGGAGCCTATGGATGCCCATATTGTCTTCATCCTGGTGAAAGACTTAAAACTGGTGAAAGGGGACATGTCTTGGCATACCGATTTCATCTTAAAGGTCAGCCAAATGAGGATGAGGGGCAAGGAGCACATTTAACAGCAGTGAGGATTGAAAAGCGAACCCATGATCAAACTTTACAATTTGCCAAAGAAGCTGATAACCTTAAGTGTAGTGGTGCACTCAATTCAGCTGTTAAAGGGGTGAAAGGAATCATATGGAGTATGTTTCTTCCAGGCTTTGATATTATCACTGGTGTCACTATTGACTATATGCATTGTGTTTTGCTTGGCATTACCAAGATGCTATTGACACTATGGACAGATAACTCCTATTCTGCTCAGCCATGGTATCTGGGGCCTGATAAAATTAAAAAACTGGAAGAAAGGTATTTAGCAATCCAGCCCCCAAATGTGATAACCCGTACACCAAGGAGTCTGTTAAAGAATCTGGCACATTTTAAGGCATCAGAACTACGTGCTTTTCTGCTGTATTATTGCCTTCCCTGTCTTTGGGGACTTCTAGAGGAAGACTACTTCCAGCACCTCCTGCTTCTGGTGAATGGAGTGTATTTGCTTCTACAAGATTCCATTTCACCAAGTGATATTGAAAGTAGCACATCAATGCTTTTACACTTCTGTACAAGGATGGAGGCACTGTATGGAAAGAGATACGAAACATATAATGTCCATATGCTTCTGTATCTCCCAGACTGTGTGAGAAATCTTGGTCCACTGTGGGGGACATAATGCTTCTGGTTTGAGGGATATAATGGGGATCTGAGTAAACTTTTTCATGGGACACAGAATGTTGACATACAAATCACACATGCAGTCTGTATTCACCAGAAGATACCAGAACTCATCCCTCTGCTGCCAGAAGGATCAGCTGCAAAGAGCTTTTACAAGCATCTCGTGGAAGGGCGTCCACTGCCCAGTTGTAGAGAAGAAATTACTCATAAAGTGTATGCAATCAGAGGTCTCATAAAGTTGGATTTAAGTGGACAAACTAATGCACTTGTACAGGATCTTCTTGGACCAATCAGAACTGCAGAGAAGTTTAAGCGGCTATGGAAACATGGAACAATGTATCAATGCATTGAATACCAGTCAACTACAAAGAGAAATAGTTACACTGTTGAATTTTCCAGAAATGGTCACTTAGAATTTTTTTAGAGGTGCAGTACTTTCTGAGGTGTTCTCAACCTTGTGAACATTCTTCTTGCTCTGAGATTAGATGCAAATGCAATTCTTTTCAATATACTGCAATCTTACAGCTTTTGGAACACAATCATAACATTCTCCTTTCAAAGGACAAATTCACAAATGCCATGGTACATCACATTGTTCCTGTTTCAAAAAGGGCAGGGGCATATGTAGCAGTATCTGTTATGGACATTGTGTCAATGTGTGTCTCAGTAAGGATAAAGGATTGTACAAATGTCTGATTTGTTTGTAAGCTCCCAAACGGAATTGAAAAGGACTAAGCAGCAGTGACATGTGACAATCTGAAGCATTCTGTTACCCACAAAGGACATTGTTTGGAATTGGAATGCCCCCTCATCACACCTGAACAAACAAAAAAACATGTAATAAATGGGAAGAGGCATAAGGTTAGTGCAAGCATAGGTGCTGTCTAATCAGTTTAAAGTCTTATGAGTTTAGTGCCTGGAATAGGTTCTTTCCACAATCCAGTCCCATGGTACAAAATACCACCTTCCTGAGATGCAAGCTGCACTCTAGGAAATCCAAACCAAACTAACTTCATGCGCCAGAGCATAATAGCTTGCATCGCAGCAAGTTGCTCTTTTGTATCATGTGGCTGGATTGTGCAAAGGGTCTATTGAACTAAAGGGCCAATTTACTTTTTTTCACAATAACTGGTAGATTGATCTACTGGTGTTAGAACAAATGTTTGTTTAACCTACAATGTCCAAAAATTGTATTTTACTGTTAAATTTATCCAAATTAATGAAAAAAGTGAGGATAAAACAGAAAAGGGAAAATTTTGAAGGCTGACTATTTTACCCCTTACCATACAATCTACTATCAAACATAATATTTGGGTATTACTATAATTGCTCTGAAAACTCTCTCTGTATATGGTGTTGTTCCAGTTTATTCTCAGTTCAAATTTTATCTGTGCTTTGTTTTGGGGAATGGTAATGTATTATAATGGGTTTGAAACAAAAGAAATTAAATTTTAGCTAAAGATAAAATTGAATAACATTAACATATCCATACAGTGAACTGCACTTATGACCTTAAATGTAATTTAAAAACATCCTTCCCTGATGTCACCTTTTCATCACAAAAAAAATATACTTTTTTTGTCATCTTAAAGTCCAAGTAACAGTGTTTATTAGTTACTGTCTTTTCAGGAAGTACATTTCCACTATACTTATTCCCTACCTTGTCAGGCATCAGAATAATTTTTATTTGTGCAGTACATTTCAAGTATATTTAAAACCTACTTCACCCCAGTAAATATTATTTTCCCTTATGCAGTATACTTTAAGTATACTTTCCAAACTGTACTGAAATTATACTTCATTGCATGCAGTATTATCCAAGTCTACTTAAATTATACTTCATACTGATGAAGTACACTTGTAGTCTACTTAAAGTATACTTTTAGTTTGTCTTTTTGGGTAAGGGGGAATATCCCAAACTGTTAGACTGTCTTGCCTTATCTCTGACAATTATATATTCTTTAAAATCAGCTTCCTACCAAGGTCCTAAATGATGTCAATGACATTTTAAAGGGCCCATTGAAGTATCTCATTGCTAAGGTACGCGGTTGCTACCCAAGTGCAATAATTTCACTTCTGGTCAGCCAAAATTTTTTCGTGCGCTTTTTTCAGCGCCAGCCCATCGCCAATTCAAGTCACCAGTAACCTTTTTTTACTTCGTTGCAACAAACACAAGAAAAACTTTTTGTTTGTATTATTAATTAACTTTCTGCTTTACGTTTACAACATGTGAGTCGTGCCTTTATTTTTGAAACTTGAGTGTTCTGCTTGAAAATGCCATCCACGTATGGACGTAAACAAGAAGCCACAGCGATGGCTGCATCTCGAAAAGGTGAGAGTATAAGATTTCCAGTGTCAGGTTGGGAATTGACATCTCAAAGCTTAAGGATGCAGAGAGACAAACTGAAATTAGTACTGCGCTATCATCACCTGCAAACTTCAAAGGAAACTCTGCAGCCTTTTTGACTGCTCCAAAACTCTCTGATGTCTCGCAATAAAACTGTGCCATCCTGTGAACCTGTGTCCGTGAACTGTCCCTCCAAACCTGAGAAACTCCATTGTTTAGATATAACACAAATAAACTAAGCTCTCCCAAGACAGCATGGAGCAGCAGACAGTGAGCAAGGAGGCTTGTAAATTATCCTTGAAAGCAGCTCTAGATCACAAGAATTTCATTCTTACATCAAAAATGCTAACCACTTTAACCACTCGATAGAAAACCTGACTGATAATGGTGAGCTTGAAAGTTGTGATGGACAACTTCTCCTTACAACATCAGCCTCACTTGAGAGCCTAGTTAACAGTAATTTAAGTAATCTATAACGGGTCGGTACAAAACGTGGACCCCCATCTGGACCCCTATCTGGACCTTTTTTCTGGACCCCTTTCTTGACCTCTTCCGAACCACCCTCACCCCTCCCATCCCCGTCAATATAACCAAAATATAATTACCTGGTACAGCTTGTGAGATCTTCAACCTATCTTTACTTTTTCTTTGCTAAAACATTTATAAATTGAGAGCTAAAAAAGTGCTTAACATTTAATGATAATTCTTTAGCATGCCATTTTTTTTGTGCACCAAAAATATTGTGAACACCCACACGGGTTCCCATGAGAGTTGAAGGTAAGCAAGAGTATTTTTGTTATTTCGCATTAGTGCAATCTCGACATTGCTAAGAAAGAGATTTCATAACAAAAATCATTTTACCTACCTTCACCTCTGACGTGAACGTGTGTGTGGATGCTCACGATATTTTTCGTCAGCGATGGTAGCCAAAAGCAAAGGATGATGCAATCAAAATGGTGAAAAAGAGGAAAAGACCGAAAGGAGCTCTTGACTTTTTATAGGCTGTAAAAGTTACGAAATTTAATCTAGCCATCATCTGAACTTAATCCTAGTGACGATGCCGGTCGAACTGAGCAAACAAAGCCGAAAACAAAGCAAAAATCCCGAAGCAATGGCATCCATTGCTCATTTGAATATTCGAGTACATCATTTGCAAGAAAATTGAACTATGCGCCCGTGCAAGACCCCGCTATCCCAAGAAATTATCCGGTTCCGGAACAGTTCTTTCTCACCACAGTGGAATGTTCTCAGGTCAAAGATATTGTTAATTCAATACCTAACAACAAAGCCCCAGGGATTGATAAAGTACCACCTCGCATAATTAAAGAGAGCTCGCAAATTATTGTTCCCTGTATTACTTCCATCATCAATGCTTCTCTTACAAGTGGCGTTTTCCCGACACCTTGGAAAATGGCTGAAGTCTGTCCAATTCTCAAAAATGGAGACCATGAAGAAGCCAGTAACTATAGACCGATTTCACTACTGCCAATACTCTCCAAACACTATGAAACCAAAACCCATGAAAATCTCATTTTTTTTTCACAGTATTTTCATGGTATTTTCAAAACTTTTTCATGGGGTTTTCATTGTCAAATTAATGGTTTTTTCTTGGGGTTTTTTACCATGAAATTGCCATGAAAAAAGCATTAAAAATACCATGATAATCCTGTGAAAACCAGCAGATTCATGACCCATGAAATATTCAACGTTTTGTAAAAGGCCATGAAAAAGTCATGAAAAGGCTATTAAATTTTAATGGCACATGGTATGGTATTTTAATGGCATTTTAATGATGCTGAAAAACCCATGAAACACCCATGAAAAACCGCCATGGAAAAAGCATTAAAAACCCATGAAAAACCTGTGAAAACCAGCAGATTCATGGCCCATGAAATTTTTTACATAATGGAAAACCCATGAATTTAAAACAAGCATTTTCATGATGCAAGTTTCATGGGTTTTTCATATGTGAAAAAACAACCACAGCCCCTGAAAATCCCTTGAAGATTTTCATGGCTTTTCCATGGTTTTTTAACCCCATTTGAAGGTTGTCCATCACATTCATGGGGAAGGTGATGCCACACAAGAATTTAATTCTGAATGCAATAAAACTGAAAAACATACCTTGACTGGAAAATCTAAGCCCTTTATGGCCATTAAATTAATAAATAAATGCTAGGATAAGTCTTTAATTGATGAAAGCAAAGGATGAAACAGATTTGAAGCTGTCCAACAATTTTATTTTAACAATACGCAAATGACACTTTACAGACAAATCACGTCAAACTATTAAACTACATGGGCCAAAGAGATTTTTTTTTCAAAAGTTTTACGTACACAGTATCAGGTAAGTTTTAATGTTAAGCGGAGTTGTCCAAATCACCCAAATTTATGTAATAATTATTAGTGTCAAATATTTCAAAAATGTAAAAATTGTTTCAAACTTGTGCATTCAAGGGAAAGCCGATCTTGAGATCTGTACATGTGAATACTAAATTTACATGAACTGGAACAAGATCAAAGGAAAAACGGCAAACAGTGGACTTAGCTCATTGATTTAAATTTTGTATTGTTCAGGGAGCTTCTTTTGCTGTCCGTGGATGAGGTTGTCAACATGTCCCGCTCCAGCTTGTATTTTTTATTCATGTCTGAAACAAAAATAAGGCCTGTTTCAAACGTCACGCTACTGTCGTGCCGATTTAATAAAACTTAAATTGAATTTAGTGTCGAGCCAAAATATTCAAAAACCAGCGAAACAAACCTTGTATCCAAAATGCTAAACATACACATTTTTATTAGCAAATTACATGTAGCGTCGTTCTAGACTGGTTTAGTCATGAATTCTTTAGAGTACTCAAGATAATTTAAGATCTCAGCCAGACCTAGCGAAACACTGACCTGATCTGTAGTTTTACAACAGTTGAACTACTGACGATTTGAAGACCTCTGACAAGATACGAACGGCGGCCGCGATGGGTTACACTTTGCCGAGGAGCACTCTGATGATCTTGTTCACAGTTTTACTGTGCCGTTGACAAGTTACGGGCTTTTCTAATTTAAGAACTGTTGCTATTCATAATAACAGAGTAAGCTTATTTACTTACCAAAAACATTCAAAATTCTCGATTTAAAAATGGCTTGCCGGCCTCTAAATCCACGGTGATGCGTTCATTTCCTTTCACATCGGCGCCACAATCTTCAGCCTTTCGTTTACTACAATAACGTTGTTGTTATTCACCCTGTAAACCACTCAAAAAAACCATCTATGCGAAACAAAAAAAAAATACAATTATTCGCACGAAATGGGCGCGAAGAGAGAATGAGTAGACGTTCTTTGTTCGGTGTAAAGCACGAGATAGTCACGTGAAAATTCTCGCACTATTATTGGCTGTTGCTGAGTAACATCCACTGGACTACTTGATTGCGGACTTCAGTGAAAGATGCTCTGTCAAGTAAGTGCAAGTGCTCGCTTCGATATGAATCCAATTTCTGGCGAAGATTTTGACGAAAACACACTTTAGGAAGAGATTCATCTTCAGCTGAGTATAAAACATGCTTTAGATGTTTGTTACCGAACGTTGACGTGATAGCGAAGAGACGAACGAGTTCGTGGAGGTGAGAACTCTCGCTCGCTTTTAAGTCTTACGTTCGTTTCATTTCAAAGGACTTTGTAAATTTCATGAGCTTTTCGGATAAATCACTGAGTAAATGTGTGACTTAAGGATTGTATTTTATTTTATGTAATTGTCTTTTTGCCTTTTTAGTACTATGTTGTGTTTATATAGTAGCACTTAATTTAGGCTTAATCATAAATTTCTTTCCTTGAAAGAATTAAAAGTATTGGTCTTAAAGAATCACAAAACTTTGCAGTCTTTTTTTTTAATTTAAAGCGGTGGAACTTTAACTTGATATTGATTGGCCACAAATTGCTCAAATTTGCATTTTGATGTCTCAGCTTACCATTGATTCCAAAACATTTCCAGCAATTCCAAATGCGATTTTTGTTTAGTCTTAGAATTTTTGGGAATTCCTTGTAATTCCAAGTTATTCCCAACTGGATCAGTGAACATTCCCAGATGTTCTAATTAATTCCAAGCCTTTGTTTTTATCCTAATTCCTAGGAATGATCAATTGTGGGCCACAATGGAAACTACTGGGCTAGCAGTAATATATTACCCCTATAAAGTGGCAGTATAAAGACTTTTGTAGAATGCTGAAAAATCAGGCCGTGGATTTTGATTACGAAGAATCATCAGTTATTTATTTTTTTTATTTATTCTTTATTTGAATGGAACTGTGATAAGATATTTCAGCTGATCACGTTTTATGATGAGAAGTTTCCTTCAGTCTAAACAACTCATGAAAATGGCTGGCTTGTCCCTCCCTCTTGCCTTTTTGCCCATCCGCACAAAATTAATGTCAATTTTGGTAAAACACAGAATGGATGTTGATATGACAATCTGGGAAGTACCCTAGGTGTGACACACAGTGGGCCCCTCCTTGAAAAATCCTAGCTATGCCCCTTAGTGTGGTCTACACTTAATCTGGTCGCCATGTTTCTTTCGTATTAAATTATATTATTCTTTTGGTCACTTGTTACGGCACATTGTTCCATTTTTATTCTACTTTTATTGTCATCCCAGTACTGCTCCAGTATTGTTCTGGTACATGCTTACAAGTCTAACACCTTTATTATGGTCTATGATCTGTTGGCTTGAATTTTGGTGCAAGGTAGTGACATCTATTTGTCCTTTCTTGATTGCCTTTCAATTTTAATAAATAAAATTTCAAAAGTCTATTTTTAAAATGAAAGTCTGTATCAACTATAATTTATTCAAGGCATGTGTGGTGAATTTTCATGATTCCCACCTTTTAAGCCCTAGAATCATGGAAAATTCATGACCCATGAAATCAGTAATGTAAATGAAATCTTTTTATATGCCATGAAAAGTATGTTTTCATGGGTCATTAAAGACATTGTGTCAAGTTTCATGGATTATTAATGGCCCATGAAATCGAAGACCACACCAGCAGCCATTTTCATGGCCCATGAAAGTCCAAACACGACTTCCATGCGCCATGAAATGTATAATGTGACGAGTTTCATGGCAAATTCATGGCCCATGAATGTATCTCCTTATCAAATTCATGGGTCATGAAATAAAATGCCACATTTTCATGGAAAATTCATGGCCAAAAGAGAACACATGAAATTACATTTTGCAGTTGTCATGGGCCATTAAATGGCTTTCATGGGGTATTCACAGAAAATTCATGGCATTTTCATAAAACTGTGGCTCATAGTGAAAGTATGTGAAAGAGTGGTCAGTGTTAAACCAACTGTCCCTGTATCTAACATCCAATCAAAGAATGTCAGTGAGACAGAGCGGCAACCAAAGATGGCATTCTACTGAAACATCGTTAATTTCTACTTCTGATTTTATTCTCCGTACTATCGATGAGAAAAAAATTACCGCCGTCGTATACCTTGATATGAGCAAAGCCTTTGACACTATCAACCATGTAACTGTCTTTAAAAATTTGGAAAACAGGTGTCTATCAGCTCCTGCACTCCAATGTTTCAAAAACTATATATCTCAGAGATTCCAAGCAGTCCGTATCAACTCTACTCTATCTGATAAATTACCAGCAGCCACTGGTGTACCGCAAGGTAGTGTCTTGGGAGCATTACTATTCAGTATTTATGTAAATGACCTACCAAATGTTTGTCAAAATTGCTCAACCGAGTGTTACGTGGACGATACCAAGCTTCTATTGTCTTTTACTGTGAACGACTCTACTCGTGCTATGGAAAGTATTAACTCCAATTTACAACGGATTAGCAACTGGTGTTTTGATAATTGCTTAATGCTAAATCCCGATAAGACGAATGTGATGGTTTTTGGCAGCAGAGGAACTTCGTTGAAACTACCCAACTTTAAATTATCCCTACTAGAAAAGGAAATTATCCCAGCTCATTCAGTCAAAGACCTAGGAGTAGTTTTTGACCCCACACTATCGTTTGACGACCATATTTCTGCTACTGTGTCATCTTGCATGTCCAAACTATCTCAAATAAGCCGAATCAGTTTCGTTTTTGAGAAGGCGCTGCTCGAAACCATAATTAACACGATTGTTTTCAGTAAACTGTATTACTGTTCGTCAGTATGGTCATCCACCTCAGCTTGTAATGTTCGTAAGTTACAATACGTTCAAAACTTTGCGGCGCGAATCATTTGCAACGTTAAAAAGAATGACCATATCACTCCTGTACTAAGGAATCTACGTTGGCTCCCTGTAAAAACAAATCTGTATTACCGAGATGCTACCTTAACATTTAAATGTATGAAGGGTTATGCACCTGAATATTTAACTTCTAAGCTCGTTACAAGAGGCAGCGTGTCTGGATGTACAACCAGAAATTCTCAACAACTTAATATTCCTCGTTTTAAAACTGCAACAGGACAGAAAACTTTTCACTATAGAAGTGTATCTATCTGGAATAAGCTCGACTCAAGCCTAAAATTATGCAAGAACCCCGCTATTTTCAAAAGGGCCTTGAAAACTCAACTTCTGAACGAATTTTTATGCCAACAATGATTTTATTTTTAGTCAAATAATTTATATTGGATATAAGGAACTATATCATATGTAGTCAGTTATTTTAATGTAATTTAAATGCATATAATAGTTTTAATAGCTTTTTTATTATCTGTAATCTTACTTGATCACTGAAAAGCCTCAGATGGGGATGTGTTCAATAAATGTATGTATCTGTCACACGACTGACCTTGTAAGAGGCATGGGAATGTTCCTGATTTGACGTCACAAACTGATTTACATGCATCTTTACAAAGACTTACAGCGATTCAAATCAGTTTTTTTATGTCAAATCAGGAATAAACCCATACCTCTTACTAGATCGGCCATGTGACAGATGATGGCTAGATTATATTTCATAACTTTTGCAGTTTATGATCCAGGAGGAGTCCAGAAAGGGGTCTCGAATGGTTTCCAGAAGGGGTCCAGAAGGGGGTCCAGAAAGGGGTCCAGAAGGGGATCCGAAAGGGGTCCAGAAGGAGGGGGTCCAGAAAGGGGTCCAGAAGGGGGGGGGTCCACGTTTTGTACCGACCCATCTATAACACTGAGACTGTGAAAAAGAAACTGAATTCGAATTTTGTTCGTTAAAACAAAACACAGTTGAAGAGTTCGAGTTCGAGTGTAGTCAATGTGACTGGCCACAATGCTTAGGTACCAGGCTGCAGAAAATTCGCTCACCACTTCCAGTGCTTCGAAAAAAGGACTCTTCACCCCGAGAGATAATTGTAAATGCTGGATTTTAAAACAATTCGAAAGAACATCATATTGACTTGGAATTCAAGCTTGGGTTTTGCGACAAAATGAAAAACAAAAAAATTATGTTCAAAAGAGTGGCCAAAGAAGCACATTTTCCATTCTCATTTTTTTACTTTTTATCATAAGCCAAAACGGCTTTTGCATTGTTATTGTACAGAAAATGCAGAAAAAAGGTTTAAGCCATTTAGTTAAAATGCATTTTTCTGTTTCTGGTCATGTGACATTGTTCATGGCTCGATGACGTCATGCGCTGGACCATATTTGCCCCCTATGGGTATTGTCCAAATTTGGTCCAATTGAAGCACACATGTGCAGAGTTATAGAAAATTGATTTTCCATAGCAATGGCATCAAAAGATACTTTAATGGGCCCTTAAGTGTTTCTACAGTAAACTGTATTATTTTGTTTGAGGTAAGACAACAATACATGGCTTTGTTACGGTTAACACATTTTGTTTCAATTTATATATTTCTTAAAATGTATATTGACCCTCTAATGTTAATTGTCAAGCTTAGATGGGCATGATCATGCAAATTAAATGTCTTCTCCATTTTTTCACTTCATTTCCTGCTTTCTTCTGTTTCAGAAAAAAGCGAGACTTACTATGGTGAAAAGTTTATTTTGGCAAATGAGGAAGTCGATGAACATCTGGCCAATGCGAATGCCAATCAATCTGTAAGCTATTTGCTGTAATTTGGAATGAGTAAAGATTGAAACTAAAGAGCTAAGGAGCTTTGAGGCTTTTCTATTGTATAATATATAAATATACAGTTTATTTTCAATAAACAATTAGTTTTCTTAGACAATGCGGACTCTGGTGGGATTCTCCCACTTCACATGGACACTGTTGTTGTCATTATTATTGTTATTATTATTATTATTATTATTATTATTACTATTATTATTATTATTATTATTATTATTATTAGAGGCAGACACCTGAGAACAGCTTGTGGGAGTGGCACTTTGTAAAGGAACTGAGATGCCTGGAGAGCCCTTGTCGACAGCCTTCAGTCATTAAATTTTAAAGTACATTGAAACCTCTGCTAGCGGACACCTCCCATCATATCCAGCACACCAAACTAACAATTATCATTATTATTATTATTATTATTATTATTATTATTATTATTGGTAGCTGCTCTCAACACAAATGCTGGTGATGACAACATCCTTGGCCAGGTGTCAATAAGTCTCCTCACTGAGGAATCTTCATGGATTCTCGCGCTTTCCAAGGACACTATTATTATGTAGCAGTTATTATTATTATTATTATTATTATCATTGTTGTTGTTGTTGTTGTTGTTTGTACTAATAAACACCATTGTTGTTGCTATTGCTGTTGTTGTGATGATAGTAATGATAGAAAGAAAGCTCAAACAGCCAGTGTGGAGAATCTCATTGGCAAGCAGCAAGAAATTCCCTGAAAGAGAAAAATACTGGCTGCAGACATGGTGTAGCACAGAGAGCAGTTAACATGTTCTAATTGGAGAGATATATGGCTATGCCCATTATCTTCAAGTGAATGACATGATTTCCAGGAAAGTTTCCTTTTTCTGGGAACATATTGTTTGCAAATACTGGCCATGGCTAAGCAAAAAAGATGCAGTCACTGCTTCTACTATGAAGCCAGCACTGTCAGTGGGCATGCATGGGAAGGCTTGCAGCTGGTCATGTCAGGTAACAACACATACAAAATGAAACAAGGTGTAGTTCATTTCAAGAGTTTGCAATTTATGTGCACAGATTCACGCATGTCTTCATATATAGACTGTAAATTGTGATAATTCTTGTATTAAATGTACCACATACAGAGAAACAATAAGTAGCATACTTCTTGAGAGAAAGCGCGCAGATAAGTAGTTAATATGTGGTACATAGCAAACTACTTACGTTTACACTATAGCGATGAACAAAGAAGGGTCAACATTCAGCATTTTTTTTTCTCTCTCTCTTACAACTGTCACCTTATGAAATTCTTCAGATTTAATGTTTTGTTTTGTTAGTTGGCGATTCAATTTTAATCCATCCATGTTCATTGTTAGTTGTCATAACCTTTGAAAAAAATGTATATTTTTCGTGTAGGTACTATGGGGTGGATGGTGGCAAGAAGGTGCGGCTCGTTCTACTGGTGAAGAAGTAGAACAAATCAACAGTTATGTTTCTCGTGGTGGCTCTACAACTAAATACATGTGTCCTGAAGGTTTGGACTGAACTCATTGTACCTTACAGCAGTATAGTCAAATGTTACCAAATATGTAGAATTTAATATATAAAATAATCAAAGCTTTGAAGACCACTATGATCTTTCTTCATCATAAAGTCCTTGGTTGGGTCATTGATGGACTGATGTATCCAATAGGCGTATTGTTTCACCTCCTACATTTCTCCAAAACAGTAATATGTTTCCATCCTAATTGATTCGGGTATGTGTTTGTAAGTCATTAAAGTAGTTAATTTCTTAACATAAAATCATTTCTTGAGTGTTTTTCCATCATTGGATACTTCTCATGAAGAATAGCTCCATTGCCTTAAGGTCGAGAAGAGCTTTTGACAGAACATGTAATGGATTGGAATCAACGGAAGATTCTAAATCTGCCTCATGCCTTAACGAAGCGATACTTTAAGGTAATGGTCATAACCAAGCTATTGACTGCAGGCCAGCGCTCCAAACCATAAGCATCAACGTAGCAACAAAAAACAACCGTTATTTTTTTCTTTTTGTTCGTCCGGCATTACCATCATTCCACCAAAGTGCAAAAGTATGGTGAAGTTGGTTTGTTATCCTTGCAGTTGTGCTTCTGCGTTTGATATTCGTCCATTTCTTGCTTACACTGAAGGTTGCTGCATGATTACAACTTGGCTCAATTTGTCATGAACATTTTCATGATTCATTCATTTTTTACAATAGTTGTTTGATAATGCTCTTCGTTCATGGTCTACAGACAGATCCAGTCATTAAATGGTTACGGAATTTTGCAATTTTGTCTGTTTCTTTATTTTGCCTTTTTCTTTAGGTGAATCGGGATATTCTCCAGCATTTGCAAGAGTTCAACAACTTGGCTGGTGACCTTGGTTTGGATGTCTCTTCTTGCGATCTGGAAAGTTGGACAACAGATGTCATTGAACATGCTAGAAGTACTGAATTTTTGAAGTCAATTTGACTTGCCAGTGTTGTAATGTCAAGTTTAGTTGAAGTGATCTTTGAATGGCTCACATCTGTTTAATATATAGATACAGGTCCCCTTTTATATTGACACGCTCGGCGTAGAGAAAATGGAAATGTAGTCTCTTTTATGTAACCTTGAAAAGGTCGATGTTCATCTCGTTCTGCAGAATGAGCATGATATTGTTTTACTTGTCGGGTTATCCTTGCATGATCACCACATGTCCTTATCCTCCTAATATTCTGATTTTCTGAACTACTGTCAGGGCTTCACAAGAGATCTGCATCAGAATCAAGTTCAAACGGTCAGAAGTCATTTGACCTGGAGCACAAGATCGAGTATGTGGCCTTCTCAATCATCCAGAGACTACGGAACATCAACAAACTTGCAGGTCACAATACGTTGGTTTTTATTTTCACTTTTTCATATGTCTCGCAAGCGTTCATCATATCTCGGGTTTAATATTATAACTACACAGTTTGTTTGTGGTCATGATAAACATTTCTTTCGTGGTTATTTATGAGTATCTCTGTGTTCCGTTACACAGATACCTCGATAACTAGCAACGGCATCGCCTGAGTTGCGACAAAAAATAAGTAAGGAGAAAGCCGACCTTGCTAAGGTTCTCAAGGAGTACAACCAACTGCCAACGACTGCGTGCCCTGTTGAACTTGTTGATGTGCCGTCAAGCAAATTTCCTTGGGCATTAAACGGTGAAAACGAAAGTAAGTTCTTAGATAATATCTTCGCCGTAGATATGTCTGCAGAAATTTCATAAGTTTAAAAATATTTTTCATCTCAGTTTGTAGGACTGACTACTCCTGATAGTTATTGCTGGATGGAAGTTCCCGCTTAGTATTTCCCTTAACCGCTATACACATTGCAGACTCTATTTTGTTATTCGGCCCTTGACAATGGAATCATATGTTTAAAATGTTTGCATTGCAATAGGTACACCACTCATAGTTACATTTACATGTTTGTAATAATAATGATAATAATGATAATGATAATAATAATAATAATAATAATAATAATAATAATAATAATAATAATAATAATAATAATAATAATAATAAACGATTTTAAGTAGTACTTCCACAAAGTGGCTCTTCACCTACTAATTACAAATCTCAAATCAAATCAAATTAAATCAACTGTTGGTTTTTGAGGAGAGGGGAAAACCGGAGTACCCGGAGAAAAACCTCTCGGAGCAGAGTAGAGAACCAACAAACTCAGCCCACATATGACATCGAGTCCGGGAATCGAACCCGGGACACTTTGGTGGAAGGCGAGTGCTCTCACCACTGTGCCAACCCTGCTCCCAGTAGATAAAACCTGCATACGTTTATGTTGCCGGCAGTAAATGTAGTAATATTAAAGTTGTCTTCATGTTTGCAGCAACAGCTGTGGAAAAATCTATAGAGGGGAAGAGGCTTAAGGAGGAAAAAGTCTTCTTGGAGAAGGAGTTGACTGGCTTTTTAAAATATTACCGCGATACAATCATCCCTCAGCTTGAATCAAGAATTGCCGGCCTGAATGACATTTTCTGCGGTAATAATTATAATTTTTGTATCGCGAAATGACCGTCAGTGCTACTAAGATTTGGTAACTTTCATTTTAATTGTCAGAAGTGGCTGAACTGTAGTTCGTTTTAATTGCTATTGTACGTATGTCACAGTTCTTATTGAAACGGTGAACTTAGAGGAACTGATGTTATTAATAAATATTGAGTAATGACCTCCTATAGGGCCACTTAAAGGTAAATTCTGTCATAGTTCTTCAAACATACAGTATACCCTCTAAATGAAGCACGCGTCAGATGTTTTGCAGTTACTAGTTTGGACAACATGTATTTGTGAACACGTGTATGGTCGTTTTCTGACTACACCGCCTTCCTGTTTTAAAAAAGATGTTAAGACTCATTTCTAGCGGTAATACACTGATTACATCACGACCAGTTGCACGCATTTGAAAAATTAATATCCTCCAAATGTTGGTAATGAGCGACAATATTAATTATGTGATTGATCACTACTTAAGCAGTAGTGAAAATATGTTTGTCGTTGTTGTTGTGTCTTCTTTTTCAGAATTGAGCGAATGCAGTCCTTCAGTTGAAGTGCGTCAAGTCACGGCATTTTCCATTACCCCGTCGGTAGATTTCTCAGGGAGGACTAAAGTTGCTTTGCTGCATTGAAAAGTAATGCTTGTAGGTTATTGTCGTTAACGTATGCGGTAACGAATCCGAGCCAAGGTCGGCACCGACAAATTTTCAGAGTAGGCAAGAACAGCCGATAAACGTTTACGAAAGCACTAATTTGAGTAGAGTTTGATCTAGTTACACCGTAACGAAGAAGTGTTGAGATTCAAAGTTGAAAATATCTATTCCCAATAGTAGGTCTCATATTGCTCGCGAGCTCATGGGTTAATTTACCTCAACATTTTCACATCTGCACATCTACATGATTTCAGCACTCGGCAAAGTCCCACTGACTTATGGCTGTTATGCGTGTGGCCTCATACACCATAAGCCTTTTTGGGACATCACACCAAGCCTGCCACTTGCTGAATGGAACAGGTCAGCACTAGGGGTGGTCACAGCCAGAGTTTTGTTACGTCCCTGGTGGTTCTTTTACGTCCCACAGAATCAGAGAATTTTGAAGAGTTGATTTTATTCAAGTTATCTAAGAAAAGATATTTCAATGGACCTGCCTGTAACATAGTGGACTAATTTTAGCGTTATTTAAACGCGTTTGAAACGCAATGTAATAAGCTCGTTTTTCCAGACAGTGGGGGAGGGAGGGGGGAGTGTAAAGAATAACTGCTGGTTTACCACTTCATTGCTGTCTCACTTTTGTTTACAGCGTGAACTTTACTGTTGTGCCGATGACAGCCCGGCTGTTGTACTAGGCAAATCGCACTCGCTCGAAAAGTGTCCAGCTTTTTAGGGCTGCTACAAGAGGCGATTATACGGAGTACACAGATGGCATTTCAGAAGATGTGGAAGTAATGTCAGACCCTGATGAGGAAGACTGGGAGCCTTATACGACTGTTGAAGTGGCTTATCAGGACGAAGTTCCCTTGAGCGACCAACCCGTCTCCGTTTTGGAAGGGAACGTCTGCAGTTGGAAGTTTCCAGCTGAGTTTTGTCAGTCGAGTATCGATGGTCGCAATGACAGCAACGCATGTAGCGTTATTTCCTTGGCGGTAACTCGCGCCTTTCTTACTAGGAATGATGGTTGCCACAAGCTGGAAGCCTTACTCCTCAGTGGATAAAGCATCTTTACCTGTGTATGCGTCTTGCAGGGCTCAAAATAACAGCCGGTCAACGGACAATGTCCTGTCAAGATGAGGATTTGTCCGGACAAACCTTGGGACTGCCAGTCATTTTGACCGGACGAAAATTTTGTCACTTTAGTCACAAGGGTTGTTCTGTTAGCTTGAAATAAAACGTCACTAGATACCTGAACACATGTACACTGACAAAGAGATCGAGAACTTTGCATGGACACTCGTATTTGGCATATAAAAGCAGTTTCCTTTTTTCCTACATGCCAAGGACAGGCGAGGTCTCCGCATTTGCAGTTGTTGCTCCGTAAGGTTTTGGTGCATGCAATAATCTTTTTGAGCAATACTTACAACGTCAATCACCTCCACACATTCTATGAGCAATTTATGATTACACATTTTTGAGTTTTGATTGTTTGAAAGACTACCGGCCCTGCGTATTAAGTTTTACATTGAAATAGATCTGAAGTAGTCATATATATTAGGTTTAGCGATAACAACTTTTACACTCTTGAGGGTTTTAGTAACGCCTCTTTAAATATGTGAAGTGATAATCTTTTGCTTGTTAGGCTATTAGTTTAAAATTACTATTTTCAATATTTTGACCGTTCAGAAACGAGACTTGACCGAGCGAAAATTTATTTGGCTGGTCATCGCGACCGGCAACTGTCCGAAAATTATTTTGAGCCCTTGTCTTGGTAACGCTTTGTACGACAATGCCCGTCACTCATCGCCCCATCGTTACTTGACTGCTGCAGAAGCAGCTCAACTGTTCTCCGACTATGCTGCTGTAAAAGTGCACCAACCATGCCCTATTCGGCTTGAAGACGATCATCCGCTGTCCACTTTAGAAAACCAACTCGCCATGCTAATAAGATAGGGAAAGCGTTGCGCTGCCCTATACATTTATGATAACAAAACCGTGTCATTCCTTATTAGTTAAGATAGCACTATCCTGTTTGTTGATTCGCATAGTCATCCACCACACGGTGCAGTAGTGATACGTGCTAGCAAATTAAGCCCTCTTTTTGTTTCTTGTTTCGCTGAAGCAGCACTGCTGAATCCTAGCACCTACGGTAATTTTACTCGCATAGAGGTGTAGGTACATCATTTGATTGTTTAGTTAACGTAACTCGCCAAAAATCTAAGTTTCCTTTGCAAGCTGTTTTTAACTCTGCCTGGACAAAACTCGACATCGATGCTTTTTGTTTTGCCGGTCCCAAGCTCGGATAAAGGAGAAGGGAACGTGAAAAGTAAATTCTCAATCGTTATACTTGCAAAGGACATATCGTGACTGTTGATTAGAATTAGTATTTCAGCGAACTGACTTGTTAAATGATCTGCTACCCAAACAACCTTCGGGTGGGTACTTTTTATCTGTCAAATGTTATTGTTATTGCAATAAACTGTACTCATAAACTGTACTCTTTATCAATAAAGGAATTGCCCTTTTTTGTACGACAATTTAAATAAACTTGTTGTTTCTGCCCTTGATATTTCAATTCATTTCAGTGGTTACAGATGTGTAATACTCTCGTTCTCGAAATGGCACCCTGGCAGTAAATCCTCAGCATCACTGTACGATGACACTTTAAACTAGCTTTTTACAGTGTTTATCATGTTTGTTGACAGTACTTGGAATCCTTGTACAGGATTAATCGCTTAATAGTGCACTACCTGACTTAACAAAGAGCGAGTGCTCGGACGGGGAATCAACCCGAGTTCGCGTTCTCCTCATAGTACAGTGTTCTCGCTGAATTGAGGAAAAGGGTTTTCTTAGTAAGCTCTATTTTGAGGGAACGCGTTACCAAACCAGTCAAGCCGATGCTTCAAGAATTGTGATACGGTATTCATTTCCTCGAATAAGCGCGCACACTGATAAGCGCCCTCCACGATTAAGTTAAAAAAAAAAATGGCGCCCCTCCCCTCCCCTCACTTTCTGACATAGTAGGGATACAAGGAAAACCACCATTGTCACTACAGAGTTTAAGCCTTCAATTACACCGGCATCGGTACATGCAGGATAACAGCTTATTTTCCGCCAAGTCAGTTCCAGTTATTTTTATCTCCATGTGCTCGCAGAGTTCTTTTATCGGTATGTGACAGGCAAAATAGAGTTACAGTTCGTTGAAAGAATAACAAGCGCCCCCTCTATTAATTAAGCGCCCTTCTTTCTTATACGCGCCCCCCTTTTGGCCGGAATTTTAAATAAGCGTCCGTGCGCTTATTCTAGGAAATACGGTACATAGCACTTTCCAAGTGGTACACAGTCACAACATCCCAAAAGCATGGACTGTTTTTCACTTGGGCCGCTAACCTGTGTCGTGGCTACTCAGCAGCGTTACCTGTGTGAGCCTTTCTCCACCCGAAGAGCCGATTATGTACTTTATGTAACGAACAATTTCAGTAAACGTAAGAGAACCTTGCTCCCTTCGGCCAGAACAGGATCGTCATTTCTCCTCTATTGTGCCTTATATTGTTTTGGTCACTTACTATCTGGTATCTTGAACTACGCGTTTATCAAAACCCCTACAAACATTGAGCTTATTTACTTAACAACTGTTAACCTCTGGACTACTTTTAAAACGGCCGTTGGAAAACCTTAGGGGCTCATTACTAAGACTAGGACCTTGATGAACGACATTACCAAGGAAGCAATTTAAGTATACAAATGCTCGGCCATAGGGCCTCCCTACAACTTTTAGCATTTTCACATGTGCTACTGTTTCTATCTTACCTGGAGTATATTTAGGTCTTATTAAATGCCACGGCGCGCATATTTTTGGTTATATACCCTCTCGATTCTGTTGCTGTCGTCAAACTTGAAACAGAAGTTTACGTTCACACCCAACCAAAGCAAGAAATCTACAACAGGGCTAGCTTATGTATTCTAGGCTAATAAACAAGAAACACTAGCTGCTCCTAATCAACAAATAGAAGCTAATTTTGTTACTATCCTGTCCCATATACGTCTAACCAAAACGGGCTGTAATGTTGACGAGCAATCGGCTCTCTTTATGAGGTCAGCCCATATCTTCAGATAAGCCCGAGTCACCCTCTTCGAATTGTCAAGTCCGACCCGTATATTCAGATGAACTGGAGTTTATTAAAACCACCAAACCTTGGTGGTCAAATCGGCCAAAATCATCAACTCTTCCTTAGCGGTCAAATCAACCCATATCATCAAATCGCCCTTAGTGGGCAGCAGGGTTGGCGCAGTTGGTTGGTTCTCTACTCTGCTTCGAGAGGTTTTTCTCCGGGTACTCCAGTTTTCCCCTCTCCTCAAAAAACCAACGTTTGATTTGATTTGATTCTACTTTCTTTAGATTTGATTTGATTTAGTCTCCCCAATTAGCAGAGCATCTGTGCTCGGCGAGAAAGATTTGAGACTTTAATAAAGTGATTTTTATTATTGTTGTTGTTATTATTATTATTAGTGGTCAAATCGGGCCATATCATCAAATCTTCCTTAGCGGTCAAAACGGCCCATATCACCAAATCGCCCTTATTGGTCAAATTTTCCCAAATAATAAATCTCCCTTAGAGGTCAAATCAGCCCAAACAGCTCCAATCATCAAATAAAACGCTCTCAGTGGTCAAATCGGCCTAAGTCTTCAAATCTCAGCTTAGTGGTAAAATCGGCCCAAATCATCAAATCTCACTAAATGGTGAAAACGGCCCAAATCATCAAATTCCCTTTAGCGGTCACATCATTAGAACAACAAGGGACACTTTTGTCTGATTGGTCCGTTAGGGATCCATTTTGCGCATGCGCATTTTCTCATTGCAGCAAGATGGCTGCCAGCGAGGAAGAGAACAGGTCATCGAGCTCTCTTGGCAAAGGAAAGAATCGATCGCTTGTTCTTTTTTTTTTTTTGGAAGATTCGAATTTCTCGCTGGTGGCAGCGTTTGCAAAGGCGGAAAATAATGGCGGGTTTTGTCTCTGGCAAGCGTCGAGAATCTTTTCTCCACCATGCGAAGGACTTTTTAGTGGAAGTAGCTTTCGTGGCTGCCTTCGCCTGTTGGGGAATAAGGCGACTCAAAAATAAAACATTGTTTCAGTCAGAGCAAAAATGAACGTCACCAGATTATTTGTTAATTACCCTGGTAGGAAATGAAACTTCAGAGAGTGCAACAGTGTCACAAGGTGGTGAGGTCAAA
>JAEMWC010001055.1:227500-293558 GCA_016490735.1 Pachyseris speciosa
TTGAATGATCATGTGGACAACTGCATACTGGTTAATGGCACACAAGCAATAAAGATGCCAAACAAAGACAATAATATTCTAAAATTCATCAACTTCCATAAACAACAGCAAGTACCATTTGTGATCTATGCTGATTTCGAGGCTTTAACTGAGAAAATACACGGTTGTCAACCCAACAATGATAAATCATACACTGAAGCCTATCAGAAGCATACTGATTGTGGATATGGTTACAAGGCTGTTTGTTGTTATGATGATAAATACAGCAAGCCAATACAAATATACAGGGGTGAAAATGCTGTATACAAATTCATGGAAGCTATGTTAGAGGAAGTTAAATATTGCAAGAAGATTGTTAAAGAATTCAACAAACCATTGAAAATGACTGAGGATGATGAAGAGAAATTCCAAAAAGCCAAAGAATGTCACATTTGTGATAAAAAATACAATGAAAAGGATATCAGAGTACGAGATCACTGTCACATTACTGGTCAGTATAGAGGATCAGCTCATCAAGAATGTAACTTAAAACTTAGAGTTAACCCAGAAGAAATAAAAATACCAGTCATATTTCACAATCTAAGAGGTTATGACAGTCATTTTATTATGCAGGAGATTGGAGCTATTGTTAAGAAACACACATTCAAAAATAAAAAAGGTGAAGTCTGCCAAATGAACATCAATGCTATCCCAAATAACATGGAGAAGTATATGGCTTTCATGCTTGGCAATCACCTAACATTTCTTGATAGTTTCCAGTTCATGAGCTCCAGTTTGGAAAAACTTGTAGGCAATCTACCAAAAGAAGCCTTAAAATTCACCTCACAAGAGTTCAAGGGAAAGGATCTTAATCTGATAGCACAGAAAGGTGTTTATCCATACGACTACATGGACAGTTTTGATAAATTCAATCAGAAGCTGCCCTCAAAAGAAGAATTCTATAGCATACTGAGTGATACGCATATATCAGATGAAGACTATACACATGCTCAGACTGTTTGGAAAGCATTCTCCTTAAACAACATGGGTGAGTATCATGATCTGTACCTTAAAACAGATGTACTCCTGTTGGCTGATGTATTTGAGAACTTCAGAAGAACATGTCTCGAGTACTACAAACTGGATCCGTGTCACTATTTCACATCTCCTGGTTTATCATGGGATGCAATGTTAAAGATGACTGATATCAAACTGGAATTGATGACTGACATTGATATGTTCCAGTTCATTGAAAAGGGTATGAGAGGTGGTATCAGCTATATTGCAAATCGTTACGGTAAAGCTAATAATAAATACATGAAGAAGTATGATGAGAAGGCGCCCTCAAAGTACATTATGTATCTTGATGCTAATAATCTATACGGTTGGGCAATGAGTCAATACCTTCCAACAGGCGGATTCAGATGGATGACTGAGAATAAAATAAATAATCTCAACCTGGCTAAATACAAAGAAGACAGCAATAAGGGTTTGATTCTGGAAGTTGATCTGGAATATCCCCAGGAGTTGCATGATCTGCATAATGATTACCCGCTTGGACCAGAGAAGGTGAAAGTAACTGGAGACATGCTTTCAGATTACTGTAAAGACATAGCAGAGAAATACAATATATCGACTGGTTTGGTACATAAACTGATGCCAACATTAAGCAACAAAGAGAAGTATGTTCTGCATTACAGGAACCTCCAATTATACACAGACTTAGGTTTAAAGGTAACAAAAATCCACAGAGTGCTAGAGTTCAAACAATCACCTTGGCTGAGACAGTACATTGATTTCAATACACAGAAAAGAACTAATGCCAAGAATGCTTTTGAGAAAGATTTCTTCAAGTTGATGAATAACTCAGTATTCGGCAAAACTATGGAAAATCTCAGAAAGAGAGTAGATGTCAGATTGGTGACTGATGAGAAGAAGCTATTGAAATTAGCCAGTAAACCAACTTATGTTAGCAGTAAGATATTCAATGAAAATCTGGTAGCAGTGCATAAGATCAAAGAAACACTAACTCTAAACAGGCCGGCATATGTAGGAATGTGTATTCTTGATCTCAGTAAGACGCTTATGTATGATTTCCATTACAACTACATTAAACAAAAGTACGGTAATAAGGCTAAGCTGCTCTTCACTGATACGGATAGTTTGACATATGAAATTGAAGCTGAAGATGTCTACAGGGATTTCTGGAATGATAAAGATAAATTCGATAACAGTGACTATCCTGAAAGCTCGCCATTCTCCGATAAGACCAATAAGAAAGTGATTGGTAAGATGAAAGATGAGGCTGCTGGAGTCCCAATATGTGAATTCGTAGGACTGAGATCGAAGATGTATAGCTATATTAAAGATGATCAGAAAGGAGGAAAAACAGCAAAAGGAATCAAAAAGAACACAATCAAAAATGAAATCAAGCATGAAAATTATAAAGACACTCTATTCAATGATAAACAAATGTATCATAAAATGAAAACAATCAGAAGTGAAAATCATCAATTAGGAAGCTATGAAATCAACAAAGTATCACTCAGCTGCTTCGATGACAAAAGATATTTATCAAAAGACGGAATCAACAGTTATGCTTATGGCCATCACAAAATAAATAGCCAGGAATAAAAATACTCTTGGCTACCAAAATAGCAAAATACAGTATAATACTGACCTCTCTAACATATATAGGTTAGATAAAAGTTAGTCTTTTCTTATACGTGATAAATACAATTTGCTTTCTTCCATGTGTTTGGTTATTTCAAAAATTAAATCTTCAAAACAATTGCTCATAATGTATTTGCACTTGTTTTTCTCATACATTTGCTTCATATTTGTTTGTTTTTCCGACACTTGGTATACACCAGTGGGACTTTTGAATTCAAGACAAAGAGCATTGTATTTTCTGGTGGGATTCATTAACATCAAATCGCATTGTCCAGGCATATATCCTTTGTTATAACTTCTGATTCTTATATTTGAGCTTATTTGATTTTCACCTAAACCGGCTATCATTAATGCGTCTTCATATTTCTTTCTGATGAATGATACAATCTTGCAGTGCAGATCATTTTCACTTCCAATCATCAGCATGTTATTACTTCTGTCATTGAACTGTTTGTAATAACCTTGTTTTCTGATTGATGGTAATACTTTTGATGTAACCCAATGTTTGAATTTTATGGCTTCCTGTTTTTTAGAGGACAGTATTAGTGAATAAAATCCTGATTCATTTATAAAAAAACATTTATAAGACTGTTTGACCTGATGGACACTTTCGGTCCCTCTGCTTCCGACCTGATGGACACTTTCGGTCCCTCTGCTTCCGACCTGATGGACACTTTCAGTCCCTCTGCTATTCGTCATTATTTTAAGGTCTATCAAGATTTTATCATCAGATACAACATGATCTCTGATTGCTCTTTGCGGATTTTTATAGTCAAGAATTTTGGCTATGTCTCTACCTCTGAACCATATTTCGTTTTTATTATCGAGATAACAATCTATTGAAACGTCTAATTCTTTATTATCGTAGGAATATTTTTGCATCTACATATATGTTAGATAATTTTCTTTAAATCCTTGATCGGTATCCAGCTGTTGAAGTCATCACTATAACCCTTCCACTTCACCAAAGCTTGTTTCTTCTTGTAATCTCTGCGAATGACTTTATCAATGCGGAATAGATCCTGTTTAGCCTTTAATAACTCAGGTTCATAAAAACTCCCTTCAATTTCTTCATCGTTGTGATCTTTTAGTTTGTATGTTATTGGATTAGTGTATTGGATTTTATCAACTATAAACACTTCTTCTGTCCAATTTGGTGTATAGCCCTTGTCGAACACAATCCGTTTATACTTGGATATTCGGACCTTATCACCTATTTTAAATTTTAGTTTCTGTTTTAATGGCTCCATATCACCATAAAGATTGAAGTAAACAGTTCCTTCATTCCTCTTATCAGATGCTTCAACAGGTGTCATCTTTGTGCTTGAATGTTTTGTGTTGTTATACTGTTTCACTAATTTTGGTAACATGTCTAAATACTGTGTATTACCTCGAACAGTGAACTGCTTCCACATTTTGGATTTAATTGTCCTATTCCATCTTTCAACTACTGATGATTTCTCTTCATTCTCAGTTGAGTACATCTGTACACTATGTTTCTCTAGCAAGTCCTTCAAGTGTTTGTTGTAAAACTCTTTTCCCTTGTCGACCCATAAATACTGTGGTTTTCTACCTTCCTTGAATATTGATTTGAATGCTTCAGTGACAGATTCACCTTTCTTATCCTTCAATGGGACAATCCAACCATATTTGCTGAAGACATCAATAACCATAAGAAGATATCGATAACCTTTATTCCATTTACTGAACTGTTGCATTTCAACTAGATCACTTGCCCATATTTCATCAATTTTATTTACAATCACACGCCGCCGAGTGAAATTTCGTTTTATTGGTGCATGTAATTCATCAGCTAGTTTTTCTTGCCAGTTTTCTTCACTCGACGGCTTTTTCCGTTTTTTGAAACACCGAGACCAAGTTTCTGTTTTTTGTCGATTAAGAATCTAGCTGTTTGACCCCATTTTGGCATCTCACCATATGGTATTTGATCTAGTGACTCGACCATTGTTCTATCACATTCACCTTTGTCTTTTTTCATATCATAACAAATATCATGATAAGCTGCTATTTCATCCACTTTGTTATAAGGTTGTACATTCCATTTCAAGACCTCACCTGTGTTTTTATCATACTCTAACTGTTTATCGAGGGGATTATAAGGTCCCATGTATTTATACTTTCCGGGTGTCCATCCACTTTTTGGTTTAGGAAGCTTGCCAATTACCTTATGAATGTCAATAGCACCGCCACTTATTGGTCTTCCTCCAATTCCTTTCTTATATTCTGCCCAAGTTGGTGGTTGCCAACCAATCGCACGATAACTCTCACATTGTGGAGTGTTATGATATTTGCTTCCAATCTTCACAACACTGTCACATGGATAGTCTTTATATTTCATCAATGTTTTATTGCTAGATTTTCCAGTCCAAAATTGGTTAGATAATATTCCAGTATCTGTGTTGAATGCACCTTTCAAAATGTCTCCAGATTTGTATCTGTCAAACACTTCTTTCGTTGATGGAATCAATTTCTCAACTACATCCATTGACTTGTCAGCTGCTTGTCCAGGTTTACCCAACATACTCAAAACTGATCCACCATCAAGGTCTTTTCTGTCAGTTTTGTAACGAATATTTGGTCTCACTTTTGTTGATAGTTGATTTAAAGCTTCTGACCCAACCTTTGTGATTACAGGCTTTGCGAGGGAAAGTCCTTTGTCAATTAATTTCTTTTGCAGCTTTGGATTTCTCATTGCTTCAGAAGCATAATATCTTCCCATTTCAACACCTTTCTTTGCCAAATAAGGGACTCCATGTTCCAAGAATCCTGTTAGCGCCATATCTGCTGCCGAATCTAGTATGCCCGCCCCTTCAGACGGGCTATTCAGTTTCCCCGATTTTTGACAAATTTAGTCTTTGTGATTCCACATTCAGCACAAGTACATTTCATCACAGTTCGACCATTTTTTGTCTTTTGATATCTTTCGCTTCCTGGCACACATTCAGTGACTTTCTTCTGTTTAACACAATATGATTTCACCATTATACATATAAGTTAGATATTTTCTCTAAAAACTTGTTTCACTTCACATATTATTATAATATCTTCACCGAATTGGTTCTTTAGTACTATCATTATCTTGTCATAACGAACTACAAAAGGAGTTCCAACAACTTGCACAATAATTGTTTCCATTTATAATTTGATTAGATATTTTTGAAATAATTGATGATGAACCTGTGATTGACTCTTGTGTCTGTTGGATCAAATTCAGCATTATGTATTGTATTAAGAATGGATCTCCCATTTTGTCTCTCGAGAAGATAGTACAAACACCAATATCCACACAAGACTGAATCTCTTTCTTGTATCTCATCTCCAGAGTATTCAAGTTGTTTTCCACTTGTAGCCATGTATTTCTGTACTTCTGTTGGCATCATTAAACCGAAAGAGTCGAAGTATTCACAGTATTTATCATTTTTGAAATTCCTATAACAAACCCAGTGAGTACCAGGTCCAATTTTGGAATCAAGATTGACTATCCCACATTCATTCTTTTTTATTTGTCTCGGCAGATTGTCTCTTGAAAATACTCCTCTAAAATGTTTTATTCCAAGTTGTTTAACCCAATTGATTAAATCAAAGTTGGATAAGGGTTTATTTACAAAATGGTTCCTAGTATGGGGATTGAATTGAATGGACTGTTTTTGCCCAGTAGAAGTCCTTTTCCTTTTTTTTTTTTCATTCCCATGCCTATTGGGTTATCCCATGTACCAAAAACAGGAGGGGATTGCCATGGAATCATAGCATGTTTCCCACCTTTCTTTCTGGGTGCAATGTCATCTGGAACATAAACAGGTATTGACCGTCTTGGACGGCTGCTTTCAACATGCAAACCTTTTCCAGTTAATTTTCTGATTGCTTCTATAGCCAAAGGAATTCCAATACTGGCGAGTATTGTTCCAATACCCTTTCCAGTCTGCGCTTTTGTCGGTTTTATAACAACGTCTCCACCATACTGCATTTTTTGTATAACATCAGCCATCTGTCTCGTATTCAATAAATTTCCTACATTCAATAATTGGGATAAATTGGCATTAGGAATAAGAAATCCTCCTTTTTGTTTCTTTCCAAATAGTTTATCAATGCCGAGACTTGCTAATGAAGAAAGAGCACCTGTAGCCAATGCTGGAGCCGCTTTAGCTACTGCTTTACCTGCATAAGGCAATAGTCTTGTTCCAAGTGAAAAAAGACTGGACCAAAGAGAACCTCCTTCTTGGACTGATTTTCTGATCTGTGCTTTGGATATCTTTATATCAGCACCTGTTCCATTTTTCTGCGATTTTGCTAATTTTTTTATCTGTGTTTTTGTCAACATCATTTGATCACCTCCAGTGAGATCTCCATGTGCGAGTCTCAATGTTACCGGTGAATTTGTTTGTATAGCTTTTGCAAGCCTTTGCTTCTGACTGTTTGAAAGTCTTACTCCATGAGGATGATAAGTAGTCATATAATATATGTTTACACTAAATTGTATTTAATTTACATTGATCTCAGAATTAATTTTCCATCAGTCTTTCTCATCTCAATATCCTGCTCATAGAGGACCAATGCATACACACTGTAATCAACAGTTGTTGCAGCACTCAAAGTGTATTTGAAAGTTAGTTTTGTCATTCCGTCTTTAATATCCTGTTTCTGTTTTGTCAGATCAAAATAAACAAAAGGGAATAATGTACCAAAATTACTCCTGTTAAGAAGTGTACTGTCACTGAAATCATTAACCGCATGAACATATTTCAAAACATCTCTAAATACTCTTGTTGGTTCTGTTGATGGTGTATAACGAAGCTCTGGATAATCATTTCCATTGCCAACTTCAAGATAACAATCAGTCAAAGTTCGCTTATGTCCAACCGCTCCAACTGCGAATGTGTCATAGAGAAATTTATTGGCTTCTTGATTTGCATCACTTGCATCATTGATGATAAATATAAAGACATGCCTGGGTTTGTTTATTGCTGTAGAGATACGGAAATTGGCTGTCTGTTGTCTTGTTGAATTGCCTCTCTCAATCATTTCTCTCATGTAAGTCCACTTTCTATTGTCAAGATACTTGCTCATGTATAAGGACTTTCCTGCAGAATTAAAAACAATGCGAGGAACTAATAGCTGTAATTTAGTTAGTACAACACGACAATCATCAGCAGCTTGCCAAATCAAATTGTCATCACTCTCAAGATCCAATTTAATCTCTATTTTTGAGTTAGGCATGAGTTCATCCCAAAAGCTCTTGAAGAAACCGTATCTATTCAATGCAAGCTCTGCATTTACTTTACCGTTTGCACCATTCAAAAGTGCTTTGCGAGCTGCGAAACCTTTATTATAAGTTGCTTGTGCTGCTCTGTCATCAGCATTTCTATTTGTGTCAAGATAGAAGAACTCATTGGTTCCCTGACTTACAGCATAACCCTGTGAATACTCAAGCAATGACTTAATATTAATGGCTTGGTTGGCATCTCTGCTCTCATAAACATCAAGACCATTCATTTTTACATTAATAGTGTTAATAAGTGCGTGAATTGAATTGACAATGCCATTTCGATCGTTAGCAGCAATATCAGCTCCATCTGCAAGCTTTTTCACAATAAAATCAATATTTAAACGGGCATTATACCAGTCAAATGGTGTAGTTTCTCCACTGTTATCAACAATGAATCGATAGCCTGTTTTATTCTGTTTAGCATTGTTTGCTACTACAGTATTAAGTGCTGTCTCTAGTTCGAAAACTATATCTTCGTATCTTTCGATGTATTTTGAGTCACGATAGTTTGACATATATTATTGTGTTAGATAAAAATTATTTTACGCTGTCAACCTCTCTTTCTTCCAGTACCACTCTTTCTCTTTTTCAAAAGTTCTATTATTTTGTCACCAGCTTTTTTGCCAGTATATTCACCAATTGTTTTTGCTGCTTTTTTTCCAGCTTTTTTGATTATGTCAGTCATAATACTTTCACCATGTTGTTCATATTTTTTAAACTCAAACCGTTTCATTATATTATTAGATTTTATAATTCTGTCTCTCTCAAGAATAACTCAATATACCAATCTATCCCATTTAAATCGACTGGATCTCTAGAAGAGTCTGTGACATAGAAACGTATTGAGTTGATTTTATGTGTTGAGACAGAATTCCATGAAAGAAAACGAGGTTTGTAAGTGAAAGGTAAACTTCTAACGAGATCTGTGACAGGAATAACAGCGATTGTATTTGTGCTATTTCCATCAACAATGCTATCTGTCACCAAATCACAATTGATATAAATTTCATCTACACTTCTTGTGATATCAGGTAGATTTGTTCCATATTCTGTGGCTGGAACTAATTTTGAATCGAAACCGATAAGTTTTCTGAAATTCTGATTTCTCAGATCCACTCGATAGTTTTCTTTAAGTTCGATCAAAATGCGATATGTTGACAAAACGAAAGAAATGTTAATACCATACTTGTATTTTTTTTCATCTGTTTCATCTGGATTAAGTCTTTGGTTTTTTTTTCCATGAATTTATGAATGTAATCATCGATATCGTCATATGAATACATACCATTGACGAATGTCACTGTGAACCAGTTTGCACCTCCATCAATACTGTATTTTATTTCATTATTGTCATAAATATCTCTGATATTGTACCAACTGTATGTCATATTGATGACATTCACAGCCATTTCATATTTTAAATCATTCGTTAATTTAAGAGGTGAATTGAATCTTTTTTTAAAATCATGACTCTTGCTGACACCAATTTTGTCTCTGTTTTTACTGTTGAATCGTAATGAAAATTCTGTCATATACTTTTACATTAGATATTTTATCATTATTTTATTTAGCTCACCGGTTTTCAGGATTCCCAGTCTGTTCAATGTATGCAATATATTTGTGAATTCATTTTGAACATTTCTGCTGTTGTTGCCGGCTGAAATAGATCCACCAAGCAACTGTAGTCTTGAAAGCATGTCACCCAAAAATGCATCCCTTGATGAACCCACTATACCTGAACCAATAGTTTGTGCACCTTCCTCAACGACGTTAATTCTTTTTCTGTACTTTTGTAGTAATTTGATCTCTTTAGTCAATTTATCTATCTTTTCTTTATTTTTATCCCTCATAGTTTTGGTTCTTGATAGAGTAGCTTTTTTTCTTCCAACATCTTGGGTTAATTTACCAATCATTTTGTCATACTCATTGATGTCGATTTCACCATCCATAAATGATTTAAATATCTGCGATGGAGAAGGTAAATTATATTTCACCAATTTTTGAATTTCCTCAAGTGAAAAACCTTTGTCAAGATTTGACTTATATGGTGCTTCTGTTTCAGTCATCATTTTAGGTTTGTAATCAATTGGTAATGTTGTTTTCATTGGTACTGATTCAGGCAACGTATTCATCAACATAAGATCTTCAAAACCAGATGTCAAGGCTTTTTGATTCTTTTTCAACTGTTCGATGACTTTATCCTGTTTTTCGTCGACACTCTTCTGGACATCAATAGAGGGTTTAAGCAATTCTGATGTTGTATCATATGCATCCTGTTTTCCGTATTCAAAAGTCTTGATAACATCACGAACTTCTCTAGTTTTATTTCCAGCTTTAATTCCACTTTTAAGAAGCCTTTTCATTCGTTCAATATCCATATACAATTGTGTTAGACTAATCTAAACTATTTACATATGGAAATCCCTAATTATGATATTCAGAGTTCAAAGAATTCATTCAGACAGTTGTATCCGTATATGCCAAAAGACACTTTCAGGATGCTGCTGGCTGGTAATTCTGGATCTGGAAAGACAACATTATTCATGCATCTGATAATGGAGCCATTGGTTTATTATGATCAGATACATCTTTATGCAAAAAATTTAGATCAAGACAAATATCAATATCTTCAGAAAGTAATGGATGAAATAAGCAGTCACATCGGATATCCTGCCTTAGTTTGCAGTCAAGAAGAGATATTACCAGTTGAACAAATAAAAGACACAGATTTGCAGCGATTGGTTGTTTTTGATGATTTTGTCACTGATAAAAAACAAGATCAAATCATAAGCTATTTCATTCAAGGGAGACATAAGAACTGTTCAGTAATATATCTCACACAATCATTCTATGGATGCCCAAAACCAATCAGATTGAATTGCAGTCACTTCTGCCTTTATGATTTCCCATCCTCAAGAGAAAGGAACTTGATTGCACAGGAGCTTGGAATCGACAAGAAGAAATACATTGAAGCAACCAAAAAACCATATTCCTTCTGTTATGTTGACAAGCCAATGAAAACAATCAAGAGAAATTTTTATGGTGCTGTTTAATCCAATTGAAAATTAATCTAACGAGATAATATAAATGGGAGTTTTTAATGCTCAAATAAATCAAGATAAAACAGAAACTGGTATTGGTGAAAGAGGCCCAGCTGGTCCACAGGGTCCTAAAGGTGAAAGAGGCCCAAAAGGTAATGGATTTAGATTAACCCAAGATGGAAATTATGATATTGAAAATAAACTTTTAACAAATGTTGGTGATCCAGTAAATCATTATGATTCTGCTAACTTAGGATATGTTAATGATGCTGTTTTATCAATTGAAGGAACACGTGTTAATCCATTTAAATTTCTTCTTGAGGATGTGTTAAAGACAACTATTCTCAGAAATGCAAATAATCTACAATTGGAAGATTTTAATAAAAGCCCTTACTCAATAAATAAAAAAGCTTTGTCTTTTGTTATTCCTACTGCTGGTCTTACAACTATTCTTCGTTTTAATTTGTCACAATTGGAAGTTTCAAAGTACACTTTAGTTGTTGAGTTTTATACAGATGGTAGTCCAAATAATGCAACAGTTGATGACGACAATCTGTCATCTAATTTAATTGAAAGAAAGGATTCAATAAAAAGAGCATTTCCAAAGACTCATCTTGTTGATGGTTATCTCAAAAGAATATTCTTCCTTGAAAAAACAAGTCAAGGAGCTACATCAATGGAATTATTGTTGATCTCACCATATTTAACAAATAATGCAAAACATCATGTCATAGTTTATGGTGTTTATGGATTTTCTAATATCATTTTATCACATATTCACGACCCAGTGTATGAAATTGAAAACGGCAATGTTGCTTTTGGTGGTAAAATTGACATGAAAAATAATAGAATCATGAACCTTAATGACATTCCATCAGACCCTCATGATGCTGTCAACAAATCTTACGTTGATAATAAAACAGCTGATTTCCTTAATATAAACACTGGTGGTGTAATTTATGCACCTGTCAGCATGAATAGAAATGATCTATTTGGCATACCAGATAACCCAAGATTTGGTTATTCAGCTGTAAATAGAAACTATGTGAACAATAATTTTTTGAAACTAAATGGAAGCGTTGCAATGACTTCTGATTTGAATCTTGGAGGTAACAAATTGACTAATGTAGCAGCGCCAACAGCAAACAATGATACAGCCACAAAGGGGTATGTTGATACTGAAATTGCTGGAATTACTGGCATTGATGTTTCACCATTTCTTAAAAAAGATGGAAGTGTTGCAATGACTGGTGATCTTGACATGGGTGACAATAAAATAACAAATGTTGAGACTCCAAACTCTGATAAAGATTCTGCCAACAAAAAGTATGTTGATGACCTTGTTTTTTCAGCATCAGGAGCTCAACGCAACCCATTCGCTTTTCTGTTAAAAGACATATCCAAGTCTTCTGCAGTTAGTGGTGCAATAAACCTTCAAATTGAGAATTTTGACAGATCACCATACCACATAAACAAGTCCTCATTGTCTTTTTTCATTAAACGAAAAGGCAACTTTACATCCAAAATTCGTTTTAATGTGACATCTTTAAGAAATGGACGGTATACATTTGTTACTGAGTTTTACTCACCATCAGACCCACGCCAAGCTACAATTGGGCTCGATCTTCGCACATTGAATATACGAGATGCGGGACAGCCATTTCAAAAACCTTTTCTCAAAACCCCGTATGTTGATGGTTATATGAAGAAGCTTTTCCGAATCGAAAAAACTGGTGGTGGTCAAGCGTCAATTGATGTTTTACTTTTTAGCACAGCTCCTGCGTCTAACACCAAAACACATATCATCGTTTATGGGGCCTATGGCTATCATACCAATTTGTCTTACTTTCTCCATGACCCGGCTTATGAAATTGAAAACGGCCATGTTGCATTTGGCAGTAATATTGACATGAAACTAAACAAAATCCTCAACCTGCAGGATAACCCCTCAAACCCACAAGATGCTGTAAACAAAAGTTATGTGGACCAGAGGTTGCAAACCAAACTCGATACGATTGCACAACAAAATCTGAATATGAACAACAATGCCATTACTGATCTTGCTCCACCCGTCAACGCAGACGATGCGGCGACAAAACGTTATACTGACGAATATTTTCTCCGACGAGACGGTTCGACTGCGATGTATGGAAATTTGTCGATGGGTGGAAATAGAGTTACTAATTTAGCGGACGTGGTGAATGAAACTGATGCAGTGAACTTTATAGTTTTAAATCGAGCTTCACAAACTATCAGAGCAAACACTTTATTATTGAATGGAATAAATGCGATGGCAGCAGATATGAAACTTGGAGGGCATAAAATCATTAACTTAAAAGAAGGAACAAATAAAACCGATGCCGTAAATTTAGATCAATTAGAAAAAAGTCATATTTCATCTGCTTCTCATCCAAAGAATGCTTTCAAATATTTGATGAATAATATCGATGAAGTCAGTACTGAATATGGCTTGAAAGTTAATGGATATGTCAATTTACCTCGTTCACCACATTTGATTTCAAAAAAGGTCATTGATATAGACTTGAATAAAGAAGCTAATCATATTTACAGAGCTAGAATTGGATTTAATATGTACACAATAAAAGATGGAAAATACACTTTCATTCTTGAATGGCTATTTCCTGATTATGAAGGAATGAGTCTTAGTAGTGTAACATTCAATGCAACTGGTGGAATTACAATTCATAAAACTGTAGGGAGAAAATTTGATAACAGAAATGAAGATCATTCGAGATATTTATTATGGATTGAAAAACCATCAGCAAGTTCACCACCTGAATATTTATATTGTACGATTCATATTAATGCTAACCCAACTTATCCAAATAAGTACAAAGTTCATTGTGTTGCATATGGTATTGATTTCGAAGCTGCAGACGTTCCATCAAGTGTTTACGACTTCGCAGAAGCTTATAAAATCGTGAATGAAAAAATGCAATTACAAACTGATTTAGATTTGAATGGACATGCTTTGATTAATAATTCATCAAACTTATTTGACGGTCAAAATGGTGAATTGACAATGCTAAATAACATTAATATGAACAGCTTTCTTATAAGTGAGGCTAAACTTGGCGGTGATTTAAATCTGAATGGCTATAGAATTCATAATAATAGTTTGAATCTATTTCGTTCAAGTGTCACAGGCGTAATTATGGAAACAGCTTTCGATTTGGGTGGATTTGCTCTTTACAGTCCGAAATTAGGAGGTGATCTAAATTTGAATGGGAATGGAATAATCGGTCAAATACAATATTTAAATTGCTCTGTCAAAGCCAAACAAGGACATAATAAGAATGCTTTAAAGCCTGTATTGATAAATGGCGCTGATTTTTTAGTCATTCATAACAATAACTTTTATATTAAGAAAATGTATGTATTACAAGGAACAAAACCCGGAATATTCTACTTCAAGACAAAAGCTGAAGGTGGTAGGCCTTTGCCATTACCAGCAACTATTTATGAACATAGACATAATACTATGAGTAGAAACATCACAACGGTCAATATCAACAAATCATTATCGAGAGGCTATTTAATCATTGATTATTCACATCCTAATACAGGTGCATTTGATACAACATTCACACTTGAAGTGGTCATGAATTAATCTAAATTAATATTATAATGGGAGTTTTCAATTCTCCACAAAATCAAGACAATAAAGGTGATAAAGGTCTAATTGGTCCACAAGGCCCACAGGGTCCACAAGGTGATGGATTTACATTAACACAAGATGGGCATTTTGATATTGGAGGAAATAAAATAACAAATGTTAATGAACGAACATCGGATGATGATTGTGTAACAAAAAAACAACTGGATTTGAAGTTAGATAGAGCAGCTTTTGTTATTTCAAATTCACTGCCTGGTATACCTGTTCTTGATGGAATTTCAATTGCTTTGATACCATCTCTGCCTGTATTGACAACTGATGCTGATGATAGAGTTTCTAGTTGGCTGGATCCTGTTAATAATGTCACTTTTACACAAACTTCTAATTCGAAAAAACCATTGTTACTGAGAGATTTAGTTAAGAAAAAGTTTTTCATACGTTTCGATGGCAGTGATGACTACTTGGAGAACAGTTCATTTGATGTTTCTAAAGTTGCTGGACGGAGTGGAAATACTTGTACTGTTATAATCATTGCAAACACAAAACAAACAAAATATCAATCACAATTTCAATGGGGTAAGGGTGTTGTTAGATTTGGTGTTCATCTGCCTTGGATTGATGGAGTATGTTATATTGATTTCGGTTCTACATTAAATGGAAGACTTGCTGTTTCTTCTTTGGCTAATCTGACGGGAAATATTGAAGTTTTTACTGTTCGAGTTGATGGTCATAATATGGAATTTTTCAGAGGTATTTCATCAATGACACCAGTTGGAACAGGATCAATTTCAGCAACATTGACTGGTAGTGCACAAGAAATGTTTATTGGTTGTCAAGTTCATACAGATGGTTCTGCAATTAATTTTTGTGAAATGGATCTTTATGCTTTTGCTGTTTGGCAGAAATCTCTGTCTAATGATGAATTAAAAAATATGTTCCGTTTCCTTGAAGATTATTTCGATCTTTGAATTATGTAATCAATTATTATGAAGCAGATTATAAGATTTGTACGATGGTTCATTCGGGATGCTGAACGGAAAAACCCTGGTGTTGATAAGAGGATTTTGAAATCAGCTTTGGTTTATCAGTTTCTATATCACAAACATTTCAACAAATATATTGAAGTGAGAGATATTATCCAGGAGCATATAGGCATTGGATTAATCGGTCCCGGTGAAGGCTGCTTAACACATTTTTTGGAGCATACTCTTGGTTGGATTGATACATTACAGACACATGGTATATTACACGATGCCTTTGGTAGGTTTTATGTCAAACATGCACTTGATAGAGGATATTCTTATGCTCTACCGTCTTTCTTGACGACTAAAATTAGTAAGTTATCACCTCTAAGTGGGCAATTGTCTGGTTTGTGGTACTGTGTGTTGAACAGAATCGTTATATAAGCATATTGTATGAAAGAGCGAAAAAGCATATTCAGCTGGAACCATATTTCAGGTGAATTAACAGAAGATCAGGTAAATGAATTAAAAGCCTATTACCACACATATCACAGAAAGTGTTGGGCTCATAAACAGGCTGTTAAACGGTTCAAAAAATGGAAATTACTGGGGAATTCCTTGTCCATCATCTTTGCAACTGGCGGTCTTGCCGCAAGTATTTCAACTGGTGGTGTTAGTTTAGTTGCCATCAGTACAGTATCACTTTTAATACAAGGTTGGATGAAACACAAGAACCTTGACATGAAAATACAGAATTGTACATATGCTTATCAAAGCTACCAGCATCTTCTCAATACAATAAAAGAAACCATGAGAAGCGGTAATTTTGATAATTCCAGCATACACAATACAATGAAGAACATAGACGATTATGTTGTTGATAATAGTCCAATTATTGATAAGTACCTACAGAAATATAATGAAAAATTCACTGCTTGATAATACGAATAATCTTATCAAATATTAACAATAGAATCTCAACCCAATATTGATTATAAAATTTCAGTGTTTTCTTTGAGTTGGTTAATATGATATACTCATAAGGCAGATCCATCATCATAAACAATTGTTTCAGAATGAATTTGGTATTTATCATTCTTTTACGATTCTTATTCACCGAAGGGATGATAGTGTCTATCTCCTTGAATATTCTTAATATTTTACCCTTATCTTTTACTGAAATTTGAAATCTATTCTTGCAACATATACCATTTATCACATTTTCAATATGGTACTTCCGATGATATATAGATTTCCGCTTTATTTTATACATATTATTATGAAAGTCAACGTACTCCTTACAATAATCATAACCATGGACTGAACCACAATTTGTACAAACATTTTCACCATTGTCATTAATCATTTTCTGATTATCACAACATGATTCATTTTTGACACTATGTTCTGCTATCTTCTGATCACATAAAGGACATATTAGATATTTTTCTACTTCAACAAAATATTCGTGAATATCTGGATTACACAGATCATTTACCATCTGGCTACCTGATCCACTGAGGTCATTTACCATCTGGCTACCTGACCTGATTTGAGAGGGCTTTTCCAAGGCCCGGAGATTTCTTTCTTCATTCTCCATAATAACCTATAGCGACATTTCTTTAAGTGTTTTTTATATCATAAAGGTACTTAAAAAGAAAAAAATTGACCTTTGAAAATACAATTCTACCTGAATACTAATAATCGCTTAGAATGTTGAAATCAGCCGTTTCTCGACGGATACTGCTCAAATATGCTCATTTATCATTTTGATGCTTAAATATTGAAGTATTCTAGAAGAAAACGCTAATTTTAGATTTGACCTTGACCTTGTAAAATGCGCTAGATCATGTGACCTTGACCTTGGGTGAAAATGCGCTAGATCATGTGACCTTGACCTTGAGTAAAAGTGTGCTAGTTTTTTCAAAAACCGACACATTTTATGGTGTGTGTGCCTGATCACCCAAGTACTATACTACTATGGCGCAGAAACGCGAAGATGTGGCGACCGCGCTTGTAAACCAACCGATCCCACCGAAACTTACAGAAAACCTTTTTAAAGAAATTGAAAACTGGCTTAAGCGTGAAAACTCGTTAGAATGTGGGTATAAAAATCTTGAATTTATTCATGCACTAATTTTTAACGAAACTTACCCCTGGCCATTTATTAAAAAAACAGAAAACAAAGAGCTTACAAGTGCTTATTTTGTTATTTTGCACCGCGCTGAAATTAAAAGTACTCCCTTTTGGAGCAAATTTCTGGAAAATGCGTGTGCGGCTAATTAGGATAGTGTATTTTTTCTTTGGTGAACCAGTTGGCAACCCTTTTCATAAACAAAGGTTTTATTTTTTTTTTCTTGGGTATATATGTCGCCCCCCCCCCCCCCCCCCATTAGAGAAAGGGGCGTATGGTGCAAGAGCGATGGAAGGTACTACTCACACATTGCCATCCGAGGTTGACCTCAGCCCGCCACCTTCACCTGAGGAATACGAATGGAGGATACGCAAGGTTCCAAAGTAGAAAAAGGTGATGCTGGGCTCCGCGGGGTGGAAGGAGCACAATTGCCCGTTGGAAACTACTTTCTCAGATTTGGAAGACCATCTTTCTGAAGCGGAAGGTAGTTTTAAAAGCTTGGAAAGTGCCATTAAAGGCCCCCCACTTGAAGGAGTTATAATGAGAAGCTACGTTCTAGTTTTAGAAGGTGGTTGCGAAAAGATGACTAGGATTTTGACGAGGATAACAAGGGTTTTGACGAAGAAAGAGCGGCTAGTCTAGCTTTAATTTTGCAAGATAACATCAAAAAAATAAAAAAATACCTTGAAAAATATACGGCGGTTATTAATAACTTGGAGGCGACTATAAGAGTGCTTGAGAGAAAAAAAGTACGAAAAGATTGGTCGTCATATTATCGTGAATGCTGAATGGTTTTTATTACTACATTTTTAATGGTTGCTACACCATGATTACAGAATGTGGGAAATGCAACCATGGTCGACGCAATGGCCGCTGTTTTCCCTGCATGCTGAAAAACAGGGAGCATAATTTGTTGGAACTTGATGGCAATGTTTGGGATTTTGAAGAAAGGTGGAGGACAGATATATACACATGGTTGCCATCCGATTGCTCGCAATGTGTTGGTGGGTGGTGCCCCTTGCAAGTAAAATACAAGGATGGTCCAGAACCCTTAAGGAAGAGGTCGCTGACGAATTTCAGCGAGTTGTAAAAGAACTTTCTGAATTAGGTTTTCAAACCCAGATCAATTTTTTACCGTCGGTCGGCCTATTAGAGAAAGGGGTAGAGGTGGTACAATGGCGACCAGCCACGACCTGCGCTATGCGGTTGAAAACACCAAAGCTCCTGAGGACCTAATTTGTCTTTTTCTCGAGAAGGAATTCTCTGTCGAAAAAGGGCGGATAAAAAACGAAGAATATATTTGTAACCAGTCATTAGATGACTTGATATCTATTGTTTCTCTGGAAAGGATACCAAAAAAAAAAATAAGTTGGAAAAATATAAGGAGGAAGAAATTAAAAAATATAAGGAGGAAAAAATTTAAAAAAACTCCACAAAAATACCAAAAACGTTTGCTTAAGGCAATAATTTTGGCGGAGTTTGTGGAAAAAACAAAAGTGACACATGAATATGCAGCATATTCTTAAACTCCAAGACCAAGCTTCTGTTTCGTGTTAATTGTGTTGCGGGCCAACGCGTGCCCCCACTGTCTCTTGTTCCACGGAATCGCGTCAAGCACTTTGACCATTTTTCGGTCAGCAACATGCTTGCATTTTTTTCGTTCTCGCCATACTTCTGTGCGCGAAAACCACAACTGCTGTAATCCACATCGTGTTGCAGTGCCACCGCATCGGAAAGACCGGTGGTTTGCTGAAACACTTCAAGAATCTCATCCGTCTTAGGATCAAAGCTAAGCTGTCGGTCCAATGGATTGTAAGGAACCTTTGTCCAAAACTGCAAATGAAGCATTTGTCAGAGGAGTTCCCATTGTACCAGAAGGTCAGAATGCCAGGAAGACGCTATCCACGAAGAAGCTACTGATTGATGCTGCTGCTGATGATGACCATGAAATCCCAGCAGTAGGTGAATTGAATGTTGATCAAATAATACAGGGATTGACCAGATAGCTATTAAATATTCAAGTCCACCAACCGTCCATTGGCTCATCTACACCTGTATTACATAATAATCACACTAACCAATCAACAACAGGTAGGAAACCTTGTCACTGTACTGTGTGTCATCACATTTACCAGGGTCATCAACAGCAAACCAACCAAATTGAGGAAAGGGTGGTCCATTGTTTCTACTGTCCCAACCATGTCTGTTGTAGGGGTGGGGGAGGGGTCAGTTGTCTCTGTCACTGGTGTGAACAACATACTGGCTACTCAATAGAACCTCTTCTAGTAATTCTTCATCCATGGTTACATGCCACCTGAACACAGGGCCAACAGTTGTTTTTCAGAGTCAAAGGGGGGACATAACTGAGTGTGTGGTTTCTGTTTTGCAGTCCAGTCAGTGTATCAGGCCAGTCAGGGAGCTATGCCTGTACCAACATTGCTGTTTCAGTTGCTATTAATTTTTTTTATTGCCAACCGGCTGGGTCCTTCCTTCCCCACAAACCCATTTACCTCAATCATTTGTAAGCATGTTCAGAGAGATAATGGTACAAGGAAACATAGTTCACAAGTGGCTAGGATATGCTCAACAAAACTACAGTGCCCCAGAAGTGATCCAGCACCCTAGCTTGGGTTTCATTGGTGTTGCAAGATGTGGAGATGAGTACCAGTTTCAGTCCTTTCAGCAGTTTGCTGTGGAACTCGTTATCATTGTCAACACTCATAAAACCAAACTGGCTGCGATTATCATTTTTCCACCCGACAAGTCAACATGCTTCTTTGATCCTCATCAATGAAATGGGTCAGTTTGTCTTACTAGAAAGCCATCAGCACATGGGAGTGGGAGGCATTGTGGCAGCAGCTGGCCCTAGTAAAATCAAAGACATGGTACTTTACATCAAAGAAATGGCAAGGCAACACTAGGGAGGAAATCCGGTTCCCTTTGATGTCTCTTTTGTTGACCTTATCTAGCTTTTCCCTCTCTTTACCTAGGTAGGTTTCTGTTTTCAAGCAGATATGTCTTCTGAGCTCTTATTTTTGCATGTGTTTTGTGTTGATATCATGCAATTTTAGCATTCAAAATTTTCTGTTTTTGGTCAGGTTTGGGGAGTGGTCAAATTATTTTCTCTTTACCCAGCTGGGGTGTTCACTTGTCATTTACCTATCCATTTGGTTGTTATGTTCTGACATCTCACTTGAATTGGTTACTTTGAATGGCTGTACTGTGCATTGCATTTGTTTAATTAATAGTTTAAGGATTTATAAGTTTCTCTTTGCCCAGCTTTGTCTTTGAGTTGTAGCATCTCACTTGGTCCCCTTGAATGGCTGTACTGTGGGTTGCAGTTGTTTAATTAATAGTAAGGATTTCACATGGTCACATTTTACCTTTATTGCTTAACTGTTATTCGGCTTTCCATTATGATTAAATTGTTGTTATGTTCTGGCACCTTACTGTTGAGTTCTCAAAGGTAAGCTGCAGTTTGCTCAGGATTAATAAAACATGCATCTTTTCTAGATCTTCAACTGTAACTTTCTAGAGCATCAACCATTTTGAATATTGTATGACTGTGTAAAAATGTTAGTCAAATTGGGAAACTTCAAATAAAGGTAATTTTCTACATTGATGTAATGCGTGAAATTTCCTGTGGTTATACCGTAGGGTATGCATATTCCAATTTTTCTCCCAGATTGTGAGAGCCAGCTTTAAATGTTCCATTTTCTGTGTAAAATTAACTCGCAGATTTACTAACCGTCTGACTCACATCACTTGTGAAGTAACTATTTTTGACAAGTGTGATGCAAAAGTTAGCATTGGTTCGATATACCGGTATCAAGGAATTATTGGGAAGTATAGATTTTGGCTCAACACTTTAAGTAGTGAGTTAAACTCCTCAAAGCAATGGTCAGGGTGCATTTGAAATGTTACAAGACTAAAAACAAGAATAACAATTGCCAAGTTTTCTGTAAAGCAGGATCATTTTCCCAGCCAAAATAACAAAAATTCTTGATAATGTTTCTTGAAAGATGCTTTGGAGTTATGCATACCAGTATTTCCTTTCCTTCATAAAGCAACAGGTCTGTATGTAACAAAATGGTGTTTCATTGGTGAAATGTTTTGTTTTGTTTTGTTTTTTCTTTTTACAACATTTTTCAAGTTAGCAATGCTACAAAGTAATGGCATAAAGAAAACTAAACATGATTTACAACAAAAACAGTAATATTAGACTGACAAACCTTCATAGTTGATTTCCCTACACTTTGAAGGCAAGGGATTGGTTAAGGCTGCATTTCTTGCTCAGAATATAAGGATATACTCTTATGCAAAATAATTTGAATTACCAATGCAATCAAACTACAAAGTTGCAAATTCAAGTCAATCAAGTGTGAAGATAGCGAGTCTGATAAAATTGTTTAGTTTCCACACTTGCAAAGAATCCAGTTTCAATCCTCATAAAGCTAACATCCTGTGGTAATCAGGGCTCTGTTTTACTTTATTTGACCTGATACAATAACATCACTTTATCACTTTCAACCATATATAGTTAAAATTGGGGCAAGAATCAGTTTCTCTTTTCTTTTTCTTTTTTTTTTATTTTTTTTTATGGGAGGTGGTTGGGGGGGGGGGGGTATTGTCCCTTACTCTCTGTCCCTCCGTCTCAGTCTCTGAATTAAATAGGATGAGTGATAATTATTTTTGAAGTGCATGATTAGTAATTCCCCTCATAAACATCACTTTATTATAATTTTTTTATCATTTTACTTTATGAAGTGTGACATCCAAAAAAAACAAAAACGATAACTAACCGCTATTGGCCATGTTCTAAACGAGTAAGGGCCTGGGAACGAATCCAAACTTCATTGAAAATCAATGGTATGATGAAAGGGTATCGCAAAATAAGTACATTCCGCAAGTTTGACCATGTTTGGCCGAAAAGTCGCTAATTGACATGCATTTAGATTTTTAAAAAGTCCCATAATAATAATAATAATAATAATAATAAAAGATTTATACCGCGCCAGTATCCTACTGTTCAAAGGCGCCTTACAAAACTTTAAAATTAACACTTAAAACAGCTAAAATTAATTATAAAAAGCTTTCCTAAAAAGAAACGTTTTCAATCTACTTTTAAAAACAGACACAGACAAAGCATTTCTAATTTCACATGGCAAAGCATTCCATAATGATGGTGCTGCTACAGAGAAAGATCTTGCGCCATATGTTTTCAAGTTATAGGATGGAGAAACCAGAAGGTGCTTCGATGATGAGCGTAGTTGACGCGATGGAGTGTAAGATGTAATCAAATCACAAATGTACGACGGTGCTAAGTTATTAAGTGCCTTGTAGGTTATAAGTAAAATCTTAAAAATAATACGTTGTTCAACGGGAAGCCAGTGAAGATTAAAAAGAACAGGCGTAATGTGATCATGCTTTGTTGTAAGTGTGACAAGGCGCGCCGCGGCATTCTGGACGTGTTGTAACTTTTTTATAGTGTAGGCTGGTAGGCCATACAAAAGAGAATTACAGTAATCCAACTTCGAAGTTACAAACATATGAACCAGCAATTCAGTAGTAGTCGCTGAAAGAAACTCCCTGATATAGCTGATATTTCGCAGATGATAAAACGAAGATTTGCAAATGTTAGTAACATGATCATTAAAGCAAAAATGGCTATCGAAGATAGTGCCGATATTTCTCGCCTTTTGCACGGAGTTAATAGTTTCACCAGCAACTGAAATTTCGTGAAGGAGTGGTCTTGGAAGATGTTTAGCGGAGATCACCAATAATTCAGTCTTGTCTTTATTTAATTTAAGGCGATTAACCATCATCCAATGATTAATTTCATTCACACAGCTCTCGATGTTAGACACCGCTAGATCCCTATCACCCAGTACAGTTGGTTGAAAAGACAAGTATAGCTGTGAGTCGTCAGCATAAAAGTGATAGCTCAAGTTAAATTTCTTTACGATGTCTGAAAGCGGCGAAGTATAAAGCAAATACAAAATGGGTCCCAAGACAGAACCTTGTGGCACTCCACATTCAAGGTCATGTTTCGTAGAGGTACCACCCTCGACGGAGACATATTGCATGCGATTCGATAAATAAGATTGCAACCATAATAGAGGCTTTCCAGCTATCCCAAATCGTACACGCAAACGAGAAAGGAGAATGGCATGATCGACTGTATCGAAGGCAGCAGAAAGGTCTAACAGGAGTAAAATTACAGTTCGACGATTATCAATGGCAGAAAGGATATCATTGTGCACACGGATGAGTGCAGTTTCGGTACTGTGATATTGCTTGTACGCTGACTGAAATGTCTCATTTAACCCATATTCATTAATGTAAGAGATAAGTTGATTAGCTACCAATTTTTCAATTGCTTTGCTGATAAATGAAAGATTCGACACCGGGCGATAATTGGAGAACTGTGTATGATCCAAAGAAGGTTTCTTAAGGAGTGGGCGTAACATGGCAACCTTGAGTTGCGAAGGCATCTGACCAGATTCCAGTGAGATGTTTATTATTTTGGAAATGAAATGCAACAGAACACCAAGTGCATTTCTTGTAACATAACCAGGAAGAGGATCCAGAGCACATGACTTAGCAGCCAGCTTAACGATACACGTATGAACTTCGTCCGCTGTTACCGTTTTGAAATTATCAAAAGAATATGGACAGGCATTGTCAACAACAGGAACTGTATCCCGATGAGAGTGAGCAGCAGTCATTATATGACTCCGTATTCCATCTATCTTTGTAGTGAAGTACTCAATAAACTTGTTAGCAAGATCAGTGGGCGATTTGCAGGGGGGATATTGAATATCTGTTTTCCTTTGTAGTAGTTTATCAATTATCTTAAAAAGCTTTTGATAATTTGACTGATTCTCATTAATTAATGATGTGAAATAATTCTTCTTGGAGTCACGAATTAAGTTGTTGACAGCATTACATCCCTCAACAAACAACTTACGATCAGAAGGAAGTTTGGTCATTCGCCAGCGTCGTTCAAGTTTTCTACGGGATCTCTTTAAATTATTTATCTCCTCAGAATACCAAGGTGCAGCCGGACGCAGAGTAACTGTCTTGGTTTGCAGTGGAGCATGAGCCTCAAGTATGGAAGCGAGGACTTTATTATATTGATCAATCAAATAATCCAAGGATGAAGATGACGAGGCAAAAAGATCAGGAAGGCTTGAATTCATAACATCAACACAAAAATCATCAAAGTCAATAGATCGAAGCTTTCTGAATGAAATAATCTTCTTGTCGAGCGGCGGCTTATTGAGCGATAGCTGGAAGTGAACAGCAGCATGATCAGAGATGACAAAAGGAGAACCAATTGTTAAATTCGAGACAATGTTATCATCAGATCGTGTAATCACAAGATCCAAGGTGTGTCCTTCTTTATGCGTTGAGCCATGTGTATATTGAGTAAGATTGAAAGCATCCAACAATTGGAGAAATTCAGTTGAGTGTTGGGAAGCACAGGTGTCAACATGTATGTTAAAATCACCAACTAATAATAATCCACCAGGATCAGTGGTGTATTGTTCCAGGAACGTAGAAAACTCATCTAGGAACAATGAGGGTGTTAAACCATTCAAGGTCGAAGGAGGTGGGCGATAAACAATGATAACTCTGATTTTTAAATTGACTGTACTTGACAATAACAAATCCATATATTCAAAAGACATAAACTTCTTGAGCGGCTGCAACTTTAAGTTAAAAGATGATCGAAATAACAAGCCAACTCCACCTCCACGAGTAGAACCAGGCCTAGGAACATGATGAAATGAATAACCCGAAGGACATAAATCACGAATAATTAATTCATTGTCAGCATCTGATTGAAGCCATGTTTCCGTAACACCAAGAAGATCAATATTATTTTCGACAACAAAGTCTTTGATGATGGTAGTCTTGTTGTTAATTGAACGAGCATTTAGCAAGCAAAAATTCACACAGCGAGCCCTTGGTGTGTATCTTTTAATCGGGCTAGGAATAATTTCAATTAAATTTCTTGGATTCGGTCCAACGGGAGTCTTCATAGTGCATGTAAATCGTGAAGAATTTAATCGACAGCCTTGGGGAAACCAAAACTCGAATATTATTCGAGCGCCGCCGCTTTTCTTGAACCAATTTTCCCGCTCTGCAACCTCTAAGCTTTCTTTGGCGATTATTGCCCAAAGGAAATAAGATACCTGGAAGATTCCAATAGTAGCAGAAGCTCTGAGTACGACGAACAAAAGGCACTAATGGAGAAGAGTGTTGTGAATTGTGATTAAGCCAGTTCATCGGTTTCGTTGCAGTCGAAGACGCAGAGAACTCATATCCCAAATAAGCGTTTTGTTCTCTGTGTATCCCCACCATCCGAGAGGATGTAGGACCAGGATTAGATTCGATGTCCATGTAGATAGTAAGATCAAATTTTGTAGGCAGACCAAGCGTCAAGTGACCACGTTTGCACCAAGTAGAAATCGAGCGCGTAAGTTTGTTTCTTCCATCCACTGATCTAACTACGCGAGGAGGACCATGGCATTTCAGCAATAAAGTAAAGGGTCTTTCATAAACCGAAAATGTCTCTTTTTCGGAAGGTGTGTCCATCCAAACCATACAAAGTCTCTAATTTTCACAATTTTCAAAAGCTTTTGTTTCAGCTCCAATTCAACTGAGCAGCGTCAAAGTTGGCAAGGTGACCATTTTTGAGATGCTCTTTCATGCAGTGGAAACATTTTTTTCCAATCGATAAATTTTAAAACTCATTCCAGGCCCTCACTCGTTTAGAACATGGCCAATTCAAGAAGCTTATTATACCAGTTGACTGAAAATTTTCAATGCTGTAAATAGTCAATTTAGTAGTTTACTTCACAAATAATATTGTGATGCACTACAGTGTACATTAACTTGTAATTTCAAACTTTAAAAATAACAATATTTGTATATAGGAGGTATCAATTTATTATAAAACAGTATTTTTGTCCTTCAGAATTGAATTAATGAAGTGTGCAATAATCAATTGTTAAGAGTGTTGGGAAGCACTTTTTTCAATTGTAATATAATTATTTTCTTTGCCATTTGCAACACAACTACATTAATTTACAAGTTGTACTTAACAAGTACTGCTGGTATTATCATAGTTGTTGCATGGTAAATGCAGCATTTTGACAAATCTGTAACAGTAGAAATCAATGGAATTGATAAACAGGTCAATTTTATATTTTACCGGTCATGTTAAATCACTCTTGGAGAGCTCTTGGAGCAAAGATATGAATTCTTGTAATTTAACAGTACATAGTAATGTAATTAAGAATCAAAACTCATTATAAATAACTACAAAATATTAGTTGTACATAAATTGACTCATTATTCATCATCAACTTGTCAATATCCATAAAAGTATATTCCTTGAGGCTCTAAATAAAGATGAAATATTTTCAAGAGTGTTTAATTTCATTAAAAGAGAAAGCTGTTGATGGGTTTGACCTATTATCTAATCTGTAGTCAAGCCAGGGTTTTGTTACACAAAACAACTAGGGTATACAAATATGATTAAAGGCTATATTTGGGGCAACATGTTTGCAGTGACTGCCTCCTGTGAAGCAAAACAAATGGTTAGCCTTTTGCACTAACAACTGTTTGTGAAATATTGAGCGTGTGAAAGTTCTCTGAAAGAAAGTCATGCAGTACTGTTTGCTATTTTCATTTATATGAATGGCTAAGCCAGGTATCAACTCAATTCCTGAACACAACATTTTTGTGATTTCCAGGCCTCATTTTCAAGCTTGAAGTGGAGCAGATTTTTGTACCTGTTCTTGGTTTTCTCAAAATGATAAAGTATAAGTAATTGCTTGAATAAATGCAATGCAGATACAAGGGAGTTATGGGTAAAAAGAGGTTAAAACATTGCTTCTGGACCCAGAAAAAGAATGGAGGTTTTCCCGCAGTATAAGTGATGAAAACAAAAAGTTTGGACCAAAGTTTGTATCAACTAAATGGAGGTGTTGCAAAGGAGAGGTTCCACTTTACATCTATCTGACTTGCATAATTTGATGTTGACTAAGTATACCCACATTGTTGAAAGAGCAGGAGACTAAATAGAGAAATATCTTCAAATTAATTGCTGGTACACTTAAGTTTTCAAAAAAATTATCTGTGAGATTCAAACATCTAAATGAAGATTACAACAACCCATCTCAAAAATATAACAAGCACATTTTTTCCAATAGTCATAAGAATTTTATAATTTCTATCCAGTTAGAACAAATCTACTAACGTTCTATCACGAATGCCATTCTATGATTGGCTACGCTACTCATTATCTATTCTGTGATAGATAGTGAGTAGCGGTTGTCAACAAGACTCATAATCTAATTGTTAATTATAAGTTTATTGCTAATTCCCAGCTGAACAATGTGTCAATACAGTTCATATGTATGAATTTATGCAGAATAATAATTTTGAACGACTTCCCACGAAAGAGGAGTAATCGCTTTTTGGCCTTAAAATCCAAATCTCTATAAATTCGCTCTACTTTGGCATACAGACTGGTTATAGTTTCAGAAATAAAGTTCTGGACTTATGCACATGTCATCGGCTTCCCCGTGGGGTCGACCCCCGGGCCTACCAGGAAGATATGTGGGGAATATAAGTAGATGGATGGGATTCTTTGCCCGAGGGTAGGGGATCATCTTGACATTGTTTTGCGATCAAAGATTAAGGGGTGGGGGAATTCACAAGTTTGAAAAGGATGTCACCGGGATTTTCAGCTGAGAGACACCTCATCCACGGGGCTTTGTCTTAAGAAATTCCCCGACCCCTCGGGGAAATTCCTCAAGTTTGCTTGACTGATTTTACAATCCCCCTAATTAGCCCGGGGGTAGACCCCACGGGCAAGCCGATGACGTGCATTATTTTGTGATTTAAAGTCCTGAATTTTACAAATTAGTGCATGACTTTTGCCGAAATTACTATCACAAGCAAACAGACTCGGAGATGGCGTAAACTATCGTTTATGCGGAAGCTACAAGCCTAATTCACCTGACAACCCGGGAGAGGCGGGTAGGATGCTTTCGCTACGAAGGAGTCACAGGAATGAATCACTTAATGCGAAAGTGCCTATCTATCAAGGGTTATCTGACAAGCCATCTATTACGGAAATTTCAAGCATATATTAATTAAACCTTTTAACTGTACATTAAAAATACTCAATTACTATCACAAGCAAACAGACTCGGAGATGGCGTGAGCTATCGTTTATTCGGAAGCTACCGGCCTAATTCACCTGACAACCTGGGAGAGGCGGGTAGGATGCTTTCGCTACGAAGGAGTCACAGGAATGAACCACTTAATGCGAAAGTGCCTATCTATCAAGGGTTATCTGACAAGCTATCTATTACGGAAATTTCAAGCATATATTAATTAAACCTTTTAACTGTACATTAAAAATACTCAATTACTATCACAAGCAAACAGACTCGGAGATGGCGTAAACTATCGTTTATTCGGAAGATACGAGCCTAATGCACCTGACAACACCAAACCCAAATGGAAAATAAAAAGTTAAAGAGGAGGAGAGCTGGGGGAGAGCCTGCTTGTGATAGAATGGAGGATTTTAAATTTATTGGCGGTAGACAACTTGAGGTAAACTAAATAGGCATCACTTTTCCAATCGCCTTGTGTTTTGATAAAGGCGGTTGGAGCGTCATGGCAAAAAGCGAATGTCGCGCCGCCTCTGCGAAAGCTGTGCGGGGAGTAGTGAGCAGGATTGACACCAATGACGGAGAGCGAAGCCTTAGTAAAGGCGTTATACTGGTGAGCCAGAATAGGCCTAAGAACGCCCCGCGATTTGCAAATAAATAAGGGTTACCGAGGCAGTAGCTGAACTCTGGCTAAATAGTGCTGAAGCGCTGTTACTTGGCAAAGGGGTCAGCCAGGAATACGTGGCAAGGAGGAGATATGTAAATGTTTTTGACAAAGAAAATCAGTCGAGGAAGCGGCTTTTTCAGGGCGTTGGAGGCGGAAATAGACATGACCGAACCACTTAGTTTGTATGCCGTGGCGACAAGAGAGCAAGGAAAGAACGAAGAGCAGATGACCAAAGGAGTTCAGGTGTAAATGCTTTTTAACGTCTGAGACGTTTAAGTCGTATGTCAAGTGCGTCTGAACGATGCAATTAGCAGAAGACGTTAAATTCGTCAGACGTTAAATGCGTCTGTCTCATTTACCGTTAAAGACGTTAAAGTCGTCACCAGACGAGTTTAACGTCTCTAGCATAAAAACGGCCATTTCTTACCAGACTGTGGGTTTCACCCCTGCAAACAAGATAGAGAGCAATAACAACTGAGATAACAAATCAGTAAATCAGTCAGGCGACTGTACAATCGACGAGTAACACGATCTGCAAAGAAAACATTTCTTACCAGACTGTGATGGTGGGCCAGAGGGTTTCACTCCTGCAAACAAGAGAGAGAAAGAGAGCGATAAAAAATTAATTGAGATAACAAATTACGAAATCATTCAGCCAATTTTATACTCGACGCGTAACACAATCTGCAAAGAAAGCAATTTCTTTACCAGACTGGGATGACGGGTTCCCCCCTGCAAACAAGAGAGAGAAAGGTACCAATGATAATTTATGGAAGATAACATATGAAGGCCCTGGCAAACGAGGACACAATGTTGCGGACACATTGTATGTTTGTTGCGGACACAAATGTTTCCCTGTTTGCCCGCGCGCGCAACATTTGTTGGGGACACAAAATGTTTCTGGTAAAAATCAGAAACATTTTTTGTGTCTCGGACACAAAAAATGTGTCCGAGACACAAAAATGTTGCGTGCGCGGGCAAGCAGGGAAACATTTGTGTCCGCAACAATGCGTCCGCTACAATGTGTCCTCGTTTGCCAGTGCCTTTAGAAAAACCAGTCAGAAAATCGGCAGTCAGGAGATAGAGAGGACTAAGAAATTAGTCGAGATAACAGATTAGAAAATCAGACAGGCAGTTTTATAATCAGTGCAAAACACAAATCTGCAAAGAAAACATTTATTACCAGAATGTGGTGGTGGGGCAGATGGTTTCACCCCTGCAAACAAGAGGAGAGAGAGAGAAAGCGAGAAATAAAATTGTAGTGATAAAAAACTAGTAAATCATTCAGGTGATTGTATAATCAAAGAGTAAGACAGTCTGCAAAGAAAACTTTTCTTACCAGACTGTGATGGTGGGCCAGAGAGTTTCACCCCTCACATTGACAGTTTATCTTTGGTAATTATTTCATAATTTGTTACTCATGACCAAATGTCTGATGAAATAATGTTCTCAAAATCAGATTTCAAACAGTCAACCATCTTTGGACATTATAAACCAACATACCTGCTGGGAGAAGTTACTATGGCTGTATGTATATCAATATGTATGACTGTAAGATATCAGATCCAATACATATATATTAACAGGATCTACATAATAGAACTACTTCTGTTAAATATAATAATATTATTTCATGAGCATTCTCTGAATTCATGTTTCATCCTCTCATGGGTGGCAGACATGGTGCCCCCCTTTTTTTTACTTTCTCCCAGTCTTTCTGCCTTTTTTGGCAACTCATAGCTGCATTCCTCATTCCTGCATCTTTTGACAGCTATGGGGCAGTCCAAAGAACAGGCGGGCATCGCTATATAAAAGGAAATAAAACAAATAAATAAGGAAATGTATGAATTTGTAACAAACATTTCACCAACAGATTGAATTTCTAGTTTGGATCCTAAGCACTACAAGTTCAGAATATCACAAATCACGGAAAGAATGGAGAAAAATGTTAACAAAACTTCAAGTTCCTACCACAAACAAAACTAGACAAAGAGGGCTGAGGGTGGATATAATAAAACTCACATGGTCTTCCTCCCTCTTTGATATCAACAATTGACAACATCCCCTAATTCCATAATGTGTTAATTAAAATAGAAATAATAAAAAAATAGAAACAGGTCATAGAGCAATAGAAAATGATAAACAGTATAAGAAAAGATACAAATTTCATCCTCAAGAATGATACACCTTTCTTACACTTATTATGAAGTTTAATTGGTGGAATCAGGTAAAGAGGAACAAAGTTAGTTTTTTATAATGAGAGCAAAAGCCAAACAACACCCTTGAGTGGAACATTTTGTAAGGGAAAACAATATTGTCTAGTCTGTTCTGCAATAATTTATTCCACTGTAATTTTCATGAAAAAGTGTTTAGAATTACTGTACAAACAGATAAAATTATGTTTATCAAGGGGAAAGACAAAAAAACCCACAAAGTTAATTTTTAAAATGATCATTATCCTCATAGGTTGTCCATTAAGATGGAAGAACCACTTGCTTTACATTTAATCAACTGCAGAGTTCAGAAATCAAGTTCTTATGGCCTTTCATAATTCCAAGAATCTCAGTACTGTCCCTTTGACTGGCATATTTTCCTCAGTTCATCAGGGTACATTTATTTGTCTGTTTTGCTCTCTGAACAGATGAGATGAATAATAAATATTATTGATCTGCAGTTCTTGTATGTAGTGACCACAAAACCTTACATGCTACTGCATGATCACACTCTAATAATTTAGGAACATTCACATACAGTTTACTGTTACTTTTGTGGTGTTTCCAGATAGCATAAAAAATCTGACCGACAGTTTCGGCTATGTACATGTTTTCAAACTGTACAGTAATATATTTCTTCACAACATTTATGGGGACTGTCTTTGGTGGTCTTCCTTGATCTCCGTACCAGAGTTATTCTTACAACCTACCCATGCTAGCACTTTTGATTTGCTAAAATCCTTCTGTGATGGGCTGAAGCTATGAAATAAAATTAAATTTGTCAATAATGTAATTGAGGAACTCCAGCTAATGTTCCAGGATATATTGATGAATAATTCAGGATGTAGGTAAGCAGAACTTTCATTCTCTTTGGATTTATAAAGACCCATATACCCACAAGCCTCCTCCCCTGCAAAAAGAAGATTCTCCACACTTTCCATCATCTATACTATTAAAGAGGCCTTTCAAGGGGTGGTCTGGTGTTGCTTTGTTGCTCGTTTACGACGGTCTCTCGCTTGTTTCATTTAATAGGACAAATATCACTGAAGCAAATAGAACAAAGAGGAATGGAAAGTGAATTGTCCTCATCTCAAACTGTTGCACTTTTTCTCAGTCAATTTCTGTCGGTTGTCGGTGTTTTGGGAGATGATTGTCGCCTGTTTTCGGAGCAATGTCGCTTGTCGCTTCTACCCCTTGGAAGGCCTTAATAAAGGAATAACGTTAGCTGCGTAAAGTATAGCCTTTCCTTGGAATTACTTTTAAGTCATACTTAGCTGTTTTTTTTTTTAATTCAAATTTATTTTCAAAACTAGGCGTCAAGTAAATGCACCAGAAATAACATAAGCTTGTGCACATACACTTACTTTAGTTTATTATAATAATATAAACCAAGAAAGAAGTTATTGTAGTTTTGTGAACGTTGATAACTGCAGACACGAGCTTAACCGCCGACCGGTTAACTTAGTGGTGGAGCAGCGTCGACAAAACCAGGATCGGGTGGGATCGGATCACGGATCGGATCACGGATGGGAAAAAAATAATAAACAAAAAGTATATTACAATGAACATTAGAGAAATGCTGACATACTGTGACATGTTGCGTGACATATTGGAGCTTAGGCCCTACTGAAAGTGATTTCCCGCCATGAAAAGTGATTTCCCGAAATGTAGTCACTTTCACGGCTGTCGCCATGGACGAAAGCAAGCGGAAGGTACGCATTATTTTATCATTCAGTTATAATTTCTTTTTTTAAATCATCTCACGTGTTAATTTACTATTTCTATATTTGATACTATTTTAGCAAGGGCAAGAGAAGAGACGAAAAACGAGGTGGGGAGTAACGCTTTTTAGATGTGACGATTAAAGTGTAGTGTACGCAAGCGATTTATTTAGTTAAATCCATGTTGGCTTCTTTTATGAACTCGCTCAGCTCCTCTTAACCTAAATCGCAATTATTACACGCCAAACGACTTAAATTCCACGAGTATATGGAACTCAGTGATGAACAGTTAGAGATCGCACAATAATTTTGGCCGTCTAGTATAGCGATGTTTCCCGTGGTTGGCAAAAACACGACGTGGTTTGTGTTTCTTACTAAATTTACTGCCTAAGAAAAGGGTTTGTGGGGAGAATGCCGGTCAGCTGCTGCGTAATAAATTGTACAAATCGGGTCACAAATGCATCGGGAATAAACTTTTTTAGATTTCCTGAAAGTGAACCAAAGCGGAACGCTTGGATCAATGCAGTTCGTAGGAAGCATTGGAAGCCGACTGAGTCCTCGCGAGTCTGCAGTGTTCACTTCTTGTCAGGTACGAAGCTAATAACTGTGTAAGCCGTATAGTAATACATGAGTGGTTGTTTCTACCATAAATTATCCTCTTTTGTACCGTGTCTTGAATTTCCAAACTATTCATGGAATTTAGGAAGTAAGATTCGCGCTCGTTTTACTTAATTTAATTAAGCTTAAATCGAATCGTGGAAGACAACTTTTAATGTATGGCGCTGTATCGGGTTCAAAATTCAAAGGTGTAGATTCTCTGTGAATTCTTGATTTCGCCTATATAAATGCACCAGAGCTTTCAATAAATTTGTCAAAAGTTTGAATTCGTTGAACTCTTGAATTCATCGAAATCCTGAATGCATCGAATTTCAAATTCATTGAACTCTTGAATTCATTGAAATGCTCAATTCGCCAAACTCTTAAATTTCGTTGAAAAACTGAATTCATCGAAGCTTTAAATTCAGTTAACCACTTATTACCGTTCTCTTGAATTCATCAAAATCCTGAATTATTCGAACTTCTGAATTCATCGAAATCCTGGATTCTTAGAACTTCTGAATTCATCGAAATACTGAATTCTTCGAACTTCTTAATTCATCGAAATCCTGAATTCCTCGAACTTCTGAATTCATCAAAATCCTGAATTCTTCGAACGAAATACGAAACCCACCTCGAACCAGTCTGGCGCGTCCGTGAAAGCCCCAAAAACCTATTCGAAGGTTTGTTATCAAGGGCGGACGCGGCAGAATACTTAGAAATCATCTTTTAGATCTTTCAAGAAGATTGCAGTATGGTCAAGTCAAGCGAATTCTCTCTGATGCTGTTGGCCCTGAAACCTGATCAGTCATCGCCAAACAAACAAAAGCCCTGGTGAATGTGTTTTGGGGCAAAAAATATTGAGGTCTTGCACGACCTCTTGTCGCTCTACCAGCTGTAACCGGACGTCTTACTGCCCCCAGAAGGAGGCCGGTAACGGAAAATTCTTCGGTGCTCTTCTAAAGCCGAAGGTCTTGAGCTTATTGGTGGTGGTGCAGACGCAACAGTTGTAGTTGTTGTCGAAGCCTGTTGTTGATTTTGAACATTGCCTTCTGCATCCGTGCTCTGCATGTTACTGGGCGTCAATGTACCAGCTAGACCATTATTTTGCTGCTGAAATTAGCCTCTCTGCACAGTCTCGTAATAGATTTTCCATAATATCTGTAGCAGATCAGGCTGGCAGATGCCCGGTAAGGCGAGAGAGCAGTGAACTTTGCGCGCACGGCAAGCGCTTCGTAAGGGTTTGTGGGACTTTGATGGACGCGACAGACTGGTTCGAGGTGGGGTATTAATTCACAAGTTCGAAGAATTCAGGATTTTGATGAATTCAGAAGTTCGAGGAATTCAGGATTTCAATGAATTCAGAAGTTCGAAGAATTCAGTATTTCGATGAATTCAGAAGTTCGAAGAATCCAGGATTTCGATGAATTCAGAAGTTCGAATAATTCAGGATTTTGATGAATTCAAGAGAACGGTAATAAGTGGTTAACTGAATTTAAAGCTTCGATGAATTCAGTTTTTCAACGAAATTTAAGAGTTTGACGAATTGAGCATTTCAATGAATTCAAGAGTTCAATGAGTTTGAAATTCGATGCATTCAGGATTTCGATGAATTCAAGAGTTCAACGAATTCAAACTTTTGACAAATTCATTGAAAGCTCTGGTGCATTTATATAGGCGAAATCAAGAATTCACAGAGAATCTACACCTTTGAATTTTGAACCCGATACAGCGCCATATTAATGTGCTCTTCGTCTTCTTCAGGGAGGACTAGCGATGAAGCAAATGATCCAGATTATATTCCAAACTTGGCCATGGGCTATGGTGACGATAGCTTGGTTCTTAAATTATCCTTGAAGAAAAAAGTGCGGAACGAACGCAGACTTCGTAGGTCCCAAGCTAAGGATGACAAAAATATAAAACTATCCAGTGAAGAAAAAACCGGAGATCTGAGGTCGAAAGTGGATGATATAAACTTCAGTCTTGATCAAGACACAAAAGCCGGCGAAGGTAAAGACGAATAGTGGAAATTGTTGACATCTAAAAATAACTCAGTTGCTTACAGAATACTTAGATATGGATTATATCATAGATCACAGGCTTCCCAAGCTCAAAATTCGACTCTGCATCAGCTTGTTTATATAGAGAATTGTATGGGAAAGTCGCCGGTTTGTAAAAAAAGTGTGTAAATAACTATCTAATCAGAAATAAAGTTTTCCTACCTCAAATGTGTCGCGTACTTGTCTCTTGTGCCGATTTTGAAGCCATTCTGACGCCGTTTAGTGAAGTTTTTCGAAATCGTTGTCTCTCCTTCTAAAAGAAGTAGAAGGCAGACCACTCTATCGATCGCATCAATCGCTGGCCAGACGTCACTCCACAAATCGCTCTCTCCTCGAAAGGAAAAGTCCCGAATCGCGATAAAACCAACAGTTCCATAAAGCCCAATAAATTTCATTCCATCTACGTGTGTTTCAGCGGTCAAAAGAGTCGTGAAGAACGAAAAATTTGGCTTGAAGTTCGCCTCTTCGGCTTTCCTGAGATTCTTGTGACCGACCTCGCGACAACGGCCGTTAACGCAAGGTCAAATAGCTGGTTTCTGATTGGTCCATTTGAATTAAGTCACGCGCTGACAACACGACCCTCCACCGTAGGGAAAGGTACATTTTGTCGCGAATCAAGTGTCACGCTAGGGCTGCAGCTGGTTTGTAACCGTGACAGAGTTCACAACTATCAAGCAAATTTAGAACGATAACTATCTTATGCTGAAAATCTAATCATATCGTTCTAAATTTGCTTGATAGTTGTGAACTCTGTCACGGTTACAAACCAGCTGCAGCCCTAGCGTGACACTTGATTCGCGACAAAATGTACCTTTCCCTCCGGTGGAGGGTCGTGTTGTCAGCGCGTGACTTAATTCAAATGGACCAATCAGAAACCAGCTACTTGACCTTGCGTTAACGGCATTATCAATACCCCATCGAATCTGCTTAATTTTAGAAAGGTCATAGGCATTGTAGCCCATAATTGAATTCAGTAAGTTCTCAGGAGGTGTACTCTCTTTCCTCCTTAGTACACTGTGTGCTTGCTTGCTGTGATTCTTCCTTTCCGGTGCTCAAACCATAGGGGGCAGATAGACTGATTCCTGGTAACCTTCTCCAATTCTTTGCATTGCTCTGGAGTGACTTGCAACTCTTTAGCAAGCTGGCAGCATTTTTCCTTTAGCTGAAGTTTGGTAAGTGAAGCGTATTCTTCTGAGTAAAGAGCTGTCAATGGCTGAGGCAGGTTACTCTCATCTTCATCTTCTGATGCACTGTCGGTCTCCTCTGGGTCAAGTTTGGGGATTAAACTGAAAAAAGCTGCTCTTGGACATACTTCCTTTAGGCTTTTTAACACGGACAGCTCAGGGAGGGGTGGTGATGGGGCGTAAGACACTGAAGGTACATCTCCTTTCCTATTCCTCTTAACAAGGTCGGTAAACTCAGCAACTGATCTGGGATTAATCGGATTGAAACATTGGGGAAGAAGATAAATAAGCATAATGAAAATAAATTATCTCAACTTAATTGCCATACACACCTATTAGTGCCTACAAGAATATTTTGTATGACAAGCAACAAACTAACCTTTTCTCTGAACGTTTTGTTCCACTTGCATGCTTCACTAGTGCTGGAAGTCTTGGTAAGACCTAGCTTCACAGCAACTTCTATTTTAAACAGGATAGCGGCGACATGACTGCAAACTTCTCCAAGCCTGCGATCGAGAAAAACGAAATATACTTTTTTTTCGTACAACGCGCCTTGTTTGTCTAGCTTTGCAGCCGTTAATTTTTTATTCACATTCTTGTATTAAATGAACAGTGAGTATAATTTACAAAGAATATTAAATCTAGAAATGACATCAACTCGGACTTTTTTCTGAGTTGATGTCATTTCTAAATGAACAGTATACGGAGTAATGAAAGTGACCAAAAAAACAGCAACATCTTTTTTACCCGGCCATACATGTGCAATGTGCTGCGTGGACACTGGCGTCCTTTTTACGAAGGCAAACCCACGCATCGTGCGGCTGATCGTTAATTCTCTGGGACGGAATTACTTTCCCTTTAATGAAGCAGTAAGGGATATTGTCTCCAACTGAATGATACCATAATGGTTTAACATGGCCGCTGATGACAAACTGATACGCTTCAAGCGACTTGAAGGCCTTTAGACTCTCCCTCGTGTAAATACCCGGCGTGTCGATTAAATACGTGTACAGATCCCCAAATGTTAAATCTGGCCAAGAACTGGGGTTGTTTGTCCATCCTTTCAAATTATATGGGTCGGGAAGGCTACTTGCACCTTTGTTGTAGTTTAATTTAAAATGATATCGCGATCTTGCAACAGGATCGAGACTTTTTACGTACTCGGAATCGCACGTGGAAGCCATGAAAGCAGAACGAGGCTGGCTTTTTGCCAACCACTAAAGTGCGCATGTCTAAGAATGACGTCAATGTTTATAAACAAGAAACATCGCTATTGAAATCATCACGTATTTTTCGTATTGTAATATTATAACAATCTTTACAAACCCCTTGGCTCTTTTAATAATTATATACTATAACCACTGTGGCCAAAAATATGCTCGTTGATACATTATTTTATATGAAAAGCGACAAGTATTTTTTCAGCGACGCGAATTCGCCAGCGGAGCTATTAGGAAACTCCGGAGGGCTAGGCATTGTCTTAAAATGAGTTTTCTCAGTGTGTAGAATAGAATTCGATTTATGGTCTTAAGTTTTCGAAAAAATGTGTTAAAGTCTAAAATCTGGTCGACCGTCATTGAAACATCCCAGACAAAAGTTTCCAGACTGTAATGGCAACGCACGTGCTCGACCCGTCTGACGCCGTTCTGGTCGGTGATCATGCGAATTCGCGCCGCTGAAAAAATACTTGTTGCTTTCCATATAAGATAATATATCAACGAGCATATTTTAGGTCACAGTGGTTATAGTATATAATTCTTAAAAGAGCCAAGGGGTTTGTAAAGATTATTATCTAATACGAAAAATACGTGATGATTTCACAACTAGACGGCCAAAATTATTGTGCAATCTCTAACTGTTCATCTCTGAGTTCCATATACTCGTGGAATTTAAGTCGTAATAATTGCAATTTAGGTTATGAGGAGCTGAGCGAGTTCCTAGAAGAAGCCAACATGGATTTAACTAAATAAATCGCTCGCGTACACTATACTTTAATCGTCACATTTAAAAAAAACGTTACTCCCCACCTCGTTTTTCGTCTCTTCTCTTGCCCTTGCTAAAATAATATCAAATATAAAAAAAGTAAATAATCACGTGAGATGATATTAAAAATGAAATTATAACTGAATAATAAAATAATGCGTAACTTCCGCTTGTTTTTGTCCATGACGACAGCCATGAAGGTGACTACATTTCGGGAAATCACTTTCCATGGCGGGAAATCACTTTCAGTAGGGCCAAAACTCCAATATGTCACGCAATATGTCACAATCTGTCAGCATTTCTCCAATGTTCATTGTAATATACTTTTTACTTATTACTTTTTTCCCATCCGTGATCCGATCCGATCCGTGATCCGGTCCGTGATCCGATCCGATCCGGATCTTCTCGACGCCGGTGGTCGAACACAGGACTAGCGTGCGGGAGGTCGTGGGTTCAAACCCCGCCCGGACCACCACTCAGGGTTTTAAATAATTGAGGAGAAAGTGCTGCCTTTGTAATGAACATCTGCAAATGGTTAGACTTTCTAGTCTTCTCGGATAAGGACGATAAACCGTAGGCTCCGTCTCACAACTCTTCATAATTGATTGTGTGGGACGTTAAAGAACCCGGACACTGTTCGAAAAGAGTAGTGAACGTAGTTCCCGGTGTGGTGGTCTATATATCTCTCATCTGATGGTTAAATGCTCGGAGATATTTGCTGCACAAGCTACTCTAAAAATCCGAGGGTAAATAAAGTAATGTATGTATGTAAGTGTACATAGTAATGACCGTATCGGAAACGCACATGATTTTTTGGCCAAATAATACCACTTTAACTTATCACCGACAAGCAAAAGATTAAGTCTTATTAAGAATAAGCTTACATGTATATATAAGTTTTAGCTGGTTTTAGCTCATGCAAGCTTATTAAGCTTGAGGTTCATTTTTTTTTAACCAAGAGGAAAACAGATGGGTCTGATCGCGCACAATTCCCAACAGGAGTAAAAAGTAAGCTTATAGCAACAGTAAGAACACAAAGAAGTAAATTTGCCTGCTAGACAATCATGACGATTTCATTAGTCCTGTGCTTTCAAGCATGAAAACTTCGATGCATTTGCATAAGCTTGTGTAAATTTATGTACGGTCTCATCCAAATAAAAGACAAGACTTAAAGAACTAAGCGCGAGATTTACCAAGAAAGGAATGAGAAATAATTTAAAACAACCTTTGGTTGATTCTACAGCATCATAACTGCATGCAGCTAAAGTAGGAATGTGAATGATAGATGAAATGAATCATATATGAACCGCGGATATGAAATCAAATGAAGAATTATCCTTGCAGTTGTGAACGCAATTTATGCAATTGCGAAAAGAAGCCTGAAAAAAATTCAGGACTTCAACGGGGTTTGAACCGTGACCTCGTGATTACCGGTGCGATGCTCTAACCAACTGAGCTATGAAGCCACTGACGTTGGGAGCAGGTCAATTGTGGGTTCATATGTTCCCGTGAAAGAAATGAGTGTGAATGATATATGAAATGAATCATATATGAACTGCGGAAATGAAATCAAATGAAGAATGATCCTCCCATTCATTTGATACATTTGATACCTTCATTTGATAAAGTACGAATATCGCTATGAGTCCCAATATCCGTCATTTTGAATATATGGTCAGCACAAAATAACATCGACCTACGGTAGGTCATCTTCGGGTGCTCAACTTCGTACAAAGCTTCGTTGACAGTCGGAGATTGCCAAACATACCTATTTTCCCCATATAAGGGAGTACCCCCTACCCCCCTTTCCCCCGGGTGTGAAACCGTGCCCGTGTGGCAAGCCGCAATATTGGCTTGTCAATTTGCAGAAAATTATCTGTTACCAGCAGAGCTGTATTGAATTTTTTGTAATTGCTTGGCACTTCTAGAAAGGTAGAATATGCTCAAAGATTTACACGAGACTTCACTTTCAGCTTAGATAAAAATCTCAGACTGCCGTGCTGCATTTAGCCTCCATGCAACCGTGCCCGTGAGTTCAGCCACAAATTTTTTTTGTCTCCAGAATATGGCGATTTCATAATATGCCCAAGTTTGCAAAACTGTTCAGCCGCGAAGCTATCTTCCTTTCCATAATCGCTTGGCAATTCCAAACGAAGATATAATACCTTCAGGCAGTCTGAATGGGGCATTTCGCAGAATTTTTATAGAAATTTCTGACTCCCAGGCAGTTAGTTTTTTATTTGAGACCGTAATTACCGGCTGCCGGCCATATAATCCATAGCGTACAAAGAAAGTATGTCTCAAGCATGTCCATGCATAAATAACGAAGATAAGTAGATTTTACATTTCACTTTCCTCATTTTGCTGAATTTCGCTGAATAAAGTAGAACTTATCAATGTTTCCTTCACAGCGAACGTCAATTTCGTTTCCTTGCGGGACTCGTTTCAGCGGAAGTTTGGCAATCTCCGACTGTCAACGAAGCTTTGTACGAAGTTGAGCACCCGAAGATGACCTACCGTAGGTCGATGTTATTTAGTGCCGACCATTTTGATAGATATTGCCCAGCGCGGAGAACCTTGGGTAGGTTAGTCGATTTAGAATGATGAATACGATCATTTATTTGCAGACGGTTTTGACAAATGATTGTATTGATCATTCTCAGCTAGAGGCTATCGGTGTTGGTTCTCTGGGGTCTCTCCTCTTCCTCTCTCTTCTCCCATGAAGCAAGAGAGGACGGGAAGAACAGAGAACTTGGGCACCAGTTTACCTCCACATCAACTCGTTTTGCCTCATGCCACGAGGTAGAAAATTTCGAGCACGATAATGCTCACCTTGTGTGGTTTGTAACTTGCAAATTACGTGGATGACGTCTTTGTGCAACATAAACTACGAATTTCTCACTGTTGCTGACTTAACTGAGACAGCAAGTTTCAGTCAAACCTCTATTAAGTGGCCCTCTATTAAGCGTTCACTCTCTATTAAACGGACACTTATCAAATTCCTCCACCCCCCCCCAACCCAACCCCCCCCCCAAAAAAGCAAAACAAAACAAAAAAACGGTCCCGTTATTTACTGTAAATTTAAACTCTATTAAGCTGGCGCCTCTAAATTAAGATGCAAACTAAGGTACCCTTGAGTACCTTTTTCTCCAAAATCAAACTCATACAGAAGAAACCACCATCATACAACTCGTTGCCATTTATGATGACAAACACAATGCAGTTTGAGTCTTTTGTTGCCATGGTAACAGAAGAAGCTTTTGTCAGATGTCTTTTATAGTGCTTCCTCAGTCCATGTCAGTTTCAAATTTCAAACCTGAAAAGGGTCAGGTTTTGCCATCGTCTCCAGCAATATCAGTGCAAAGTGTTTGTTACACATGAAACAAAGGGAAAAATGAAACAGGCATGACAATGTACTTCTCCAGTAAAGTGATAGCATAGAGATCAGATGCAAACAACATATCAGCTCAAAACCAGTCTGTCAATATAGAGCCTCTGATACTTCACAAATTAATGTGATAAAGTAAGCTGAAGCCACTCAAAAGGCACTAAGGTCACAAGGTAGCGGGCATTACCCCTTAAATCTACCAAAGCATAGATTGAGCCCAAGCATTAGCAGTCATGGACAGCTGTTTCGGCCTTGTTAGGTCTCATCAGCATGGCCAGAAGGTAGCGGGCATTACCCCTTAAATCTACCAAATGCCCGCTACGTTGTGACCTTAGTGGCTTTTGAGTGGCTTCAGCTTACTTGATCACATTAATTTGTGAAGTATCCTTGTCACTCCAGCCACATCCCACAAGCTTTACGTTTTCATTGCTTGTTTTATTGATGCCTGAGCATTAGCTATGCCATGCTGATGAGGCCTAACAAGGCCGAAACAGCTGTCCATGGCTGCTAATGCTTGGGCTCAATCTTTGCTTTGGTAGATTTATGGGGCAATGCCCGCTACCTTGTGGCCTTAGTGCCTTTTAAGTGGTTTCAGCTTACTTGATCACATTGATTTGTGAAGTATTCTTGTCACTCCAGCCACATCCCACAAGCTTTACATTTTCAATGTAGAGCCTCTGTCAAGGGATAGTATAAGAGCAGCCCAGAACCAAGACCATGTTCTGTCACAGGTGGCAGAGTGGCTTAAAACTGGTGTCAGATCCCTGAGGAGAGATGTGGAAGGAGGTGGACGCAAACGTCTATCATACTGACCACAGTGGAGATTGTTTCTCAAGGACGGTCTGCTGTTCAGACGCTGGGAAGATGAAGTGGCAGGTCAAGAAACTTCCCAGCAACTTTGCTTTCCAGAAAGTCTGGTACCACAAGTGCTGTCTGCCCTTCGATTCATGACAGTCCTTCAGCAGGTCACCTTGGCGTGTCGAAAACTCTAGAGTGAGTGCGTAGATGTTACTGGCATGGGATTCGGAATGTTGTCGAGAATCACATTAGAAGGTGTGATCCATGTCCTGAGGTCAATGACCCTGCCAAGTTGCCTAAGGCGCCCTTCATCGACATCAAGTCATGTCACCCTTACAAAGAGTCACCATAGACATAGTTGGTCCAACACCAAGGTCTAGTTCTGGTCACGGAGTCTGCTGGTAGCTTCCGATCCCTTTACTAAATTTGCTCATTACAAGCTTTCCCAGTCAGGAACACTTCAGCAGTAACGCTTGTAAAGAAGGCGATGGATGAGTACATATGTCGGTTTGGGTGCTTTGAGAGCTTACACTCTGACCAGGGAGCCAATGTGGATGGTGCTGTCTTCAATTGACTGTGCAGGCTATTGAATTGATTCAGGGAAAAGTCGGACAACACCTTACCATCCCCAAGGAGATGGACAAGTAGAGAGACTAAACAAATCACTTATAAAGATTCTATGTAAGCTGATTTCTGATCATCGTCAAGACTGGGCAGACTTTGTGCCGAAAGCGGTTCTTGCGTACAAGACCAGGGTACATGAATCGACTGGATACACCCCTTACCGCCTGATGTTTGGCAGGAAAGCTATCTAGCCTGTGGATGCTGTTTTGAAGTTCGAAACCTCACCTCCCCAGGGAGAGGCACAGATTTAATCCGATTATGTTATTCAGCAGAAGAAGCAACTGGAGGAGAGAGAAGATAGTGAGAGAGAACCTTAAGCGAGCGCAGAAATCTCGGAAAGCTTATTACGACACTATATGCCACGGTCAGTGGTTTCATGTAGGAGACCGAGTCTGGTATCGAAACCAAACCATAGAAAGAAGGAAAAAATTCCTCAAACCTTGGTGCGGTCCTTGGAGGGTTGTTAAAGCGCTGTCTGATGTTACCTGTCGTATTAAGGAGGAGAGAAGGAAGGCATGAAAGCGTTGTAATGAGGAAGGGGGTCCACTTCAGCTATCTGAAACCATGCTTTACGCCTCCAGCGATCCATGAAAAGCGCTCCCAGGAAACAATTAGCGGTAGGTCGATCAGAAAGATTGAGAGATGTGCAGCAGCCAACTCAGATTCAAGGAGCATCCATTGAAACTGGGGGCGTTGATTTGGAATGGCTGGCTCCATCCACAGAGATTCATCAAACCCCTCAGGACCAAGAAGTGAGTGGTGCTCTAGGTCCGGATTCACAGCCTGCGGATGTACCTTCCTATCCGGAAGTTCCTTTAAACATGACTCTTTTCCAAGTCAGATTCCTGTGAGACCGAGACGTGAGTGGAGCGATCTATGTCAGAACAGTTGTTGTTCATCCAATTTGGCCTTTTTACCTTAAGCTTGTTGGGACAGTTACATACGAACTTTTCATGTTTCTACCACTACCCTTTGTCCTCATATGGGAGGGGGGTGATGTAGCGTGGGGCCTGAGCCCAAGTTCTGTCGCACATGCATGGTTAGTTGTCTAGAAAACATGTGCTTGTAAATTTAGGCTTATGAGAAACTGTAAGGCGGTCTAAACGTTATCTGTGTCGTTGTTTGTGTTACATATTACCCAACCCATCGCCCGCGTGGAAGTTGAGCCTGTTAGTTCCCTTCCGCTAGTTGAGCTGTTCGTGTTCTTTTAAAGAAGTAATTGGTGAGTGGATTTTACGATATGCGGAGTTGGTCAAATATTCAAAGAAGGATATTTATTTTCCTTTAAGTCACTTCCAGTTATTTCTATCTCCATGTGTTTGCAGTGTTCTTCCATGCGAATTAGCCAGAAAAAAGGTACAGTTCATTGAAAGAAAAACTTAATAAACGCTCTATCATTTGGCCGAATTTTTGAATAAACGCCCTGGCGCTTATTCGAGGAAACACGGTGCATCCTCCGTTCTTTATTTTAGTTTCTTTCCAACAGGAAGTAGCAGCCTTTGATTGCACTGAATTAAATTTTAAATATTGTGTTGGCGTAAAATTAAAACTGCGAAGATTTTTAACGAAAATTGGCCTACCCTTCCGAACGAGACGAAAAACGGAGACACACTGTCTCAATTAAATTACGAAATAGCTCGAAAGTAGTGTTACCTCTTTAGCCCATATGAGAAGGCGTATGTTATCCAACCAATCGTCCACGTGGGCGTTGATCCTGTTAGTTCCCTTCCGCTAGTTCAGCTGTTCTTTTAAAGAAATAATTAGTGAGTGGATTTTACGACATGAAAATTACGGAGTTGATCAAATATTCAACTAAGGTTATTGAGCTTGAATAAACACTATTATAAACTGTCGTCAACCTATATCGTAACCTACGTTTTTTGCTTCACATTTCTATGAGATGATCGAAGGGGACAGAGACAAAAACAGATCAGAACCATCATGAGGTCATACGAAATACTTGCTCGTGAATAATTGGCGTGTAGATCTTTTGTTCACTGGGGTAGAATACGTAGTTCAATTTAGATCTAGCCACCCTTAAATGCTTGATTCAGTTACAACACTGGCAGGACATAAAAAACCCTTTGACCCAATCTGTGATAGCTTGTAAAGCAAACGGAAAGGTCAACGTATACCTGCTGAATAAAGGTTCATTTAATGGCACAAGCAAACAAACTAAAACAGTTGGCCTCATCGCTTACGGGTGTAAACAGCCCATTGATGTTCATTTATAAGAGAGAAAGGAAGTCATACAAAATTTGCACGCAACAATTCATCTAATGAGATGAGATGGGTTTTCTTATTTCAAGCTGTCACATGCGTATTCATGGCACGTTGCAATTTGGCTAGAAACGAATTGGCGTCTTTCCTAATTACGGACGTATGGGTCAAATATAAAGATAACATGAGGTTTTAAAACCACAAAAAAGGCTAATAGAAGTTGTCAGAAATTGAAAGATGACACGGATAAAACAACAAGTTTACCAGGTACCTGCAAACTACATATGTTATCATCCGAGTAATCAACTTGTTTTGTTCTCAAAATTGCGCCGAACTTAAAAATGTCAGAGCTAGAGATAACTGAGGCAATTTATTTATATATTTATTGTCTTGGATCCATCTTTGCTTTGTAGCAATTGTTTGAGAGGGGGACAGAGTGTGTGGGCTTTTCCAAGAATTTGAAGTAGAAATGTAATTGGAAATTGACAAAAACTTTCATGAAATCCAATTGCATTAAATACTGATCACTCGCCATACGCTGATTCCAATTCCACCAATTCTAAAGGAAAATTTTCAGGCCAGCAGCAGAGGGTATTTAAAAAAATATCCTTCTTAAGAATGGAGTACAAAATACGTTTTGCGTTTATAACAAACATGGCTTAAACAGAATGTATGTCAAACTTTTGGGATGTGGCTTGGAGTGGCAAGAATACCTCACAAATCAATGTGTCTATAGGTAAGCTGCAATCACCCATTGGGCACATAAGACACAAAGTCCATGGCTTTTAATGCTCAGGCTCAAACTTTATTTGTTAGATTTTAGGGGTAATTCCCGCTCCCAAGTGGTCTTCCTGCCTAAGGAGTGGCTTTCAGCTTACCCAGACATATTAGTTATTCTTATATAAAGAGTAGCCGGTCACATCACACGCTGAATATTAGGTGCTTAATTTTGTGTTTTCTTTCGTTATGAAAAATCCAAAAAAAAACTATTGTGTTAAAAAATATCGACATAGGAGTGTGTATAAATTATTTCGAGTCCTTAAATTGAACTATGAATCACTAAACACTTATTGTTTCCTTTAGATTTTTGCCTAGAGCTTGCGCTTGGATTGTTGAATCGTAAAACTTTTTACTGTCAGAGGGCGATTCTTACCGCTAGTTTCCTTTGTCTAATGTAAACAAGAAAAAGGGAAGCTATGCTGTGGGTCCAAAAGGATCGAAAAGAAATCCCGAGTTGCCCCAACAGACACCAAACCCATGGCTTTCCTAGTTACTTCGGTTCTCATATAACGTCAAAATACTTTTATCGTCTCGTTCATAAATTGTAATTACTATTTATTTTAGGCAAAATTGGCTATCCTGCTTGCTGAATCTCACGTCCGCACCTCCCCGTTCTACTTTCCCTCGTGTGTCCTCGATGTTGCCTCTTCGCGTCCCCAGCCTCGCTCCCAACAACCCAGCCTTTCAGTCCAGATGTACCAGGTACCCTCGCCCCAGTTCTTACGTACCCGCCCCTCTTTGGATACAGCTGTTCATGAGCCACGATTGCCTTACCAGCAGACTGAATTAGGTGAACACCAAACAAGCGAACCTGAAAGCTAGCCAGAAAAGCTGATGAAACTAATTAAGTAGGATTAACCCGAAGTTATGAAGAAGTACATACATTAAATGCAGGGCCTATAGAACGGAAGAGAAAACCTTAATTTAAATTATAAACTTTCGTCGTGGATTCTAGCACCGGCGTTTTATCTAGAAAGAAAGTAAGCAAAAATAAATAACTATTTATATCATATCATGCGCTCTTCTGTTCTTTTTTTTTTTTTTTTTTTTCAAGAGATGTTCAAAGCCTGTAATTTTGCTGAAATAAATTTCGAATACTGTATTGACATAGGATAAAAATAAACTAACCGACATGTGATGGTTTCTAGTGACAGTTATACCACTGTACCAACTGAACAAAACGCAAACAGAAACACATTGTCAAAATCAAACAATAAGGTTTTTTGAAAGTTGCGAAAGACATTAACTTCTTTCTTTAGCCTACATGTGAGGGTATAGTAGCTAACTCATCACTGATGAAAATGGGAGTGGAGCCTGTTAGTTCCCTTTCGCTAGTTCAGCCCTTCGGGTTCTCTTAAATTGATAAATGGTTGGTGGCTTTGACAATACGCTAATTAGGAAGTTAATCAATTTCTCCGATCCGACAAAGTGCAGAGCGGCCAATTATTTAAAGAGATTATTGGTCTTTGAAAAAATATATCAGTTAATTGACGAGTTGTTCATTCTATCGTAACGTACGGTTTTGCTCTACCAGCCTCGTTGATGTCAGAGGGGAAGAGAAGAAAATAGATCAATAGCAGCATGATGCTATAGAATAATACATGCATAATAAAAATGTTTCGTATTTGACGTGCATAATTACGTTCAGAGAGTATAGGTGAGTCTTATTCACTAATGTATAATAGTTCTATTTAGACCCGCCAACCCTAGGAATGCTTCATAAAAGAGTGGGTTACAGAACGTAAGATCACTTTCACCCACGATTTAACACATAAAGTTATCTGCTGAATAAAGCACTCATTTCATGGCCCACGCGAATTGAAACAGTTGGCCCAGTACAGGTGCAAACAGCCTATAATTGTTCATTTGTGAGCAGAGGATGTTAAACAAATTTACAAGCAGCAATTCACACGTCAGCACGGATAATAACATGAGTTTAAATTTAAGGATAACAGGTTGGTTTTAAAACCAGGAAGTTAGAACAATAGAAGTTGCCTGAAATTAAACGATGAAAGCAATTTAACAACAGGTTTAACGGAGACCAGCATACTGCATAAGTTATCATCCGGGCAATTAACTCGTTTTGTTCTAAAAATTGCGCCCGAATTCAAACGTCATAGCTAGAGATAGCTAAGATGAGGAATTTCAATTTGTATTTTTTGTGGATCCATCTTTGTTTTATGGCAACTTTGTGCGGGAAAGTGTGAGTGGGGATTGGCAGCACCTTCATGAAATTCAAAACACTTGGTACCCACCCCTCTCAGGTTGTCAGTTTCGAATTTTCCCACCAGTTTTAAAAGATAAAAGAAAAATGTCAGGCCGGGAGCTTAGGGTACTTGTTTTTAAGTTCTCTTCGTAAGACTGGCATACATGTTGGACCGAAAAGCTGGCCTTTTGAGATTTGTTGCGACATGAAAGGAATAATGCAGCAGAAATCTGGAATTTTCGCCACGGTTTTAGGCTGTTATAGGTGTCCAGTAAACCAGTCGAGACCATGAATACGCTATCATAACGTTCTGAGTAAAGTTCAACAGGAAGCAAATATTAAAAGCAGGAACGGTGTGTTGTCCGGAATATTCCGAGATTAGCACGTTAAGGGTTAATTAATAAGCGCCCCCTCATTTCGCCGAAATTTTAAATAAACATCGTGGCGCTTATTCGAGGAAACACGGTGCATCCTCCGTACTTTATTTATTTTGTTTCCAACAGGAAGTAGCAGCCTTTGATTGCACTGAAATAAATTTTAAATATTGTGTGTGCGTCAAATTTAAACTGTGACGGCTTCGAACGAAAATTGGTCTACCTTTCCGAAGGAGACGAAAACGGAAATACACTGTCTCAAATTATGAAATAGCTCGACAGTAAATGTTATTTCTTTAATTAGCCCATACGAAAAGGTGTGTATTGCATAACCCGTCGTCCAAGTGGGAGTGGAGCCTATTAGTTCCCTTCCGCTAGTTCAGCTGTTCGTTTTCTTTCAAAGAAATAATTGGTGTATGAGTGGAGTTTATGTTACGCAAATTACGGAGTTGGTGAAATATTCAAAGAAGGTTATTGAGCTTGAATAAACACTATTAACACTAAGCCTCTATCGTAACCTATGATTTTGCTTTATATTTCTTTAAGATGATCCAAGGGGACAGAGACAAAAACAGATGAGAACCACCACGAGGCCATACAAAATTCGTGCTCGTCAATAATTACATTCAGAGAGCAGACGTAGGGCTTTTGTTCACTAGGGTAGAATAGTTCTATTTATATCTAGCCACCCTTAAATATTTACTTCAGTTACAACACTAACAGGACATAAAAAAAAAATAATGATAATAATAAAAATAAAAAACCCTTTGACCCACTCTGTGATAGCTTGTAAAGCTAACGGTAAGGTCAGCTAGCTAGCTGCTGAATGAAGGCTCATTTAATGGCAAAAGCCAACAAACTTAAACAGTTGGCCTCATAGCTTACAGGTGTAAACAGCCCATTGATGTTCATTTATTAGCGGGAAGGAAGTTATACAAAACTTGCACGCTACCTCTCAAAAGGTGTAATGAGATGAGCTTCCTTATTTCAAGCTGTCGAAAGCGTAGTCATGACTCGTTGCAAATTATTCGCAAATAAATTGGAGTCTTTGTAACGCCGTTTGTTTTCTAACTGCGAACTCTTGGGTTAAGTATAAACATAATATTAGGTTTTAAGACCACGAAAATAGGCTAATAGAAGTTGTCAGAGACCGATAAAACGAAAAGCTTACCAGGCACCTGCATGGTACATATGTTATCATCCGGGTAATCAGCTTGTTTTGTTCTCAAAAATTGAATTTTAAAATTCCTGAGCTAGAGATAACTAAGACAAGTAATTTAAATATTTATATTTTCGGATCCATCTTTGTTTTGTAGCAACTTTATGAGGGGGGAACACACACATATAAAGTGGGGGTTCTGATCCACTTTCATATATCATTAGCTGTCCAAACCATTTAGGCAACTCACAAGCCTCGTAGCCTAAGTGGTTTGGACAACTAATGATATATGAAAGTGGATCAGAACGCCCCACTTTACATGTGTGTGTTTATAAAACTTGTTTTCACGCGACCCACAATGAAATAACTCTTAAACTATAAAATTGGATCAGCACGCGCCCCTTTTGAAGAAAAACATGCACCTCAGATACAAAAGATGGCTGCGGCACGCGTTGGGGAAGAGGTCCTCAACGAGTACTACGGCGAAGCCACCCCAGCGGGGGAAAACAACGGCCCGCCCGCTCAAGCCGATTTAATACTTCCACCAGAGATCACAAGCAACCACTTGCTTTGTGATCCCATCTTAAAAAGGGTAATGAAAAACATCATTAAAGAACGGGAAGAAATGGGGTGGGATATGGTTAATCAAGCTATCCGAGAAGCACCAGTGTGTGACAGAATGGAACGAATTACAAGAATGTTATTTTCAAGCAAATATAGCCCCTGCAGCTTGAATGGGCTTTGTGACTTATGCCCAAAAGAAGGCGACAAGAAACACTATATTGAACCACCTTGGTTTGACCCCGAAGACTGTGAAGAAGAATTTTTAAAATTTTGGTGAGAGAATTCAAAATATTTTTGTGAAACGGCGGCGACGGCTCTACACAAAGATGACTTTTGTTGTCCCACAGCTTTTACATTACGCCGTTACAATTTTCCTTCCATTTTTTGTTATTGTAAATTTTATTTTGCCCCAAACATTCGGAGTTTTCTTTTTTTCCTTCACACAGTAAAGATCCTCCATTTTGAGGTTCGTTATATATTCAATTTAAAATACTGTCCTTTGTCCTTTGTATGCCAGAAAACCAACGGCCTGGTCGGTTGTTTTGAAAAGCAAAGAAACAATCGAGCCGATCACGCCGGGCAGAAGAGAAGCTGTTTTTTGGCCGATCACTTTCAAGCCGTTTCCCAGCCCTTTCCCCAGGGTTTTCAAGGAGTTAGTGATGGCGCCAATAATAGCACCAATTGTTACACCTGCAGCGAGAACGATTTCTATGATGGTAACGCCGTATTTTTTGAAAATCGCTTTGACCCGCTCACGCCCCTTCTCTTTCCGCAATCTGTTTGCAAGCGCGCGAGTTCCTCGGTTCTTTCGGCCACCCTGTCCTCCGCGGCTTGTTTGTCAGAAGGGGAGGCGTCTGGATCATCGATTATTGCCTGGTCTTGCTCGTTTTGACGCTGAAGCTCAGATTCTTGTTCTTTCAGATCATTAAGGGTTTTTGTGTCATTGAGCTCCCTTTCGAGGGCGTTTCTTTTACTTTCTTTATCTTCAAGGCTTACCCTGATTTGGCCGATTCGTTTATATTGTCAATAAATTCGTCAAATCTTAAATCAAATTGCTGGTTAAGGTTTGCTTTTGTAAATACAACTGGTTCATTTTGAAAGTAATGTCTTTGAGTTTCTTCTTCCATTTCCCCATTTTCATTTTGCCTTTCTCTTTTAAAATAAACCTCAATACCAAACCGTACTTTAATGCTTCCAAGTTTATCAATTTCTCCTTTTATAACATCAAAAGCTTCGCCGCGCATTAAGTCTTCTGTAAAATTAATAATACTATGCATAAGTGGGTTTTCAGGATTAACGTCCATCCTCCATACGTTCAACCAATCATTAAAATTGGTTTGTGAAACTTTAAACTCATCCCACACCGGGGCTTGAGCGGGCGGGCCGTTGTTTTCCCCCGCTGGGGCGGCTTCGCCGTAGTACTCGTTGAGGACCTCTTCCCCAACGCGTGCCGCAGCCATCTTTTGTATATAAGGTGCATGTTTTTCTTCAAATGGGGTGCGTGCTGATCCAATTTTATAGTTTAAAAGTTATTTCATTGTGGGTCGCGTGAAAACAAGTTTTATAAACACACACATGTAAAGTGGGGCGTTCTGGTCCAGTTTCATATATCATTAGTTGTCCAAACCATTTAGGCTACGAGGCTTGTGAGTTGCCTAAATGGTTTGGACAGCTAATGATATATGAAAGTGGATCAGCACCCCCACTTAACATGTGTGTGGAACAGAGAGCGTGGTAATTTCCAAGAATTTGAAGTAGAAATGTAATTGGGAATTGACAAAACATTTCATGAAATCCAATGGCCTCAAATAGTCCTCCCCCTTCCATACACTAATTTATTCCACCAATTCTCAAGGAAAATTATCAGGTCAGCAGCAGAGGGTATTTAAAACATATCCTTCTTAAGAATGGAGTACAAAATAATAATAATAAATGGAATATTTACCCAGGATAACCCCTCAGTACAAAGTACTGTTATCAGCGGGGTCCTGCTGACTAAGAATTAAAAAACTAATAATAAAAAAGTAGATATTAAAGCAAAAAATGCACTAAGTTAAAAAACCATCAAAAACTATCATAGAAATTACAAGTAATGATCATCCAAGGTTTTCCTAAATAAAACTCTAGAATTAATGTTTCTTAAACTTAACGGCAATGAATTAAAAATCGAAGCACCTAAAAAATAAAAACTACGGCGCGGAAAATCCAGTTTGACCTTTGGTAGTTTTACTGTTTTCCCATTGTTTCTAGTATTTAAAGCGTTATGATGTAATCGTTGAAAGTAATCTTTAAATGGATAACATGCAGTTCCATTAAGGCAGTCAAATACAAAACAGCACGCTCTCTTTTGTAAAAAGTTGTCAATTGTTAAAAATCGAAGATCACAGTTCTACGGACTGCATTTTGGGTAAATGATTTCGAGGCTTCGGGTCTCAATGGAGCGGATCATGCGTTTGCGGGACTCTGACCATCCAAGACTATTATAACCGCAATACGTAAATATTGGCATAATCATCGATTGATAAATTCGTTGGGCACTAAGAGTATCAATGCTGGAACGGATGCGCTGTAAGAGGTTCACTCTTCCTGCTGCCTTCTTGTACATTTTTTGAAAATGCGTTTCAAAAGTAAGTGTCGGGTCCAGATGCACGCCGAGGTATTTATAACATGTAGTGGTGTTGATGGGAGAATCATTGACCGATAGCTTGACTTGACAGCCTTGAAACAAATTTAACCGTTTTCCGGTACCAAAGAGCATCACCTCGGATTTACCCTTCTTCAGATTAAGGATAAGTTTATTAAGGATAAGTTCATTCATTCTAATACGTTTTGCGTTTATAACATACACGGCTTTAACAGAGAGTATTGTAAGCTTGTGGGATGTGGCTTGGAGTGGCAAGAATACCTGACAAATCAATGTGTCTATAGGTAAGCTGAAATCACTTATTGGGCACATAAGGCACAAAGGCCGTCCATGGCTTCTAATGCTCAGGCTCAAACTTTATTTGTTTTTTAAGGGGTAATTCCCTCTCCCAAGTGACCTTAGTGCCCTCTGAGTGGCTTTCAGCTTACCTACATATTAGGTATTCTTAAATAGAGAGTAGCCGGTCACATAAGAGAGAGTAAAGATGTTTGGGTTAAAATGTGTATGGCTGAATAAATTAGGTGTTTAATTTTGTGTTTTCTTTTCGTCATGACAAAAAAAAACTATTGCGTTAAAAAATATCAAAAAAACGACGGCTGCAGCATTTGATGGCTGTGAGACTATTAGAAGAATATTTGGATGCCAAATAACAAAGTCGAGAAAAAAAAAATTGAATAAATTTGTTTTCTTCACCACCAACATGAAACGTTGATCTTAGAGATTTCGCCGCTTAACAACAGGAAGAACAGGAAATGAACCGAACGGCCGCACACTAAATACCTTAGAACGCCATCATCATCATCATCGTCATCGTCATCGTCATCGTCATCGTCATCGTCATCGTCATCGTCATCGTCATCGTCATCGTCATCGTCATCGTCATCGTCATCGTCATCGTCATCACCACCACCAGCACCACCACCACCACAACCATCATCATCATCATCATCATCATCATCATCCGTCCTTGTCACCACCTAGGGAAAAGTGTTGCATAGACAACATAAAAACCATCCCTATTTTGAAGCGCTTTAAAGTATCTTGCAGCTGCTCGGGTCCTTAAATTGAACTATATATCCTTAAACACTTCTTATTTTCTTTAGATTTTTGCCTAGAGCTTGCGCTAGGATTGTTGAATCGTAAAACTTTTTACTGTCACTGGGCGCTGCTTACCGCTAGTCTACTTTATCTAATGTAAACTAGAAAAATGGAAGTTACGCTGTGGGTCCAAAAGGACCGAAAAGAAACACCCAGGTTGCCCCAACAGGGATCAAACCCATGGCTTTCCTAGTACTTTGGTTCTTAATATAACTTCAAAATACCTTTATCGTCTTGTCCATAAATTGTAATTTCTATTTATTTAAGGCAAAATGGGCTATCCCGCGTGCTGAATGTATTTGTTATATTTCTTTTTCTGGTAAATGACTAAACTGTTCAAACTGAATCTCACGTCTGCATCTCCCCGTTCTACTTTCTCTCGTGCGTCCTCGATGTTGCCTCTTCGCGTCCCAGCGTCGCTCCCAAGAACCCAGCCTTTCAGTCCAAATGAACCAAGTACTCTCGTTCCAGTTCCCACGTACCTGCCCTTTTTTTTGGATACAGCTGTTCATGAGCCACGGTCGCATTAGCATCAGACTGAATTAGGTGAACACCAAACAAGCGAACCTGAAAGCTAGCTAGAAAAGCTAGAAAAACTTAAGCAGAATTAACCCGAAGATAAAATATGAAGATGTACACATACATTAAATGCGGGGCTTATAGAACCGAAGAGAACGCCTTAATTCAAATTATGTACTTTCGTCTTGGATTCTAGCACAGGCATTTTTAGAGCTCTTTGGAACTCTAGAAAGAAAGTGCACCAATAATATATATCTATTATATCATATCATCTGCTCTTGTGTTTTGTGTGTGTGTGTGTGTGTGTGTGTGTGTGTGTGTGTTTTGTTCAAGAGACGTTCAAAGCCTCTAATTTTGCCGAAATAAATTTCAAATACTTTATAGGCGTAGGATAAAAACAAACTAACTCACATGTGATCGTTTCTAGTCTTACCACTGTACCAACTGAACAAAACGCAAACAGAAACACAATGTGAAAGTCAAACAGTAAGATAGTTCGACAGTTACGAAAGACATCAACTTCTTTACTTAGTCTACATGTGAGGGTATATCGTGTTCACTTAAATGGATAAATGGCTAGTGGCTTTGAAAATATGCTAATTAGGAAGTTACTCAATTTCTCCAATCCGACAAAGTACAGAGTGGCCAATTATTCAAAGAAGTTATTGGTCTTTGAAAAAATATATCAGCTGATCTACGAGTAGTTCCTTCTATCGTAACGTACGGTTTTCCTCCACCAGCCTCGTTGAACGTTTTTATTTGCATGATGAGAGAGGTGAAGAGAAGAAAATAGATCAAAAGCAACATGATGCTATAGAATAATACATGCATAAATAAATGTTTCGTATTTGACGTGAATAATTATGTTCAGAGAGTATAGGTGAGTCTTTTGTTCATTAATGTATAATAGTTCTCCTTAGACCCGCCAGCCCTTGAATGCTTCATAAAAAAATAGGTTGCAGAACGTATGATCACTTTCACCCACGCTGTGACACGTAAAGTTACCAGCTGAATAAAGCATTCATTTCAAGGCGCACGCAAATTGAAACAGTTGGCCCAGTACAGGTGCAAACAGCCTATTATTGCTCATTTGTGAGCAGAGGAAGTTAAACAAATTTACAAGCAGCACTTCATACGTCAGCACGGATAATAACATGAGTTTAAATTCATGGATAACAGGTTGATTTTAAAACCAGGAAATTGGAACAATAGAAGTTGCCTGAAATTAAACGATGATAGGGATTTAACGACAGGTTTAACGGAGACCAGCATACTGCATAAGTTATCATCCGGGCAATTAACTCGTTTTGTTCTCAAAATTGCGCCCAAATTCAAAATGTCATATCTAGAGATAGCTAAGATTAAGAATTTCGATTTGTATTTTTTGTGGATCCATCTTTGTTTTGTGGCAACTTTGTGCGGGAAAGTGTGATTGGGGATTGGCTGCACCTTTCATGAAATCCAGTGACACTTGGTACCCACCCCTCTAAGGTTGTTAGTTTTACTGAGGATGAATTTTCCATCAGCTCTAAAAGATGAAAGAAAAATGCCAGACCAGGAGCTTAGGGTACTTTTTTTAAGCTCCCTTCGCAAGACTGGTATAAATGTTGGACCGAAAAATTGGCCTTTTGAGATTTGTTGCGAAATGAAAGGTATAATGCAGCGGAAATCTGGAATTTTCGTCCCGGTTTTTGGCTGTGATGGGTGTCCAGTAAACCAGTCGATACTATGAACACGCTACCATAACGTTCTTAGTAAAGTTCAACAGGAAGCAAATATTAAAAGCAGGAACGGTGTTGTCCGGAAAATTCCGGGATAAGCACGTTAAGGGTTAATAAGCGCCCCCTCATTTGGTCGAAAACTTAAGTAAGTTCCCTGAAGCTTATTCGAGGAAACACGGTGCATCCTTCGTTCTTTAGTTAGTTTCTTTCCAACAGAAAGTAGCAGCCTTTGATTACACTGAAATAAATTTTAAATATTGTGTGTGCGTCAAATTTAAACTGTGAAGGTTTTTTAAGGAAAATTCGCCTTCCTTTCCGAACGCGACGAGAACGGAAATACACTATCTCAAATTATGAAATAGCTCGACAGTAAATGTTATTTTTTTAGCCCATACGAAAAAGTGTGTATTAAATAACACATCGCCCAAGTGGGAGTGGAGCCTGTTAGTTCCCTTCCACTAGTTCAGCTGTTGGTTTCTTTTAAAGAAATAATTGGTGTATGAGTGGAGTTTACGTTATGCAAATTAAGGAGTTGGTGAAATATTCAGAGAAGTTTATTGAGGTTGAATAAACACTATTGTAACCTGTCGTAAGCCTTTGTCGTAACCTATGTTTTTGCTTCATATTTCTTTAAGATGATCGAAGGGAACAGAGACAAAAACAGATGAGACCATCATGAGGTCATACAAAATACATGCCCTTGCATATTTACGTTCAGAGAGTAGACGTGGGTCTTTTGTTCACTTGGGTAGAATAGTTCTATTTATATCTAGCCACCCTTAAATGCTTACTTCAGTTACAACTAACAGGACATAAAAAAAACCCTTTGACCCACTCTGTGATAGCTTGTAAAGCTAACGGTAAGGTCAGCTAGCTAGCTGCTGAATGAAGGCTCATTTAATGGCACAACCCAACAAACTTAAACAGTTGGCCTCATAGCTTACAGGTGTAAACAGCCCATTGATGTTTTTTTTTATAAGTGGGAAAAGAAGTTACACAAAATTTGCACCCAACAATTCATCCCAAAACGCCTATAATGAGATGGGTTTCCTTATTTCAAGCAGTGACAAGCGTATTCATGACATGTTGCAATTTGGAGTCTTTGTGACGCCGTTTGTTTTCTAATTGCGGACGCATGGGTCAAATATAAAGATAATATTAGGTTTCAAAACTACGAAAATAGACTAATAGAAGTTGTCAGATATTGAAAGATGAGACCGATAAAACAAAAAGCTTACCAGGCACCTGCGCGCTTTATATGTTATCATCCGTGTAATCAATTTGTTTTGTTCTCAAAACTTGTGCCGAACTTAAAATGTCAGAGCTGGAGATAACTGAGACAAGTAATTTAAATATTTATTTTTTCTGATCCATCTTTGTTTTGTAGCAACTTTATGAGGGGGAACAGTGAGTGTGGTAATTTCCAAGAATTTGAAGTAGAAATGTAATTGGGAATTGACACAACCTTTCATGAAATCCAATGGCATCAAATAGTCATCCCACTCCATACACTAATTCATGCTACCAATACTCAAGGAAAATTGTCAGGTCAGCAGCAGAGGGTATTTAAAAAATATCCTTCTTAAAAATGGAGTACAAGATACCTTTTTCATTTATAACATACACGGCTTAAACAGAGAGCATTTCAAGCTTATGGGATGTGGCTTGGAGTGGCAAGAATACCTCACAAATCAATGTGTCTTTAGGTAAGCTGAAATCACTCATTGGGCACATAAGGCACAAAGGCCGTCCATGGCTCAAACTTTATTTGTTAGATTCAAGGGTAATTCCCGCTCCCAGGTGGCCTTAGTGCCCAATTAGTGGCTTTCAGCTTACCCAGACATATTAGGTATTCTTATATAGAGAGTAGCCGGTCACATCACACGCGAGTAAAGATGTTTCGGTTAAAATGTGTATGGCTGAATAAATTAGGTGCTTAATTTTGTGTTTTCCTTTCGTCATGAAAATCCCAAAACACTATTGCGTTAAAAAACAATCGACATAGAAGTGTGTTTCAATTCCTTTGTTTATTATAATAAAAACCTTAGCTATTGTTCAGAGGTTAGAGCAGCTAAACGACGGCTGTGACTTTTGATGAATCTCAAACTATTAGAAGCACATTTGCAAACCAAATAACAAGTTCGATGAAAACAAAAACAGTGAAATAAATTTGTTTTCTTCACCACCAACACGAAACGTTGATCTTAAAGATTTCGCCGCTTAAAAGCCTCCTCGAAGAACAGGAAATGAACCGAACGGCCGCACATTGAACACTTTACAATGCCATCATCATTATCAACCGTCCTTGTCACCGGCTAGCGGGAAGTGCCGCATAGACAGCATAAAAGCCATCCTTTTTTTGAAGCCCTTTAAAGCATCTTGCAGTTGCTCGAGTCCTTAAATTGAATCATTTTCTTTAGATTTTTGGCTAGAGCTTGCACTGGGATTGTTGAATCGTAAAGCGTTTTACTGTCAAAAAGCGCTTCTTACCGCTATTTTTTTTTTTCAGTTTCCTTTGTCTAATGTAGATAAGAAAAAGAGAACTTACGCTGTGGGTCCAAAAGGACCAAAACGATAGCCCGAGTTGCCCCAACAGGGATCAAGCCTATGGCTTTCCTAGTTATCAAAATACCTTTATCGTCTCGTCCATAAAGTGCAATTTCTATTTATTTAAGGCAAAATCGGCTATTTCGCGTGCTGAATCTCACGTCCGCACCTCCCCTTTCTACTTTCTCTCGTGCGTCCTCGATGTTGCCTCTTTGCGTCCCCAGCTTCGCTCCTAACAACCCAGCCTTTCAGTCCAGATGTACCAGGTACCGTCGTCCCATTTCCCACGCACCAGCCCCTCTTTTTGATACAACTGTTCATGAGCCACGGCCGCATTAGCATCAGACTGAATTAGGTGAACACCAAACAAGCGAACCTGAAAGCTAGCTAGAAAAGCTGATGAAACTAATTAAGCAGGATTAACCCGACGATAAAATATGAAGAGGTACATACATTAAATGCGGGGCTTAGAAAGCCTTAATTCAAATTATTAACTTTCGTCGTGGATTGTAGCTCAAGCATTTTAAAACTTGAAAGAAAGTGAGCCAAAAATATATAACTATATATATCATATCATCCGCTCTTCTGCTTTTTTTTTTTCTTTATTTTTTTATTTTTTCAAGAGATGTTCAAAGCCTCTAATATTGGTGAAATAAATTTCAAATACTGTACTGGCGTAGGATAAAAATAAACTAACTCACATGTGATCGTTTCTAGTGACAGTTATACCACTGTACCAACTGAACAAAACGCAAACAATAACACATTGTGAAAATCGAACAGTAAGATAGTTTTGACAGTTACGAAAGACATCAACTTCTTTACTTAGCCTACACGTGATGATATATTAGCTAACCCATCACTGATCAAAATGGGAGTGGAGCCTGTTAGTTCCCTCTCGCTAGTTCAACCCTTCGTGTTCTCTTTAATGGATAAATGATTGGTAGCTTTGACAATATGCTGATTAGGAAGTTACTCAATTTCTCCGGATCCGACAAAGTGCAAAGTGGCCAATTATTCTAAGAATTTATTGGTCTTTGAAAAAATATATCAGTTGATAGACGAGCGGTTCCTTCTATCATAACGTAGGGTTCTGCTCTACCAGCCTCGTTGAACGTTTTTATTTGCATTATGTGAGGGGGGAAGAGAAGAAAATAGATCAAAAGCAACATGATGCTATAGAATAATACATCCATAAATAACTGTTTCGTATTTGACGTGAACAATTATGTTCAGAGACTATAAATGAGTCTTTCATTCACTAATGTAGAATAGCAAAGGTATTAGTGACGTCACGTATTGTTATTAATCTGCAACCAGAGAGCTATTGGCTGGTGAAAAAAAAGAATTCTTTTGTTTGACGTTTTGAACATTTAAATAATAATAAAAAAAAAAGATTGTAAACAAATATCTTCCCTATAGTTCTACTTGCTTCATAAAAGAGTGGGTTACAGAACGTAGGATCATTTTCACCCACGCTGTAACACATAAAAGTTACCTGCTGAATAAAGCGCTCATTTCATGGCACACGCAAATTGAAACAGTTCGCCCAGTACAGGTGCAAACAGCCTATTATTGCTCATTTGTGAGCAGAGGAAGTTAACCAAATTTCAAGCAGCAATTCAGACGTCAGCACGGATAATAACATGAGTTTAAATTTAAGGATAACATGTTGGTTTAAAAACCAGGAAATAAGAACAATAGAAGTTGCCTGAAATGAAATGATCATAGCGATTTAACGACAGGTTTAACGGAGACCAGCATACTTCATACGTTATCTTCCGGGCAATTAAATCGTTTTGTTCTCAAAATTACGCCCGAATTCAAATGTCATAGCTAGAGATAGCTAAGACTAGGAATTTCAGTTTCTATTTTTTGGGAGTGATCTATCTTTGTTTTGCGGCAACTTTGTGCGGGAAAGTGTGATTGGGGATTGGCAACACCTTTTATGAAATTCAGTGACACTTGGTATCCACCCCTCTCAGGTCGTCGGTGTTACTGAGGACGAATTTACCACCAACTCTTAAAGATGAAAGAAAAATGTCAGGCCAGAAGCTTAGGGCACTTTTTTAAAGTTCCTTTCGTAAGACTGGTATACATAACATGTTGTGCATTTGTAACATACACGGCTTAAACAGAGAGTAGCCGGTATCATCAATCTTCAGCGAATAACCAGAACGCAAGCAAAATTGTAAACGGGTAAAGATTAACAGTAAAGACAATAAGAAACAGTACAAGATCCAACGGTCGCTCCATTTGTCATCACTATCTTGTAGCTTCCTAATCTCCACTCCCAAGTACAGCGTGAAGTCTACCTTTGTAACAGCCACAGTAAATACTAGCAACCCCCCACCTCAACCAACCACCCACCCACCCACCAACCCACCCACCGTCCCCTGGGTTTCGATCTCACTTTCCTCCTTTTTGTTTCTTCTTTTAGCTCAATCAGAAGTCCATCTGGTATTACTACGTCAGTAAAAATTATCCGTGCCGCCCAAAATAAAATAATTATAGTTATTCTTTTTTTCTGTTGATGCATGTTGCTTTGCATTTAATGTCCAAAATTATTATATATTTCCTTCAAGATCTAAAATTATGCTAGAAAACATATGCCCACCTCCCAAAGCTTCCGCTTAGTGAACGTATAAAAATATAAATTCGGCGTCAAGCTGAAAATGAGCTTCATTTCATCTGAACCTTTACCGGCATCAAACAATTTCTGAGCAAGGATCAAACGAAGATGGAAACGAGAGTTTTCAAGGTAATTTCTTGGTTAAAGTACTTGTTCAATGCTAGTCGATGTTTCATGCAAAGTCATCGTTGTGATGGTACTACTTCATAGTGTCCAAAGCCTTGGTGTTTTGATTAGTTTGTAGACGAGAGAGAGAAACATTAATTTATCACCCTAAAGGTATACGTTTCCTGTCTTGTTTATTTGCCAAACCGTTGTCTTTGTTTTTATTTATTCCCAGGTTGGAGTTTTTAAGGCATTGCTTCCTTTACTGTTGATTGCCTCATTGTCCATTGGAAGACACTACAGTGGATTTGGAAACAACAAGGAAAAAGGGATAGCAGCAGGGGATAGCTCCGTTGAAACATTTCCCAAATGGAGGCCACAAAAAAACGAGGAAGCGTTTAAGTATAGTCCACATTCGGAGAAGATCGAGCGAAGTGAGGGTTGTAAAGTTAATAAAATTGAGGCTTTCACGTGTGTTGTACAAAGTATGAGGAATAGCTATACCGAACGATGCGAAAAATGTAAATTAGGTAAGCTTTGTTGTAAAAAATCTATTAATGGTAAAAAGAAACGAGTATGTTCGGGATGCGAAAATTGTAGAAATCGAGAAGTTGAGAGGGACAGCTACAACTGCTGAGCACAATGCAATATAAAGTGAAGTTTCGAGTAACCGATCAATTCAAAGATGGTCAGTGTAATTTAACTTGCTGTAAACAGTGATAAGAGGTATCAATAAAGACAAGTGAGCATAACTCTGTGCCTTGTCTGTAGTGTTTTGAGACCTGCCAATCATTTATATAAATGACCCACCGTGGGTCATTTATATGTTGACCGCGGCGCGGTCTACTCGGATCTGTGTCTAACCATCATGCCCGTTCAGTAAATGCCGTTGCGTTCATACTTGTCCTTTTTGAGTGTTTATTTTAGCGTAAACCTATAGAGCGAGTTCTCCTGCTGCATTATGGCGGTCCAGAGTTCGAATAGGTCGACGAGATCTTCGGCCCACTTCAAAATGTCGGTGAGGACAAAGATTGCAAAAAGGCCGTCGAAAAAATAACCGCTCACTTCGCTCCACAAGTCAACATAACATACGAAGTATACAACTTCCGGTAGGCAAAGCAAAAGGATGACGAAACTCTGGACACTTTCCACACACGTTTGAGAAGCCTAGAAAAGACCTTCGATTTCGGAAATCCTGACAAGGAAATCAAAGAACACATCATCTTGAACTGCCAGTTAAACTCCGTTCGGATTAAAGCTCTGCGAGAGGACCTCAACTTCGCCGGTGTCATGAGAGCTGATAGAGCCCTTGGATTGAGCGAAATACAAGAGTATGACCACATAAAAAAGGCACTGAAAACGGAACAACATCACCATCAAAAATCGCCAGGAGTCACGCAACCGTGACCAGTCACGAAAGCACGGCGAAAAATGTAGGAACTGTGGTAGAGCATACCCTCACAAAGTCTCCTGTCTCGCGAAGAACAGAAAGTGTAGCTCATATGACAAACCAATTAAACCATTTTGCCAGCGTTTGGAGAACAAACCAACCTGAGTCGGTAAAACATGTCACGCATCATGACATTAATGAGGAAGACGAATGCGTTTACACAGTGGACCGTGACACGCAACCTATGAGATGAGAACACACTCAGGGAATTATAAAAGGATAAAGAAAAAGCTCCAGAAAACACCAAGCACGGAGTTGATTCCTACGGATCACCGACACCGTTAGCTCTACTGGGAACCATCCAGGCAGAAATATCCGCGAACGTCAGCAGCATCCAAACAACCTTGCACATTGTCAAAAGTGCTTTAGGAAATCTCCTGGTTTGTAACAGTGCTAAACAGCTAGGTTTGCTTACGATCATCAGTTAAATCAAAACGGACAAGACTAGTTCTCAGTTCCCCGCGAACGTAGAATTCGAGAGACTGTTTAGAGGAATCGGCAAAGTAATTAGGAAAGTAATTAAGCTTCCCATAGACCCTGACGTCAAACCCAAGGAAAAACCACACCGCCGAGTCCCTTTCCATGTCAGAAAAAATGTCGAGATGGAGTTGAAGGGACTAGAAGAACTAGACACCACTGAGCCAGTGACTGGTCCAACACCCTGGGTGAGCTCCATCGTCGTAATCCCCAAAAGCTCTGGCCAAGTAACAATATGCGTAGACATGAGAGAGAAGAACAAGTCTGTGAAGCAAGAAAAGCAGCTGCATGATGCCCATGATCGACGATTCAGTTGCAGAACTCAACGAAGCGGCATTAGTCACCAAGTTAAACCTTTAGTCAGGATACCATTAACAAGAGCTGGCAGCAGAGAGCTGTCATATCACCAAATTCAGCGGACACGTAGGTCTTCGGCGATACAAGCGTTTGATGTTTGGAATCAAAGCGGTTTCCGAGATCATCCAGAAAGCAGTCGAGGAAATACTTACAGGCCTCTTGGAATGCAAGAACATCTTTGACGATATTATAAACAGAACCATACAACTTTTTGGTTTTGGCTCGTCGCTTTTAAAGTGGATCAGTTTCTTCTACTGTGATATTGAAAGCTGTATCTTGAATAATGGCTGGTCAAGTAACTTCTTTCAACTTATCAGAGGAGTTAGGCAAGGTCGCCCTTTGTCGCCCTATCTATTTGTCCTCTCTCGAAATCGGAGGTATAAATGAAATAGAGTTTAAATTAAGCTAGTTTGTAAATAACAAAACACTTATCTTGGATGGATCAAAAGAATCCCTTGTTGAATCTATACTCCTTATAGAAGCTTTTGGGAATTTATCTGGCCCCAGGCTCAATGATAAGAAGAGAGAAGCTTTATGGATTGGATCTAAAATGGACTGCGAACATGGGCTCTGACCCGAAAAACGATTTCAAATGGTCAAGGAAAAAAGTTAAAGCACTAGGCTTGTGGTTCTCAATAGACCCAAATATAATGATCCTGGAATACTGGACGTTTCGTAGCCTCACTTTATTAGCAAAAATTGTAGTCTTAAAAGACCTGGTCGCCTCTCAACTAGACTGCGAGAAGTTCCTCTTTCTTTCCTTCGTCGACCTTGTGAGCGAGCGTGAAGCGCGAACGAGCGGAAATCGGGGCGAGCGCTGTTTCGTGGTTTTCGTAATGCCTGATCCAGATCAAACATTTGCACTCAATATTTTGTTTATCGTTTATCTGCCATCAAAGCTTCGGTGAGTGAGAAACCACTCACCTCATAATTTCAGTGGTAATGGGCAAAAACTGTAAATGAGGGCTCTCTTGGTCAGACTGTTTTATCACCAAACGTTTTGTGCGATGACTACGATTCTGGACGACAACAACGTTTGATTGGAGGATTGAACTGGTTTAA
>JAEMWC010001056.1:0-52500 GCA_016490735.1 Pachyseris speciosa
ACATAACAGCGAGCTTTCTCAGTTAACCTAACAATTATTTGCCAGGTAATTAATCAGCCCGGACGCCTCACAAAGGATTATAAACCAGATACCTGAAGGGCAATGAAAGTCCTCTTAAGAATTCATAAACACCTTTCTTTCCGTTTCTTTCCGCATACAAACATCAGCTGATGTTTCAGATGTTAAAATGTTTAGTTTTTTCAACTTGCTGCGGCGCCTGTTTAAGTATTGTCGTAGAGTGAAGCTGAAAATGCAGTTATTCCATCACCAGAAATGACACCACCCCTTTTTGTGGTCAAGACTGCAATGAAGGTTAAAGAGATATGTAATATGGTAATGAGGGCTCCAAATACGGTTCAGATAAAACAGCATATATAAAGAGTAAGACGTTAAGTAAATTCTTGTCAGAGGCGCCAAACGTAGGCGGTTGATAATGACTTTTTGCTTTGACACGTACGAGTAAAAATGTGAAAATAGAGGCCTGCCGACTTTTTAAAAAAACGATCTTTTAAAAATATCATAGGCAATGGTACTTGGGGTCCAGATTCTATTGAGATAAAACAAAATGTTCGATTACAAAACTCGCGAGAAAAACACTGAGTGCATCCTTGACAACAGAGCAAACGCAGGCGGTTCATAATTGTCTTCAGTTGCTTGACACCTAGCTCCCAGGCGGTCGTTGTTAGGGAGTCGTATTTCACTTCTTAGCGCAAAGGAAGTGAAATACGACTCTAAAAAACAGCTGCGTGAAAGGTTACTTCATATCAGGAAGCGCACGACATTTTTCACAAGGCAATTTGTCTTAACCCTCGCCATCTGTGGCCCTGGAGTGCGTTTCTCAAAACTCCGGTCGGTTTCTGTCGATTGCCAGTAGCCGCTTTGGGAGGAACCTAGCCCAACGCATTTCTTAATTTTATCGCGTTTTCTTAAAAGATTACTAAAAAATATTTAGAAAATAGAATTTCTGGTATTGAGCCTAGTGCAATATATTTTTTCTGGGGTCCGAAACGTTTTCGGGAGTTTTGAGAAACGCGCACCAGGGCTGTTACCAACCCGGAAAATGGCAAATATGAGGCTGATTTCCGCACGCCCTATACTTTATGTTTCTCCCTCATAGAAATTAATTCTAATCCACCCCGTTACGTGTAAGTTGGTTTACCTCGGTGTAAGAATCTGACTTGGTTTTCTTTGTTTTACGTGCTATTGTTTTGCTGCACGCTATTAATTGTTTAGAGATAATTCGTTTTCTTTTGTTCGTCATGCGCGAGTTTCACAGGTTTCTTACACCGAGGTAGAGCCGTTTAGCTGGTATAGCGACTTTTTTCTCACATGTTAGAGTTTTTATGTCCACTACAATAAAATTTTGGTGGCGAGGAAGAGCAAAGTAGCCTTGTTTTTTCGTCAATTTCCGAAGGAGTTTATCCTCGTCGTACATACTTTCTCGAGTTCTGTCAGGTCCACTGAACAAATGATCACTACATGCACGTATTAAAATGCTCGGATTTTTATGTGTTCGCTGTTGTATGCTGAATTCAGAAATTAGAAAGTTTCAATTAGTGCATTTCTTCTTTCTTCATTTGCCATTACCATCCAAATATTCAAACTGTCTGCGGCAGCACTGATAGCTACTCGGACATTTTTCCTCCTTCTTCGACAAAAGAATTTACATTGGAAGACGTCATTACACCGATGGCGCGACAGTCGGCTAAAACTACAAGGCGTTGCTGTAAATATTCAATTAAATGTAACTTTTTACAGAATAGGAATTGAATTTGATTTACTTCAGACCCAGTGACTTAATTAAAGCCCAGTCTTTATTTGAGCTTTACGTACAGTGGAATCGGAGTGTATCACCATACCAATTAACTGTTAATGCTTCATATAATAAGCCGTGAAGATTTAGCCGGTATATTCAACCAGACGTATGTTTCAGCCAGATATATGTCTCGCGAGGCTCACTGAATGCAGTTGAGAAACGCCCATTTTAAAACGTAACTATAGCCAATTCGTTTCCCTGGGGATATGCGGGTGGAAATGGGTCGGAAAGTCGCAAGAGAAGGCCAGAGTAAAAAAAGGAGAAAAGAAAAGAACAAAAAAAAAAAAATGATAGTCATCAATAACAACTGTAAGCTATTTTTAATTAAAATAGGAGCTAAACATACTGTTCAGTTTTCGTGAAAGAAAGCCTTACGGTGACATATAAGTTACATGGGCTAGTTAATTCTGACGTGTTATCAGTTGATTAGCAATAAGGCATGAAAATTATTTTCTGCTGTGTCATTGCAGTTTGTGACAGCTTGTCAGAAATATATGCCTTACCTTTCCATTTCAGAATTTTAAAGTGCCCAAAATGTGCTTTTAATACGGTTCATAATATTGTTCTGTAAATCTAAGGCAGCATCGTATCAACAAAACAGTTAATATTATGATTCAGGATTGAGAAATACGTTTACAGTTCACCATATTTATAATGTTTTGCTCCATAAAAGCAATAATCTTCATCCACATTGTCATTATGAAATTAAAACGAAGCACTTTTTTAGCCTATTATTTTTCAACTTGGCGGAATTTTTTTCATGAGGTGTTTTGTTTAATGAAATAAATTCCTTTCAGCTAGCGAGTTATCAGGGGAAAATTAATTTAATACATGTAAACGACTCTTTTTCAAACTCGACGCCTGCTTTCATTAAAATTAAAAAAAAAAAATAGTTTCCTCGGTCACGAAACGTTATCACACAAATAGGATTAAAATGTTTGAGAAAAAAGTTGAAATTTATTTAATACAAAATGTACAGTTTCTGAATGAGGCAAAAATTGAAACGAATATCGTTAAAGTAAAAAAAAAAATTGTATTACGTTTAAATCAATTACTAGTCTATCTGCCAAACATTTGTACAATATTTATTTACAGTTAAAAATATAAAAGGAAAAGATGTAAAGAAACGTTGCCCCAGATTGGTAGAGCATTCGAGCGTAATCGTTAAACCTTAAAATGTAAAAAGAGAACGTGAGTGTATTGCTTTTCAATTTTGGTGTATTTCGGGTCACAGAGAAGGCGTTCAATCTACCCCGCACTGTCCGATTCATTTTATCTCTTAGATGATTGCTAGTACTAGACGTTTTCCTGATAAAGCTGTAATTTGTCTCTATTTTTTTTATGGACAATTTAACAGAAGATATCTATCAGCCTTTATGCTAGCCGAAAAGATGAGCTATCGATATCATAGAATCTGGAAGACAGAATCGATTTCTCTACAAATGCGTGTAAATTAAATAGTCTTCCATTAGAATTTTACTTTTCAAGTTGACGATTTGGAACCAAAATCGATCTGTGTTAAATAATATTCTGATCAATCAGATAAATTAAAATAATAATAATAATAATAATAATAATAATAATAATAATAATAATAATGAGATGAAATTTCGTGTCCTTCTATATATAGTTGTTGGAATAACATACTCAATAGGCCGAAAAAAGGGAGTTTTTAATCTTTTTCTTTGTCGACGATTCAAATTACCGCGAATGTTTAATTGCTGTTTAAATCCAGTTCATCACTTGCAAGAACATTTTGCGATCATCTTAAGAACTTCTTTTCTAATTTCCTTTATACGCCAGAAATATAAGAAGGGATTAAGAGCTGAGTTCGCGAAGAGTAGCGTTATCGTATAACTCAAAACGGCAATATTGGTAGGATTTACCTTAGCAGTGTGTATTACAAAAAACATACACAAATACGGTACATAGCAGATGAGTAATAGAATATAAACGCAGAACATGTTGATCACAGATCTCTTGTGAGCTCTCAGCTTTGGCGAACCTCTTGTAGGGGGATCTCCTTCCGTGGTCCATCGCTCCATGGCTTGCTTCCGTTTGCGAAGCCTGTACCAGAGCCAAATGTATGAAATTGAAGAAACGAACAAGCAAACACTAACAGCGCTGATGTTGAACAATACATAAATCTTTATATCTGTGATCCAAGTGAACACCCAGAAGGTGGTTAGCCCCCAAATGGTCAAGATTGCTGCAATGACTCGCGACAGTGAAACGGTGGATTGGTAACTGGCTCCAAGGTGAATGGCCAGCAGTCGGTCAAGGGCGATGGCGGTTATTGTTAGAAACGAGAGACTGCCGAGAAAACGTTGGCTAACAAATGAAATCCAATTCCAAATATACAGTACATCTGATGGTTGTTCATCAATTCGGCTGTCTTGTACACGACGTAACATGGCTGAACGAAGAAGCCCACGCCGAGATCTGAAGCTGCCAGGCTGTAAAGCAGTGCGCGGGACGGTGGGCGAAGCGCGGCAGACTTTCTCAGGGCGTGAAGGATGACTGCATTACCCAGAGCAGAAGCCACGGCCAAGAGAGCGTTTAAGGTAACGTTCACAATGTACTGAACACTCAGCGGCCCAGGGTGGAAGCGTTGGAATCGATCAAGATAAAAGCAGGGCAGTCCAGTTGTATTGTTCACAGATGGAAGCAGCATTTTTTATCTTTAGTTAATGGTGTAACTCTCGACAGCAATCCGTTCAACCGAAGCCGCTGCTTCGAGTCATCACTGGTGATTTTATATCCTTGAAATGACTCACAGGTGAATCATCATGCTATTGACACTGATGACACCGTTGCTCTTCCGACGTGACACGAATATACAATAATGTACAAATGATGCGTCTCTGCAAAGGACAGGTGATCGATCAACGCTAAAAAATAATTATTACATTGCTTTATCGTTTCCATATGAACGTCTAACTTCTCTCCGTCACACGAGCGGATTTCCAGGGAGACGAGTATCCAGAAACCATGCAGTTTAAATAAAGGACTCATTCAATTTTCTATCTTGATTTTATTTTGAAAATAATCTTAAGATAACCGGGACATTTTGCTGCAAGTACTCATTCCAACGTTTTGGAGATCGTGATATTCGTTGTATACCATCGAGAGAGATTTTCTCAATAACGCAAACTCTGAGTGAAAATTAATTGTTTCAAGCTTAGTTTTGTGAACGATATATGAAATCAATGATATGTCAACTGCGGAAATGAAATCAAATGAAGAATGATTCTCGCAGTTGTGAACGCAATTTATGCAATTGCGAAAAGAAACCTGAAAAAAACCCAGGACTTCAAAGGGATTTGAATCCATGACCTCGAGATTACCGGTTCGGTGCCCCAACCAACTAAGCTATGAAGCCACCGACGTTGGGAGCAGGTCAATTGTGGGTTCATATGTTCCCGTGAAAGAAATGAGTGTGAACGATATATGAAATCAATGACATGTGAACTTCGGAAATGAAATCAAATGATCCTCGCAGTTGTGATGGATCATTCTTCATTTGATTTCATTTCCGCAGTTCACATATCATTGATTTCATATATAGTTCACACTCTTTTCTTTCACGGGAACATATGAACCCGCCATTGATCTGCTCCCAACGTTGGTGGCTTCATAGCTCAGTTGGTCGGGACACCGCACCGGTAATCTCGAGGCCATGGGTTCAAATCCCGTTGAAAACCTTTTTTTTTTTTCTTTTTTTCAGGCTTCTTTTCGCAGTTGCATAAATTGCGTTCACAACTGCGAGGATCATTCTTCATTTGAAGCTTAGGTTTGTTGGCCCAAAGTTTAGCTCTATCAGATATACCGTTCATCTGCGGTACGTTTTTTTTTTCTCATGGCTCTAAATTTCTGTCAAGAGTTAAAGTAATTATTTGTTGTGAATAATTATGACAACCACTTTGAACGGGCCATTAGAAGCGGCAGAAATGTGACATTCGAATTGCTGAATGGTCCTGTCCTCGGAAGTTTAATTCCGCCGGTTTCGAGTTAGCACACGGAAAGATTTGTATCACCCTGATTTGTAATAAACAACAGGATTTGTAATATCAACCGGATTTGTAATAAAAATCAACCGGATATGTAATAACAACAGGATTTGTAATTAAAATCAACCGGATATGTAATAAAATAACTAACCGGATTTGTAATAAACTTTCAACCGGATATGTAATAACACACTTAACCAGATTTGTAATAGTCTCTCAACAGGATTTGTAGTATTATGCGAAAGGTGAGTCACATATCGAATGTATTTTCTTAAAGATATCCATACCCTCTATTTTCCCACTTATGGAAGGGTTTGGATGTTCCAGAAGGTTAAGAGTCTAACACGGCGCCAATTTCAGAGGAGGTTAGGAGAGGGGGTTTGGGGTTAACATATTCTACATATCTGGCTACATTTATAACCCCCCCCCCCCCCCCCTATAATGGCCTATACAAGTATATGAAAGGGTAGGGATTTCACAAGGCTAAGTATATGAAAGGGTAGTGAAAGCTGTCATTTAGTTATTTAAAAGGGCCTTTCATTAAAATATTTCGAACACACATACCTTACGATTATGCTCTTTAAATTTATTGGAAGCTACATGAAAATGACAAGAAGACTTCCTATTTTAGGTATATGAAAGGAGTACCATTTGTCAATGGAAGGTATACGAAAGGGGTACCTTTTCTGTTAAAAATGGTATATAAAAGGGTCAGGGGTCGGACCATGGGGCGGAGCCTCCCCGTACTAACCTTTTTTAGTACCCCTCCCACCGGGTTATGACCTCTGACAATCCAACCTAAAACGGAAGGCACTCGCCACATATCGAAGCTACTGTGAAAACCATTTAATGGGATTTTGGTAAAATTTATGTCAACAGAAAGTTTTGGAGGAAACTTGCAGCGATTCTCTAACCATCGAAATTATCATTTGCATGCAAAGATCATTCTTTGGCAGCACTTAGAAACTGAAAACAATTAAACTAAAGGGAAATTAGGACTACGACAATCACCAGAATACAGGAGTTTGATTTATTTATTTGTTTATTTTCTTCTTTCAAATTATGAGGTTTTCGATGCGTTGCTTCTTTTTTTTAATCGTGAAACCTTTTCAATCAGTACGTGTTTGCTTTTCCAAGAGCCATTTGTTATTCTTCCTGGTTAATACCAGTAGTTCAAACAAGATTCCTGTCTTACAATATTTGCGGAGTCACTTGCGAAGTTTCGTCGGGCGTCAGGCACAAAAAGCCGCGTGTGTGAGGTTTTGGAGAAACAGGGAAGCATTTAGCGTCCAAACGGTCAACAGAAAGAAATTGCTTTGCTTCAGTGGCAAAGAGGTGCTGAAAACAAGTGCGCTTTGTTATGACATAGAAAAGGAGTTTATGCATTGCAAAGGTGTTGGTGCCAGGAAATATGAAGTATCGCCTTCGGCAGCGGTTTGAAGGCATAAGCAATCAACGTGTCCAGAGTGTATTGTCTGGAAGCAAGCTAAATCAAATGGTGAATGCCAAATTCCGGAACAGAGCGATTGGCCGACTAATTCGAGCGAGTGCAGTTCAAGTAAGTATCCTGTAAGACGGAGTCGTTTTTATATTTTTGATAACGGAGCGCTATTTAACAATTACACCACGAGTTCGAGTTTTCTATGGCGGAGTCAATAATAGCGATTACTTGCTTCTCAAAATTACCGTGAATGGTGTGTATTTCAAGAAATAAGGCTTAGTTTTCTCTGCTAAATAAACATCGTTTGTTTTTTTTAGATCCGCCAAATCAAGATGTATTTAGCAGATACCTGTGGCTACGGCCACTTACCTACAAAACAAGCAAGGTAGTCTCCAAGGCACTGCTCGATCTCTGTATAGAAGTTGGACCTCCTAAAGTGTTGCAGTCCGACAGGGAGAAAGAGTCGAAGAGTGTGGAGTAGAAAACAGCAGTGGAAACCGTGGAGACAACAGAGGGGGTAAAGACGCAGGAGAGGGTGTGAATGAAGACCAAGGACAAAGGGGTGATGGTGGTAGAGTGGAAGAAGTGAATCGGGCTGAGGATGATTCGAACCCATTTGACCTCCTACTTGAACATTCACTCTCTGGATTGAGCAGAGGATCGTTTGTTAGGGCATTGACTTGATTGCACAACGTGTGTTCGAGATTCCGTCGTATTGTTATGCCACACCAGCGTTCACTTCCACGATTATACCTCGATGGAAGCGTTTGTCCCGGATACAACAGCGTTATGAGCTTAATACGAAAGTATGGTAAGAGTAGCGGTGTTGTGATGGAACTAAAATATATGATATGTAGCAAGAAGTGGACTCAGGGTCGAATTAGTTTTTACAGGACTACGCTGGTGGTTTTACATCCGACACATTAAGTGGAAGCCATTACACTGCGGTCCCAATTAGGTTTAACTGTTGACATTTTTTTTCTACGGGAAAAGTAATGCCTCTCGGTTAACGTTTTACACCATGTTCACTCTGTAAACTAACTAGCAGTGGCTTGAAAAAGTCAATATGCCCTGTTTTTTTTGTTTTTGTTTTTTCGTTCCAGTTCGAGTACCACTTTGGCCAGTGTTTGATATACTAGATTTCGGATTTCGTATAATTCGTAATCATAATGACGAGTTTTATTCCCTGCTAGCAGAGGCCTCTTTTCCTTGTATTCAGCGTACTGGACAAAAGAGACCTCTGCAATGGGTCGAAACATGGCAGAGGTCTCTCAAGGAATCCGCCGAACATAAAAACTGACTTTATATGTGCGCCGAGTTTGCAGCTTTAATGTTGCGTTATATATCAAAACATATCATGTTTGCTTATATTATAACAAACTAGAAAACCTTTTTGTTATTCTTGTTAGGCTTAGCTTAGCAAGCGGTGCAGGCAGAAAACCACCAAGAATTTTATTTCGGCCGCTCACTCCCCTCACTTCTCCGCTCATCTTGAACTCCGTATTCGAATTCGACCCCTCGAACCCCCCAAACCACCCACAACACCCCCCCCCCCCTCACGAGTCCCTATAGAAATTTCCAACCGTAAAGATAGGGAAGGATATTGATATTTTATTGCAAACGCACATCAAGGTATGTGACTCATCTTTTGCGGTGTTATTACAAATCCTGTTGATAGGTTATTACAAATCCGGTTAAGTATGTTATTGCAAATGTGGTTCAAAGTTTATTACAAATCCGATTAGCTATTTTATTACATATCTGGTTGAGTTTAATTACAAATCCTGTTGTTATTACATATCCGGTTAATTTTTATTACAAATCCGGTTGATATTACAAATCCTGTTGTTAAATTACAAATCAGGGTGATACAACATTTCTGACAGCAAAGTGACGCCATGTAAACGTTGTGCTAATCTTGCGGAATCGATCATATCTCATTTCGAGACTGCATTTGCTCCGCAATACCAATGGCTATGACTTTATTCTTTTTTGTTGTTGTCTTAATCGCAAGCTAATGCAAAATAAGCTAGGGCGGTGAAACTAATGGCTTCAGCGATATTGATAGGTAGATTTTTAGATATAAATAAAGCATTAGGGAAATTCTCCCTTCTGATTGGTTGCAAAGATTGCTGTGCGTTCTCCTTAAAAACTTCAAGCCCGGTCCGAGTGTACAATGCGCGTAAAAGCTTTTAAGTTTCAACGGAAATGTCGTCCTGTTTTGAGGATGGTTATTAATGCTGGGAATAGAATTTAGTCTCTTACTCATCTAAAACCAACCCATAGCTGTAACTAGATGTCACGTCTCCCTTCAAAAGTGGGTTAAAGTTTTACCTGATAAATATTCGTTTTACGATCGAAGTCTCTTCCCCGGTAATCCGATTTTCCCTTATCCTCTAAAATAAACGAGAAAATTTCGAGTACATTGAAAATGATAGGGTCACTGGTTCAGGGGCCCGGTAACTTGACGGACTCGAAACCATAATTTGAAATCAAAATCTCACGAAAAGTAGGGTGTGTTCTGATCTCTAATGAAGTCCATTTTGTTTCTTTAACTGATAACTTTACTGTTTAATTTTCAAAACTTTTGAAACTCCCATCTGGAATGGAAAACAAAATAGCTTAACGGCCCGGTTTAATTACCGGGAGCTTCTAGAAACGGGCCCCAGGGCTGGGTCATGATACTGTAAATTAATACCCGCGTGAACGAAGTCAATACTATAGATATTATATTGCCGGCAAACATTAAGACATATACTTTAAGACACAATGTCGAAATCGAGAGAAGGCGTAGCTTGTATTTCCAGACAATTCGTTGAACACGACTGAATGAAACATGTACAGCCAGGCTTTCACGTTTTGTTTGGTTTGTTGGTCTTCTGACTCTTGTCATATGATAAACCCTATATTTCATATACTCCAGAGCAATATTATACAAAACGGCGTATGGCCGTCTGCCTCATACACGATGTGTCAGAAATAACGTACGGAAACCGGACAAAAAGAGCCATGGAATCGATTACTGAGCTGAATCGAAATGTATTTCATTAGAGGCTAAACGAAGTGTAAATAGAATGACATATCTCAAACATATAGAACTGGCGATATTGTTTATCAGGTTTCTCAAAGATATGCGGCTACTTTTAAGGATGATGGATTTTTTAATCTGGATGAAGAGACTAATAGTGATTACTAAGCAATGAAAACGATGGCGATTTTTTTGGTCCCCTAGAATTTCTGTTTGCCTGTAGGTAGACTACTGGATTCCGTTCCCCTTCATGACACACGAGTAAAACCTGATCATGAAACATTAACAAGAAGGATAAGTAGTACTTCTGTAGTGTTTCCTTTGACGTTCACAATAGCAGCTCGCGTCAATATACGAGTAAAGATTACGCAACGCTTTCCAAGTGGCCATGGCAGCTATCTTAGATTTTATTTTATTTTATCGAAAACTGCAAATCAATGAGCCATCAAAACAGACATAAAAGCTAAAAATATTAACTTGCTTTGTCTGAAAGAAATTCAAAGTTAAGACAAACCGATCCTTCGACAAATCCATTGATGTAAAATTGCGGTAAAAACGAGTATAAGAACCTTTGAAATTTTGTTCATGTTTGCTTTTGTGCCAAACGTTTTGATTTCTAAGGGCAACTTATGAGCTCATATGGTCATTGGCATCTATTTGACATATTTCTATTCCATTTGGAAAGGGATTTCATCGTGAATCATTCATTGATAGAGAAAAAAATAAAAAAAAAATGAAAAAAAAAATAAATAAAAAAACCGGTCTTGCTGTTGTCTAAATACAGTCGAACCTGCACATATTAAGGGCACCGTATTAAGCGGTCAGTTTTCAAAGTTCCGAAAATCATTTCCTTTAATTACTGTAATTCTGACCTCTATTAAGTCGCGGTCACCTTTGCTAAGTCCCAATGAGCTGTTTCGTTTGTCTTTACCGGTATTAAACGGTCAGTTTGTAAAAGAAAACCACTCAAATATACATTCTGCTTCACTGGTATTCACAAATCATTAAGTCACAGGAAATTAACGGCGTTTGTCCTTTGTGTGGACCTGCAATACCTACTTTGGGAACTTGGTGTTACTGTTGTTAGATAGGTTTTATTGTGTTGGACGTGTATTCTGTGTAACCTGTATTTGTTAAGCGGCCAACCTTTATTGATTATAAAACAGATTCTGTTTTTTATTCTTGAGTCCGCGTGGCTTTTACAATCTTTTGATGAAAAAGGAAATTATAAAACTGAATACAATTTTCGTCGGTTATCTGTAAATAAGAAATATGCTTAGGGGCCGTAAGTTCGCAACACAATCTCTTTGGGTTTCCATCTTCTACATCTTAGTACTCTTCAAAAACCAGCCTCGTTAGCATATCTTTGGTTGATAGTACTCAGTACAAGTCACAGTACAAAGTAGAGCAGCCTCGTTACACAACAATTTTCTGACAATTATTGTTCAAATGTTAGTACGTCGCCGAAACGTTCGCCATTTTTAACAAGTGTTTTGTTACGTCATAGACAATGTAACGTCACGTGATGTCATTAGTTAGACATGTATCAAACTTAATGAATTTAATTTACTGCCGCAGTAATGCGATTTCTAAATTCTCTGTTGAGGATGTTTTAAAAATACTGTGTCTACTCACCTTCAAGTTATCCGGGGGGGAGGGGAGGGGGTACTTCCTAGTAATAGGCTAATGAAGATGTGCCGCTGGATGGGGTCGCATTTTCACGACTGGATTGACTATAATGGGGTTGCATTTTCAATGGAGTTACCAGAATGTGATCGCACATTTTCGGGAATTTGCACTGTAGGTGAAAAGTAAAGTGTTCTCGACATTCACTGTAACAAATGTGTCAATTCATTTAGGGATGACTTACTTAAGCAAAGATGCTGTTTGTAAGCCACTTGTTTATTTCAACTCAGAAACCATGCCAATCGGTAAACAAGATTGCTACGAGCATTGTTTTCAAAGATTTGTAGAGATTTAAGTTTTGAAAATTTGAACTAGAGAGGGAGGGTGGCTAACATGAGCTCCAAAATGCCTAACGTTGTAAGAAGCCAGTGTAAGAGGGGTGGCTATGTTGAAATTTCAAGTTGATCGAAAATTATTTTTGGCTTCGGATAGATAGAGAATAGCAAGCATTTATCCCATAGTGCCAAAGTGTGCTGGGAGTCTCTGTCACGTGATTTATTTACATCCAAACTCTGACCCTCGCAAGAACCCTCGCTCCAAGGCCCAGAACTTAGCCCTACCCATATATCTCAACAATGGTACTGCAATCCTAGCTTAAACCCTTGTTTTGAGTAAAGGTTGAGTATGACTTTTATCTGATACTGTCACAAGTCCTGGTGACGTGACCTTGATTTCCCCCTTAAAAGGCTTTATAAGATAGATGCATAAAAGAAAGTGACTAAGCTGGTATCACGAAAATTACATTTGCCCAAAAGTGACTAAGGTGGGATCTATAATCGACCACAGAATAGACTATAATTGGGTAGGGGGTAGGGGTTCTGAGAGGCCAGTGGCACATACCCAGCAGATATTGACCCAAGTAACATTTATTTTAGGCCTAATCCGTATACAGGGTGTTCCCTTCCCCAAAAATAGCTAACCCTAGGAAGCCTTGCCCCTCCCCAAACTTAATAGGCCTAATCCATATACAGGGTGTTCCCTGCCCCAAAATTAGCTAACCCTAGGCAGCCTTGCCCCTCCCCAAACTTAATAGGCCTAATCCATATACAGGGTGTTCCCTGCCCCAAAATTAGCTAACCCTAAACAGCCTTGCCCCTCCACAAACTGAATAGGCTTAATCCATATACAAGGTGTTCCCTTCCCCAAAATTTGCTAACCCCCTTCCCCATGTCTAGCTAACCCTATCCCGAGTGTAATACTCATCATTATCATAATGTACATCAAATTGAGCTCGAGAGTGCTGTTTTGCAGAGGTCTCTCGCTCAATATAACCCTAATCCCTATAATGAGTTTCCACCCCCCCAAATTCCCTCTATTTTATTTTCTTCACCCTCTATTTAAAACTACTAGTCCTAATCCCTATAAAATTATACGGAATTCCCCATTCCCCATTTCCAATAGTCAGCTAACCCTAATCCCTTCACATGTTGTGCCCCTCACCAAATTACTCCCTCGATGTGGCTTTCTCTGGAATTTTAATCTAACATTTCTGCTAGGTTTTAGTTGGTTGTTACTTTTACACTAATTGTTGAGCTTGAGAGTGCTGCATTGTAGAGGTCTCTCGTTCAATATAACCCCTTACTAAGCTAACTATTTTACTAATGATCTTATTTTCTGCTCACAACCACCTTCCCTTGCACACACAAAAATCCCCTTTACCTACTGATTTTAATCAGTGGAGACTTGGGAACCCATACTTTTGGGATTCCATACCATGGTACCTGGGAAACCACAAAGGTTGCTAGTGAAACTACTGAAACTAACTTAAATACACACAAAAATCCCCCTTTACCTACTGATTTTAATCAGTGGAGACTTGGGAACCCATACTTTTGGGATTCCATACCATGGTACCTGGGAAACCACAAAGGTTGCTAGTGAAACTACTGAAACTAACTTAAATACAGTACTTCTTGAAAATTCACCTTCCGGAGTATCTTTTGACAAGTTCTTGATCTTTATGCTCTTTACGCGACAGACAAACTTCGATCGTAGAAGATGAAGTTGTTTTGCTCAAAATAAAGAAACCAACTGAATGTGAAATTACCAGCCGCAGAAAGCGCGCGAAAAATTTTAACGGCCTCGATTTGGTTTGGGTGTCCCACACTTGGCTTGAGCCTGCGATCCAATCGAAAGCAAGTACCTGGTCAGCGGTCAACTTCAAAAAAAACAGCTGACCTCGATGAGGTCTTAACTTGAGCCCGCGATATGGTCACGTTACACTGGTCAGCGGATACCTTGTTTTGACAGGTGTCAATTGGCTATAAGATGGATGTCCAGTATCAAAGATGTACACTGTAAAGTAGCTGGTCAGCTGGGCCAGGTGGAGTATGGCCGCCATGTTGGATTATTATGATTATTATTAGGATATTATTAATTATTGGGCGACTCCGTCGTCGTCGTCGTCGTCGTCGTCGTCGTCGTCGTGCGTACGCGCCCACGAGCAATACCGCTAGCCATTTTTACCATGAGAAAAGCAGTTGACGGGTTTCTATAGGTATGGTGCTCCGCTTGACGGCCCTTCGGGCCGTCGGAGCTCCGCTATTAGCAATCTCAAGTTTTGTCAGTTCAAGGTAATTTTCTAGAGCCACTGATGGTTGTGGTGGCGGTTGCCAGTTAGATCTGACGTAGAACGGATGTAGATTGCTTTTAGAATCAGCAAAATTATATTTCAAACGCATAGAGCGAGCGAAGGAATTGAAATCTCTAATGAGATTTTTTTGTGAAGCCGGTTTTTCAGGAGTTGGTATAAATTTGAGGCCTTTTGCAAGCAAAGCTATTTCTTGGTCAGTAAGGTTTGTATTGGACATATTTTTAATGAATTTCTCATTAGTAGTCCTGAGTTTGTTGTTGTACTGATTTCTAGAGGCTTTGCGCTTAGTAGATCGCTTTTGACTGATGGCGGGTCTGGGTTCGCACGGGTTTGGCGCGAGGAGAGGCAGAGAACCACACATTTGAGTACATTGCAACTCTTTCTTTTTTATTTTCACGTTTGGAAAAAGCATTTACAAGAGTTGTAAGTTCGCTGATCTTGGCTTTCAAATCATTAATGTCGTCAGCCTTATTCTGCTGCTTATTGGCACGTCTGTGTTTAGATGCTCTGAAGTTGGATCTGCTCGTAGCTGACAGGATTCTTTTTTCTGCTTGCTCACGTTTGGTTTGGTCAGGAATCATGGTGGTTAATTTCTGCTTGAGGGCGTTGATGGCCTCAGTGTCTGCATTAACCTTCTTTTCCTGTTGCTGGAGGAGCAACAACAACAAAAAAAAAACATACAAGTGGCTCGTGGGATAATCCACGGTATACCACTCGAAAGCGTTGCATGACTAGTATATACACACGCGCATACGCGTACAGATTAAATCTTACCTTTTACCTTCACAGTTTTGGCGTTCGACTAGCAGGGAGGGAGTAATTTTGCCTTTTTTTTTTTTTTTTAAAGAAGTTTCTTTCTCGACCGTTTACTCAGTATTTTGTTTCCTTTTAATGTCTAATGGTAACAATACAGTCATTTATTTGTTAAATTTTATTGATAGCAAAATGTTGCTAACATAACAGCGAGCTTTCTCAGTTAACCTAACAATTATTTGCCAGGTAATTAATCAGCCGGACGCCTCACAAAGGATTTAAACCAGTACCTGAAGGGCATGAAAGTCCTCTTAAGAATTCAATAAACACCTATCTTTCCGTTTCTTTCCGCATACAAACATCAGCTGATGTTTCAGATGTTAAAAAATGTTTTTTTTTTCAACTTGCTGCGGCGCCTGTATAAGTATTGTCGTAGAGTGAGGCTGAAAAATGCAGTTATTCCATCACCCAGAAATGACACCACCGTTTTGTGGTCAAGACTGCAATGAAGGTTAAAGAGATATGTAATATGGTAATGAGGGCTCCAAATACGGTTCAGATAAAACAACATATATAAAGAGTAAGACGTTAAGGAAATTCAGAGGCGCCAAACGTAGGCGGTTCATAATGACTTTTGCTTTAACACGTACGAGTAAAAATGTGAAAATAGAGGCCTGCCGACTTTTTAAAAAGACGATCTGTTCTAAAAATATCATAGGCAATGGTACATTGGGGTCCAGATTCTATTGAGATAAAACAAAATGTTCGATTACAAAAAATCGCGAGAAAAACACTGAGTGCATCCTTGACAACAGAGCAAACGCAGGCGGTTCATAATTGTCTTCAGTTGCTTGACATCTAGTCTCCCAGGCGGTCGTTGTTAAGGGAGTCGTATTTCACTTCCTTAGCGCAAAGGAAGTGAAATACGACTCTAAAAAACGGCTGCGTGAAAGGTTACTTCATATCAGGAAGCGCACGACATTTTTCACAAGGCAATTTGTCTTAACCCTCGCCATCTGTGGCCCTGGAGTGCGTTTCTCAAAACTCCGGTCGGTTTCTGTCGATTTCCAGTAGCCGCTTTGGAGGAACCTAGCCCAGCGCATCCCTTAATTTTATCGCGTTTTCTTAAAAGATTACTAAAAAATATTTAGAAAATAGAATTTCTGGTATTGAGCCTAGTGGAAATGAATATTTTTTCTGGGGTCCGAAACGTTTTCGGGAGTTTTGAGAAACGCGCACCAGGGCTGTTACCAACCCGGAAAATGGCAAATATGAGGCTGATTTCCGCACGCCCTATACTTTATGTTTCTCCCTCATAGAAATTAATTCTAATCCACCCCGTTACGTGTAAGTTGGGTTTACCTCGGTGTAAGAATCTGACTTGGTTTTCTTTGTTTTACGTGCTATTGTTTTGCTGCACGCTATTAATTGTTTAGAATAATTCGTTTTCTTTTGTTCGTCATGCGCGAGTTTCACAGGTTCTTACACCGAGGTAGAGCCGTTTAGCTGGTATAGCGACTTTTTTCTCACATGTTTGAGTTGTTATGTCCACTACAATAAAATTTTGGTGGCGAGGAAGAGCAAAGTAGCCTTGTTTTTTCGTCAAATTTCCGAAGGAGTTTATCCTCGTCGTACATACTTTCTCGGGTTCTGTCAGGTCCACTGAACAAATGATCACTACATGCACGTATTAAAATGCTCGGATTTTTATGTGTTCGCTGTTGTATGCTGAATTCAGAAATTAGAAAGTTTCAATTAGTGCATTTCTTCTTTCTTCATTTGCCATTAACCAATCAAATATTCGAACTGTCTGCGGCAGCACTGATAGCTATTCGGATATTTTCCTCCTTCTTCGACAAAAGAGATTTACATTGGAAGACGTCATTACACCGATGGCGCGAATGTCGGCTAAAACTACAAGGCGTTGCCGTAAATATTCAATTAAATGCAACTTTTTACAGAACAGGAATTGAATTAGATTTACTTCAGACCCAGTGACTTAATTAAAGCCCAGTCATGATTTGAGCTCTACGTACGGTCGAATCGGAGTGTATCACCATACCAATTAACTGTTGATGCTTCATCTAATAAGCCGTGAAGATTAAGCCGGTATATCATCCAGACGTATGTTTCAGCCAGATATATGTCTCGCGAGGCTCACTGAATGCAGTTGAGAAACGCCCATTTTAAAAATTAAATATAGTCAATTCGTTTCCCGGGGATATGCATGAAATGCGTCGGAAAGTCGCAAGAGAAGGCCAGAGTAAAACAAAAAGAGAAAAGAAAGAAACGGAAAAAAAAAAAAAAAACAAACAAAACAAAAACAAAAAAACAAACAAACAAAAACAAAACAAAACAAAAAAAAAAACAAAGCAAAACAAAACGGTCACATCAACTAAATGATAGTTATGAATAACAACTGTAAGCTATTTTTTAATTAAACAGGAGGTAAACATACTGTACAGTTTTCGTGAACAAAGCCCTAGGGTGACATATAAGTTACATGGGCTAGTTAATTCTGACGTGTTTATCAGTTGATTAGCAATAAGGCATGCAAATTATTTCCTGCTGTGTCATTGCAGTTTGTGACAGCTTGTCAGAAATATATGCCTTACCTTTCCATTTCAGAATTTAAAGTGCCCACCCAAAATGTGCTTCTTTTACGGTTCATGATATTGTTCTGTAGATCTAAGGTAGCATCGTATCAACAAAACAGTTAATATTAGGATTTGTGATTGAGAAATACAGTTACAGTTTACCATATTTATAATGTTTTGCTCCATAAAAGCAATAATCTTCATCCACATTGTCATAATGAAATTAAAACGAAGCACTTTTTAGCCTATTATTTTCCAACTTGGAGGAATTTTTTTCATGAGGTGTTTTGTTTAATGAAATAAATTCCTTTCAGCTAGCGAGTTATCAGGGGAAAATTAATTTAATACATGTAAACGACTCTTTTTCAAACTCGACGCCTGCTTTCATTTAAATTTAAAAAAAAATTAGTTTCCTCGGCCACGAAACGTTATCACACAAATAGGATTAAAATGTTTCAGAAAAAATTTATTTAATACAAAATGTACAGTTTCTGAATGCGGCAAAAATTGAAACGAACATCGTTAAATTAAAAAAAAAAAAAATAGTATGACGTTTAAATCAATTACTAGTCTATCTGCCAAACATTTGGTACAATATTTATTTACAGTTTAAAATGTAAAAGGAAAAAATGTAAAAGAAACGTTGCCCCAGATTGGTAGAGCATTCGAGCGTAATCGTTAAACCTTAAATGTAAAAAGAGAACGTGAGTGTATTGCTTTTCAATTTTGGTGTATTTCGGGTCAAAGAGAAGGCGTTCAAGCTACCCCGCACTGTCCGATTCATTTTATCTCTTAGATGATTGCTAGTAGTAGAAGTTTTCCTGATAAAGCTGTAATTTGTCTCTATTTTTTTTTATGGACAATTTAACAGAATATATCTATCAGCCGAAAAGATGAGCTATCGATATCATAGAATCTGGAAGACAGAATCGATTTCTCTACAAATGCGTGTAAATTAAATAGTCTCCCATTAGAATTTTACTTTTCAAGTTGACGATTTGGAACCAAAATCGATCTGTGTTAAATAATATTCTGATCCATCAGATAAATAAAATAATAATAATAATAATAATAATAATAATAATAATAATGATAATAATAATAAGATGAAATTTCGTGTCCTTCTATAGTTGTTGGAAGAACATACTCAATAGACCGAAAAAAAGGGAGCATTTTTTAATCTTTCTCTTTGTCGACGATTCAAATTACTGCGAATGTTGAATTGCTGTTTAAATCCAGTTCATCACTTGCGAGAACATTTTGCGATCATCTTAAGAACTTCTTTTCTAATTTCCTTTATACGCCAGCAATATAAGAAGGGATTAAGAGCTGAGTTCGTGAAGAGTAGCGTTATCGTATAACTCAAAACGGCAATTATGGTGGGATTTACCTTAGCAGTGTATATTACAAAAAACATACACAAATACGGTACATAGCAGATGAGCAATAGAATATAAACACAGAACATGTTGATCACAGATCTCTTGTGCGCTCCCAGCTTTGGCGAACCTCTTGTAGGGGGATCTCCTTCCGTGGTCCATCGCTCCATGGCTTGCTTCAGTTTGCGAAGCCTGTACCAGAGCCAAATGTACGAAATTGAAGAAACGACCAAGCAAACACTAACGGCGCTGATGTTAAACAATTCATAAATCTTTATATCTGTGATCCAAGTGAACACCCAGAAGGTGGTTAGCCCCCAAATGGTCAAGATTGCTCCAATGACCCGCAGCAGTGAAACGGTGGATTGGTAGCTGGCTCCAAGGTGAATGGCCAGCAGTCGGTCAAGAGCGATGGCGGTTATTGTTAGAAACGAGACTGCCGAGAAAACGTTGGCTGACAAATGAAATCCAATTCCAAATACACAGTACATCTGATGGTTGTTCATCAATTCGGCTGTCTTGTACACGACGTAACATGGCTGAACGAAGAAGCCCACGCCGAGATCTGAGGCTGCCAGGCTGTAAAGCAGGGCGCGGGACGGTGGGCGAAGCGCGGCAGACTTTCTCAGGGCGTGAAGGATGACTGCATTACCCAGAACAGAAGCCACGGCCAAGAGAGCATTTAAGGTAACGTTCACAATGTACTGAACACTCAGCGGCCCAGGGTGGAAGCGCTGCAATCGATCAAGATAAAAGCAGGGCAGTCCAGTTGTATTGTTCACTGATGGAAGCAACATCTTTTTATCTTTAATTATGGTGTAACTCTCGACAGCAATCCGTTCAACCGAAGCCGCTGCTTCGAGTCATCACTGGTGATTTTATATCCTTGAAATGACACACAGATGAATCATCATGCTATTGACACTGATGACACCGTTGCTCTTCCGACGTGACACGAATATACAATAATGTACAAATAGTGCGTCACTGCAAAGGAAAGGTGATCAATCAACGCCAAAAACTAATTATTACATTGCGATATCGTTTCCATATAAACGTCTAACTTCTCTCCGTCACACGAGTTTGTTGTTTGTTGTGAATAATTATGACAACCACTTTGAACAGGCCATTAGAAGCGGCAGAAATGTGCCATTTGAATTGCTGAATGGTCCTGTCCTCGGAAGTTGAATTCCGCCGGTTTCGAGCTAGCACACGGAAACATTTCTGACAGCAAAGTGACGCCATGTAAACGTTGTGCCAATCTTGCAGAATCGATCATATCTCATTTCGAGACTGCATTTGCTCAACAATACCAATGGCTATGACTTAATTCTTTTTTTGTTGTTGTCTTAATCGCAAGCCATTATAGTGTCGATGCTAATGCAAAATAAGCTAGGGCGGTGAAACTAATGGCTTCAGCGATATTGATATCTAGATTTTTAGATATAGATAAAGAATTAGGGAAATTCTCCCATCTGATTGATTGCAAATATTGCCGGCATTCTCCTTAAAAATTTCAAGACCGCCGGATTGTGTAAAATGCGCGTAAAAGCTTTTAAGTTTCAACGGAAATGTCGTCCTGTTTTGAGGATGGTTGTTAATGCTGGGAATAGAATTTAGTGTCTTACTCATCTAAAACCAATCCATAGCTGTAACTAGATGTCACGTCTCCCGTCAAAAGTAACATTATATATATATGTGGGTTGAAATTGTACCCGATAAATATTCGTTTTACGATCGAAGTCTCTTCCCCCCTGTAATCCGATTTTCCCTTATCCTCTAAAATAAACGAGAAAATTTCGAGTACATTCAAAATCATAGGGATACTGGTTCAGGGGCCCAGTAACTTGACGGACTCGAAACCATAATTTGAAACCAAAATCTCAAGAAAAGTAGGGTGTGTTCTGATCTCTAATGAAGTCCATTTTGTTTCTTTAACTGATAACTTTACTGTTTAATTTTCAAAACTTTTGAAACTCCCATCTGGAATGGAAAACAAAATAGCTTAACGGCCCGGTTTAATTACCGGGAGCTTCTAGAAACGGGCCCCAGGGCTGAGTCATGATACTGTAAATTAATACCCGCCGTGAACGAGGTCAATACTATAGATATTATATTGCCGGCAAACATTAAGACATATACTTTAAGACACAATGTCGAAATCGAGAGAAGGCGTAGCTTGTATTTCCAGACAATTCGTTGAACACGACTGAATGAGACATGTACAGCCAGGCTTTCACGTTTTGTTTGGTTTGTTGGTCTTCTGACTCTTGCCATATGATAAACCCTATATTTCATATACTCCAGAGCAATATTATACAAAACGGCGTATGGCCGTCTGCCTCATACACGATGTGTCAGAAATAACGTACGGAAACCGGACAAAAAGAGCCATGGAATCGATGACTGAGCTGAATCGAAATGTATTTCATTAGAGGCTAAACGAAATGTAAATAAAATTACATATCTCAAACATATAGAACTGGCGATATTGTTTATCAGGTTTCTCAAAGATATGCGGCTACTTTTAAGGATGATGGATTTTTTAATCTGGATGAAGAGACTAATAGTGATTACTAAGCAATGAAAACGATGGCGATTTTTTTGGTCCCCTAGAATTTCTGTTTGCCTGTAGGTAGACTACTGGATTCCGTTCCCCTTCATGACACACGAGTAAAACCTGATCATGAAACATTAACAAGAAGGATAAGTAGTACTTCTGTAGTGTTTCCTTTGACGTTCACAATAGCCGCTCGCGTCAATATACGAGTAAAGATTACGCAACGCTTTCCAAGTGGCCATGGCAGCTATCTTAGATTTTATTTTATTTTATCGAAAACTGCAAATCAATGAGCCATCAAAACAGACATAAAAGCTAAAAATATTAACTTGCTTTGTCTGAAAGAAATTCAAAGTTAAGACAAACCGATCCTTCGACAAATCCATTGATGTAAAATTGCGGTAAAAACGAGCATAAGAACCTTTGAAGTTTTGTTCATGTTTGCTTTTGTGCCAGACGTTTTGATTTCTAAGGGCAACTTATGAGCTCATATGGTCATTGGCATCTATTTGACATATTTCTATTCCATTTGGAAAGGGATTTCATCGTGAATCATTCATTGATAGAGAAAAAAATAAAAAAAAAATGAAAAAAAAAATAAATAAAAAAACCGGTCTTGCTGTTGTCTAAATACAGTCGAACCTGCACATATTAAGGGCACCGTATTAAGCGGTCAGTTTTCAAAGTTCCGAAAATCATTTCCTTTAATTACTGTAATTCTGACCTCTATTAAGTCGCGGTCACCTTTGCTAAGTCCCAATGAGCTGTTTCGTTTGTCTTTACCGGTATTAAACGGTCAGTTTGTAAAAGAAAACCACTCAAATATACATTCTGCTTCACTGGTATTCACAAATCATTAAGTCACAGGAAATTAACGGCGTTTGTCCTTTGTGTGGACCTGCAATACCTACTTTGGGAACTTGGTGTTACTGTTGTTAGATAGGTTTTATTGTGTTGGACGTGTATTCTGTGTAACCTGTATTTGTTAAGCGGCCAACCTTTATTGATTATAAAACAGATTCTGTTTTTTATTCTTGAGTCCGCGTGGCTTTTACAATCTTTTGATGAAAAAGGAAATTATAAAACTGAATACAATTTTCGTCGGTTATCTGTAAATAAGAAATATGCTTAGGGGCCGTAAGTTCGCAACACAATCTCTTTGGGTTTCCATCTTCTACATCTTAGTACTCTTCAAAAACCAGCCTCGTTAGCATATCTTTGGTTGATAGTACTCAGTACAAGTCACAGTACAAAGTAGAGCAGCCTCGTTACACAACAATTTTCTGACAATTATTGTTCAAATGTTAGTACGTCGCCGAAACGTTCGCCATTTTTAACAAGTGTTTTGTTACGTCATAGACAATGTAACGTCACGTGATGTCATTAGTTAGACATGTATCAAACTTAATGAATTTAATTTACTGCCGCAGTAATGCGATTTCTAAATTCTCTGTTGAGGATGTTTTAAAAATACTGTGTCTACTCACCTTCAAGTTATCCGGGGGGGAGGGGAGGGGGTACTTCCTAGTAATAGGCTAATGAAGATGTGCCGCTGGATGGGGTCGCATTTTCACGACTGGATTGACTATAATGGGGTTGCATTTTCAATGGAGTTACCAGAATGTGATCGCACATTTTCGGGAATTTGCACTGTAGGTGAAAAGTAAAGTGTTCTCGACATTCACTGTAACAAATGTGTCAATTCATTTAGGGATGACTTACTTAAGCAAAGATGCTGTTTGTAAGCCACTTGTTTATTTCAACTCAGAAACCATGCCAATCGGTAAACAAGATTGCTACGAGCATTGTTTTCAAAGATTTGTAGAGATTTAAGTTTTGAAAATTTGAACTAGAGAGGGAGGGTGGCTAACATGAGCTCCAAAATGCCTAACGTTGTAAGAAGCCAGTGTAAGAGGGGTGGCTATGTTGAAATTTCAAGTTGATCGAAAATTATTTTTGGCTTCGGATAGATAGAGAATAGCAAGCATTTATCCCATAGTGCCAAAGTGTGCTGGGAGTCTCTGTCACGTGATTTATTTACATCCAAACTCTGACCCTCGCAAGAACCCTCGCTCCAAGGCCCAGAACTTAGCCCTACCCATATATCTCAACAATGGTACTGCAATCCTAGCTTAAACCCTTGTTTTGAGTAAAGGTTGAGTATGACTTTTATCTGATACTGTCACAAGTCCTGGTGACGTGACCTTGATTTCCCCCTTAAAAGGCTTTATAAGATAGATGCATAAAAGAAAGTGACTAAGCTGGTATCACGAAAATTACATTTGCCCAAAAGTGACTAAGGTGGGATCTATAATCGACCACAGAATAGACTATAATTGGGTAGGGGGTAGGGGTTCTGAGAGGCCAGTGGCACATACCCAGCAGATATTGACCCAAGTAACATTTATTTTAGGCCTAATCCGTATACAGGGTGTTCCCTTCCCCAAAAATAGCTAACCCTAGGCAGCCTTGCCCCTCCCCAAACTTAATAGGCCTAATCCATATACAGGGTGTTCCCTGCCCCAAAATTAGCTAACCCTAGGCAGCCTTGCCCCTCCCCAAACTTAATAGGCCTAATCCATATACAGGGTGTTCCCTGCCCCAAAATTAGCTAACCCTAAACAGCCTTGCCCCTCCACAAACTGAATAGGCTTAATCCATATACAAGGTGTTCCCTTCCCCAAAATTTGCTAACCCCCTTCCCCATGTCTAGCTAACCCTATCCCGAGTGTAATACTCATCATTATCATAATGTACATCAAATTGAGCTCGAGAGTGCTGTTTTGCAGAGGTCTCTCGCTCAATATAACCCTAATCCCTATAATGAGTTTCCACCCCCCAAATTCCCTCTATTTTATTTTCTTCACCCCTCTATTTAAAACTACTAGTCCTAATCCCTATAAAATTATACGGAATTCCCCATTCCCCATTTCCAATAGTCAGCTAACCCTAATCCCTTCACATGTTGTGCCCCTCACCAAATTACTCCCTCGATGTGGCTTTCTCTGGAATTTTAATCTAACATTTCTGCTAGGTTTTAGTTGGTTGTTACTTTTACACTAATTGTTGAGCTTGAGAGTGCTGCATTGTAGAGGTCTCTCGTTCAATATAACCCCTTACTAAGCTAACTATTTTACTAATGATCTTATTTTCTGCTCACAACCACCTTCCCTTGCACACACAAAAATCCCCCTTTACCTACTGATTTTAATCAGTGGAGACTTGGGAACCCATACTTTTGGGATTCCATACCATGGTACCTGGGAAACCACAAAGGTTGCTAGTGAAACTACTGAAACTAACTTAAATACACACAAAAATCCCCCTTTACCTACTGATTTTAATCAGTGGAGACTTGGGAACCCATACTTTTGGGATTCCATACCATGGTACCTGGGAAACCACAAAGGTTGCTAGTGAAACTACTGAAACTAACTTAAATACAGTACTTCTTGAAAATTCACCTTCCGGAGTATCTTTTGACAAGTTCTTGATCTTTATGCTCTTTACGCGACAGACAAACTTCGATCGTAGAAGATGAAGTTGTTTTGCTCAAAATAAAGAAACCAACTGAATGTGAAATTACCAGCCGCAGAAAGCGCGCGAAAAATTTTAACGGCCTCGATTTGGTTTGGGTGTCCCACACTTGGCTTGAGCCTGCGATCCAATCGAAAGCAAGTACCTGGTCAGCGGTCAACTTCAAAAAAACAGCTGACCTCGATGAGGTCTTAACTTGAGCCCGCGATATGGTCACGTTACACTGGTCAGCGGATACCTTGTTTTGACAGGTGTCAATTGGCTATAAGATGGATGTCCAGTATCAAAGATGTACGCTGTAAAGTAGCTGGTCAGCTGGGCCAGGTGGAGTATGGCCGCCATGTTGGATTATTATGATTATTATTAGGATATTATTAATTATTGGGCGACTCCGTCGTCGTCGTCGTCGTCGTGCGTACGCGCCCACGAGCAATACCGCTAGCCATTTTTACCATGAGAAAAGCAGTTGACGGGTTTCTATAGGTATGGTGCTCCGCTTGACGGCCCTTCGGGCCGTCGGAGCTCCGCTATTAGCAATCTCAAGTTTTGTCAGTTCAAGGTAATTTTCTAGAGCCACTGATGGTTGTGGTGGCGGTTGCCAGTTAGATCTGACGTAGAACGGATGTAGATTGCTTTTAGAATCAGCAAAATTATATTTCAAACGCATAGAGCGAGCGAAGGAATTGAAATCTCTAATGAGATTTTTTTGTGAAGCCGGTTTTTCAGGAGTTGGTATAAATTTGAGGCCTTTTGCAAGCAAAGCTATTTCTTGGTCAGTAAGGTTTGTATTGGACATATTTTTAATGAATTTCTCATTAGTAGTCCTGAGTTTGTTGTTGTACTGATTTCTAGAGGCTTTGCGCTTAGTAGATCGCTTTTGACTGATGGCGGGTCTGGGTTCGCACGGGTTTGGCGCGAGGAGAGGCAGAGAACCACACATTTGAGTACATTGCAACTCTTTCTTTTTTATTTTCACGTTTGGAAAAAAGCATTTACAAGAGTTGTAAGTTCGCTGATCTTGGCTTTCAAATCATTAATGTCGTCAGCCTTATTCTGCTGCTTATTGGCACGTCTGTGTTTAGATGCTCTGAAGTTGGATCTGCTCGTAGCTGACAGGATTCTTTTTTCTGCTTGCTCACGTTTGGTTTGGTCAGGAATCATGGTGGTTAATTTCTGCTTGAGGGCGTTGATGGCCTCAGTGTCTGCATTAACCTTCTTTTCCTGTTGCTGGAGGAGCAACAACAACAAAAAAAAAAACATACAAGTGGCTCGTGGGATAATCCACGGTATACCACTCGAAAGCGTTGCATGACTAGTATATACACACGCGCATACGCGTACAGATTAAATCTTACCTTTTACCTTCACAGTTTTGGCGTTCGACTAGCAGGGAGGGAGTAATTTTGCCTTTTTTTTTTTTTTTTAAAGAAGTTTCTTTCTCGACCGTTTACTCAGTATTTTGTTTCCTTTTAATGTCTAATGGTAACAATACAGTCATTTATTTGTTAAATTTTATTGATAGCAAAATGTTGCTAACATAACAGCGAGCTTTCTCAGTTAACCTAACAATTATTTGCCAGGTAATTAATCAGCCGGACGCCTCACAAAGGATTTAAACCAGTACCTGAAGGGCATGAAAGTCCTCTTAAGAATTCAATAAACACCTATCTTTCCGTTTCTTTCCGCATACAAACATCAACTGATGTTTCAGATGTTAAAAAATGTTTTTTTTTTCAACTTGCTGCGGCGCCTGTATAAGTATTGTCGTAGAGTGAGGCTGAAAAATGCAGTTATTCCATCACCCAGAAATGACACCACCGTTTTGTGGTCAAGACTGCAATGAAGGTTAAAGAGATATGTAATATGGTAATGAGGGCTCCAAATACGGTTCAGATAAAACAACATATATAAAGAGTAAGACGTTAAGGAAATTCAGAGGCGCCAAACGTAGGCGGTTCATAATGACTTTTGCTTTAACACGTACGAGTAAAAATGTGAAAATAGAGGCCTGCCGACTTTTTAAAAAGACGATCTGTTCTAAAAATATCATAGGCAATGGTACATTGGGGTCCAGATTCTATTGAGATAAAACAAAATGTTCGATTACAAAAAATCGCGAGAAAAACACTGAGTGCATCCTTGACAACAGAGCAAACGCAGGCGGTTCATAATTGTCTTCAGTTGCTTGACATCTAGTCTCCCAGGCGGTCGTTGTTAAGGGAGTCGTATTTCACTTCCTTAGCGCAAAGGAAGTGAAATACGACTCTAAAAAACGGCTGCGTGAAAGGTTACTTCATATCAGGAAGCGCACGACATTTTTCACAAGGCAATTTGTCTTAACCCTCGCCATCTGTGGCCCTGGAGTGCGTTTCTCAAAACTCCGGTCGGTTTCTGTCGATTTCCAGTAGCCGCTTTGGAGGAACCTAGCCCAGCGCATCCCTTAATTTTATCGCGTTTTCTTAAAAGATTACTAAAAAATATTTAGAAAATAGAATTTCTGGTATTGAGCCTAGTGGAAATGAATATTTTTTCTGGGGTCCGAAACGTTTTCGGGAGTTTTGAGAAACGCGCACCAGGGCTGTTACCAACCCGGAAAATGGCAAATATGAGGCTGATTTCCGCACGCCCTATACTTTATGTTTCTCCCTCATAGAAATTAATTCTAATCCACCCCGTTACGTGTAAGTTGGGTTTACCTCGGTGTAAGAATCTGACTTGGTTTTCTTTGTTTTACGTGCTATTGTTTTGCTGCACGCTATTAATTGTTTAGAATAATTCGTTTTCTTTTGTTCGTCATGCGCGAGTTTCACAGGTTCTTACACCGAGGTAGAGCCGTTTAGCTGGTATAGCGACTTTTTTCTCACATGTTTGAGTTGTTATGTCCACTACAATAAAATTTTGGTGGCGAGGAAGAGCAAAGTAGCCTTGTTTTTTCGTCAAATTTCCGAAGGAGTTTATCCTCGTCGTACATACTTTCTCGGGTTCTGTCAGGTCCACTGAACAAATGATCACTACATGCACGTATTAAAATGCTCGGATTTTTATGTGTTCGCTGTTGTATGCTGAATTCAGAAATTAGAAAGTTTCAATTAGTGCATTTCTTCTTTCTTCATTTGCCATTAACCAATCAAATATTCGAACTGTCTGCGGCAGCACTGATAGCTATTCGGATATTTTCCTCCTTCTTCGACAAAAGAGATTTACATTGGAAGACGTCATTACACCGATGGCGCGAATGTCGGCTAAAACTACAAGGCGTTGCCGTAAATATTCAATTAAATGCAACTTTTTACAGAACAGGAATTGAATTAGATTTACTTCAGACCCAGTGACTTAATTAAAGCCCAGTCATGATTTGAGCTCTACGTACGGTCGAATCGGAGTGTATCACCATACCAATTAACTGTTGATGCTTCATCTAATAAGCCGTGAAGATTAAGCCGGTATATCATCCAGACGTATGTTTCAGCCAGATATATGTCTCGCGAGGCTCACTGAATGCAGTTGAGAAACGCCCATTTTAAAAATTAAATATAGTCAATTCGTTTCCCGGGGGATATGCATGAAATGCGTCGGAAAGTCGCAAGAGAAGGCCAGAGTAAAACAAAAAGAGAAAAGAAAGAAACGGAAAAAAAAACAAAAAAAAACAAACAAAACAAAAACAAAAAAAAACAAACAAACAAAAAAAAACAAAACAAAAAAAAAAACAAAGCAAAACAAAACGGTCACATCAACTAAATGATAGTTATGAATAACAACTGTAAGCTATTTTTTAATTAAACAGGAGGTAAACATACTGTACAGTTTTCGTGAACAAAGCCCTAGGGTGACATATAAGTTACATGGGCTAGTTAATTCTGACGTGTTTATCAGTTGATTAGCAATAAGGCATGCAAATTATTTCCTGCTGTGTCATTGCAGTTTGTGACAGCTTGTCAGAAATATATGCCTTACCTTTCCATTTCAGAATTTAAAGTGCCCACCCAAAATGTGCTTCTTTTACGGTTCATGATATTGTTCTGTAGATCTAAGGTAGCATCGTATCAACAAAACAGTTAATATTAGGATTTGTGATTGAGAAATACAGTTACAGTTCACCATATTTATAATGTTTTGCTCCATAAAAGCAATAATCTTCATCCACATTGTCATAATGAAATTAAAACGAAGCACTTTTTAGCCTATTATTTTCCAACTTGGAGGAATTTTTTTCATGAGGTGTTTTGTTTAATGAAATAAATTCCTTTCAGCTAGCGAGTTATCAGGGGAAAATTAATTTAATACATGTAAACGACTCTTTTTCAAACTCGACGCCTGCTTTCATTTAAATTTAAAAAAAAATTAGTTTCCTCGGCCACGAAACGTTATCACACAAATAGGATTAAAATGTTTCAGAAAAAATTTATTTAATACAAAATGTACAGTTTCTGAATGCGGCAAAAATTGAAACGAACATCGTTAAATTAAAAAAAAAAAAAATAGTATGACGTTTAAATCAATTACTAGTCTATCTGCCAAACATTTGGTACAATATTTATTTACAGTTTAAAATGTAAAAGGAAAAAATGTAAAAGAAACGTTGCCCCAGATTGGTAGAGCATTCGAGCGTAATCGTTAAACCTTAAATGTAAAAAGAGAACGTGAGTGTATTGCTTTTCAATTTTGGTGTATTTCGGGTCAAAGAGAAGGCGTTCAAGCTACCCCGCACTGTCCGATTCATTTTATCTCTTAGATGATTGCTAGTAGTAGAAGTTTTCCTGATAAAGCTGTAATTTGTCTCTATTTTTTTTTATGGACAATTTAACAGAATATATCTATCAGCCGAAAAGATGAGCTATCGATATCATAGAATCTGGAAGACAGAATCGATTTCTCTACAAATGCGTGTAAATTAAATAGTCTCCCATTAGAATTTTACTTTTCAAGTTGACGATTTGGAACCAAAATCGATCTGTGTTAAATAATATTCTGATCCATCAGATAAATAAAATAATAATAATAATAATAATAATAATAATAATAATGATAATAATAATAAGATGAAATTTCGTGTCCTTCTATAGTTGTTGGAAGAACATACTCAATAGACCGAAAAAAAGGGAGCATTTTTTAATCTTTCTCTTTGTCGACGATTCAAATTACTGCGAATGTTGAATTGCTGTTTAAATCCAGTTCATCACTTGCGAGAACATTTTGCGATCATCTTAAGAACTTCTTTTCTAATTTCCTTTATACGCCAGCAATATAAGAAGGGATTAAGAGCTGAGTTCGTGAAGAGTAGCGTTATCGTATAACTCAAAACGGCAATTATGGTGGGATTTACCTTAGCAGTGTATATTACAAAAAACATACACAAATACGGTACATAGCAGATGAGCAATAGAATATAAACACAGAACATGTTGATCACAGATCTCTTGTGCGCTCCCAGCTTTGGCGAACCTCTTGTAGGGGGATCTCCTTCCGTGGTCCATCGCTCCATGGCTTGCTTCAGTTTGCGAAGCCTGTACCAGAGCCAAATGTACGAAATTGAAGAAACGACCAAGCAAACACTAACGGCGCTGATGTTAAACAATTCATAAATCTTTATATCTGTGATCCAAGTGAACACCCAGAAGGTGGTTAGCCCCCAAATGGTCAAGATTGCTCCAATGACCCGCAGCAGTGAAACGGTGGATTGGTAGCTGGCTCCAAGGTGAATGGCCAGCAGTCGGTCAAGAGCGATGGCGGTTATTGTTAGAAACGAGACTGCCGAGAAAACGTTGGCTGACAAATGAAATCCAATTCCAAATACACAGTACATCTGATGGTTGTTCATCAATTCGGCTGTCTTGTACACGACGTAACATGGCTGAACGAAGAAGCCCACGCCGAGATCTGAGGCTGCCAGGCTGTAAAGCAGGGCGCGGGACGGTGGGCGAAGCGCGGCAGACTTTCTCAGGGCGTGAAGGATGACTGCATTACCCAGAACAGAAGCCACGGCCAAGAGAGCATTTAAGGTAACGTTCACAATGTACTGAACACTCAGCGGCCCAGGGTGGAAGCGCTGCAATCGATCAAGATAAAAGCAGGGCAGTCCAGTTGTATTGTTCACTGATGGAAGCAACATCTTTTTATCTTTAATTATGGTGTAACTCTCGACAGCAATCCGTTCAACCGAAGCCGCTGCTTCGAGTCATCACTGGTGATTTTATATCCTTGAAATGACACACAGATGAATCATCATGCTATTGACACTGATGACACCGTTGCTCTTCCGACGTGACACGAATATACAATAATGTACAAATAGTGCGTCACTGCAAAGGAAAGGTGATCAATCAACGCCAAAAACTAATTATTACATTGCGATATCGTTTCCATATAAACGTCTAACTTCTCTCCGTCACACGAGTTTGTTGTTTGTTGTGAATAATTATGACAACCACTTTGAACAGGCCATTAGAAGCGGCAGAAATGTGCCATTTGAATTGCTGAATGGTCCTGTCCTCGGAAGTTGAATTCCGCCGGTTTCGAGCTAGCACACGGAAACATTTCTGACAGCAAAGTGACGCCATGTAAACGTTGTGCCAATCTTGCAGAATCGATCATATCTCATTTCGAGACTGCATTTGCTCAACAATACCAATGGCTATGACTTAATTCTTTTTTTGTTGTTGTCTTAATCGCAAGCCATTATAGTGTCGATGCTAATGCAAAATAAGCTAGGGCGGTGAAACTAATGGCTTCAGCGATATTGATATCTAGATTTTTAGATATAGATAAAGAATTAGGGAAATTCTCCCATCTGATTGATTGCAAATATTGCCGGCATTCTCCTTAAAAATTTCAAGACCGCCGGATTGTGTAAAATGCGCGTAAAAGCTTTTAAGTTTCAACGGAAATGTCGTCCTGTTTTGAGGATGGTTGTTAATGCTGGGAATAGAATTTAGTGTCTTACTCATCTAAAACCAATCCATAGCTGTAACTAGATGTCACGTCTCCCGTCAAAAGTAACATTATATATATATGTGGGTTGAAATTGTACCCGATAAATATTCGTTTTACGATCGAAGTCTCTTCCCCCCTGTAATCCGATTTTCCCTTATCCTCTAAAATAAACGAGAAAATTTCGAGTACATTCAAAATCATAGGGTTACTGGTTCAGGGGCCCAGTAACTTGACGGACTCGAAACCATAATTTGAAACCAAAATCTCAAGAAAAGTAGGGTGTGTTCTGATCTCTAATGAAGTCCATTTTGTTTCTTTAACTGATAACTTTACTGTTTAATTTTCAAAACTTTTGAAACTCCCATCTGGAATGGAAAACAAAATAGCTTAACGGCCCGGTTTAATTACCGGGAGCTTCTAGAAACGGGCCCCAGGGCTGAGTCATGATACTGTAAATTAATACCCGCCGTGAACGAGGTCAATACTATAGATATTATATTGCCGGCAAACATTAAGACATATACTTTAAGACACAATGTCGAAATCGAGAGAAGGCGTAGCTTGTATTTCCAGACAATTCGTTGAACACGACTGAATGAGACATGTACAGCCAGGCTTTCACGTTTTGTTTGGTTTGTTGGTCTTCTGACTCTTGCCATATGATAAACCCTATATTTCATATACTCCAGAGCAATATTATACAAAACGGCGTATGGCCGTCTGCCTCATACACGATGTGTCAGAAATAACGTACGGAAACCGGACAAAAAAGAGCCATGGAATCGATGACTGAGCTGAATCGAAATGTATTTCATTAGAGGCTAAACGAAATGTAAATAAAATTACATATCTCAAACATATAGAACTGGCGATATTGTTTATCAGGTTTCTCAAAGATATGCGGCTACTTTTAAAGGGGCAGTGTCACGCTATTGTACTATCATTTTAAAAGGTTTAAAACTGCCAATGCATCAGTGGAAACCTTAAAATAATGGTCTTGTTTTGCTGCTAAAGACTGTAGTACTGCATTGACACAATAAACTCCTGTATTTCATCAAAGATGACGAGGATGGAAATGGATTGAAATTTGAAAAAACTTGCCAGTTTTTTCAAAATTTAAAGCTATGCATTGAAAAATCGTCCAAAAAATTATTATGGTTAGCTCTCCCTACTAAAATTTCATTGGAATTCATCTTGCTGATTTTGTAGGAGCAATTTTTGCACGATAACAGGTAAAAGGCAGTAATTTTGGCAGAATTGAACCAAAACAGCAAAAATCCTGGTGACAGCCGAGTGCTCCTTTAAGGATGATGGATTTTTTAATCTGGATGAAGAGACTAATAGTGATTACTAAGCAATGAAAACGATGGCGATTTTTTTGGTCCCCTAGAATTTCTGTTTGCCTGTAGGTAGACTACTGGATTCCGTTCCCCTTCATGACACACGAGTAAGACCTGATCATGAAACATTAACAAGAAGGATAAGTAGTACTTCTGTAGTGTTTCCTTTGACGTTCACAATAGCCGCTCGCGTCAATATACGAGTAAAGATTACGCAACGCTTTCCAAGTGGCCATGGCAGCTATCTTAGATTTTATTTTATTTTATCGAAAACTGCAAATCAATGAGCCATCAAAACAGACATAAAAGCTAAAAATATTAACTTGCTTTGTCTGAAAGAAATTCAAAGTTAAGACAAACCGATCCTTCGACAAATCCATTGATGTAAAATTGCGGTAAAAACGAGCATAAGAACCTTTGAAGTTTTGTTCATGTTTGCTTTTGTGCCAGACGTTTTGATTTCTAAGGGCAACTTATGAGCTCATATGGTCATTGGCATCTATTTGACATATTTCTATTCCATTTGGAAAGGGATTTCATCGTGAATTATTCTTTGATATAGAAAAAAAAAACAAAAAAACAGTCTTGCTGTTGTCTAAATACAGTCGAACCTGCACATATCAAGGGCACCGTATTAAGCAGTCAGTTTTCAAAGTTCCGAAAATCATTTCCTTTAATTACTGTAATTCTGACCTCTATTAAGTCGCGGTCACCTTTGCTAAGTCCCAATGAGCTGTTTTCGTTTGTGTTTACCGGTATTAAACGGTCAGTTTGTAAAAGAAAACCACTCAAATATACATTCTGCTTCACTGATATTCACAAATCATTAAGTCACCGGAAATTAACGGCGTTTGCCCTTTGTGCCGACCTGCAATACCTACTTTGGGAACTTGGCGTTACTGTTTTGTTAGCTAGGTTTTAGCGGAGCTACGGCGGCCCGCCAAGCGGAGCACCATTCCTATAGAAACCGGTCAACTGCTTTTCTCATGGTAAAAATGGCTAGCAGTATTGCTCGTGGGCGCGCACGACGACGACGACGACGACGGTGGAGTTGCCCAATAACTAATAATATCCTAATAATAATCATAATAATCCAACATGGCGGCCATACTCCACCTGACCAGCTCGTTTACAGCGTACACACAGCGTACATCTTTGATAGTGGACATACATCTTATAGCCAATTGACACCTGTCAAAACAAGGTATCCGCTGACCAGTGTCACGTGACCATATCGCGGGCTCACGTTAAGACCACATCGAGATCACCTTTTTTTTAAGTTGACCGCTGACCAGGTACTTGCTTTCGATTTGATCGCAGGCTCAAGCCAGGTGTGGGACACCCAAACCAAATCGAGGCTTAATTTTTCGCGCGCTTTCTGCGGCTCGTAATACCTTTACCGCGGCATCTTGCATCTCACTAAGAAAGGTCACTTAACAGTTCACCTGTGGTAATGGAAGGAACGAGTAGCTCAAACTCTGTGGAAAAAGCTCTTTCTTTGGACAAACCGTTTGCTATTTTTGTGGATGCTTGTTTTTACTTTACTGAAGCTTACGTATTTTCAAGTGGTAGAAACCTCTACAACACAGCGCAGGACAGTGAGGTAAATTAAATAAATAGAAGCTTAACATCTGGTTTAATCGTTGTTACTTTTGTTCATGAATGAAACTTGTATTTTTCTCTCGAATGGATATAAATAACAATCATCTGTACTCGTTTTGGACGCAAGGAAGTAGTTGAATTGTTTTTTTTTTTGTTTTGTTACGTTGTTTTCTTTGCAAGCGAACGAGTGTTTTTACTCGGCTTGGCTGACTATTTTTCGACCTTGGTAGCTCAACAGCGTTAAGAAACTTTTGCCTTATCTTAATAACACGTAATCACAACGAGTCCTCGTAAAATTAAGCATTAAAGGCGGAAACTCAAGCTCGAGTAAAAAAACAAAAGCCGATCAAATGCATGTGCATGTGCACGTCTCAAAATCTGACATAAAGTTGTCAAAATGCTGTCAAAAATGTCAAAGACCAGCGCGCTTCACTCGTCATTTGAAAAACGATTTAGAGATCTTCGTCGAAAGCGGCCTGTAAACAGCAATATTAAGTTTCGCCGTCTATAAACATGTCGTCTTAATTTGTTTGAACCGGTAAGAATCAGCGTTTGGATGTTAAAAACACCGAAATGGGTTGACTGGCTGGGCTGGCTTTGATAATTTTTATAGTGAACGGGTCTGCGAGAGAAATGCTGGTGTGGTTTGGCAAGCGCTTTCTTCGTTAACTGGATGACGCTTTGCCACGGAGAATCATTAATTGAAGAAGGTTCTTCGGAAGACATGGGAAGTACCAGTAAAACTATCAAAGCTCTTTAGCGTTTTGTGTCAGCCAAGGAAAGATTTTGTGGGAAATTGCGCTATTATTCAGCTCTGTTGCGTTCCGAGTGATTGCTGACTCAGTGATTCCTATTGACTGCTCTAACGATCAGGTGTGGACCTCTTTTTTGTCTTTTCTACGGACATTTATGTCAAAATTGCTAAGCAATTTTTGTTACTTGTCTAATTTCTCCACCTTCTCCAACAATCTTCGAAGAAATATTATTCGTATTGTGCTTTGTTTTCTTGTAATACTTATGTTTGTTGTTCTGTTGTTTCTTAACCGCGGTCCACTCCTGTTGACTGCTCTTAACGATCAGTTTTTACCCTTTATTGTCTTTTCTACGGGCATTTATGTCAAAATAAATACCGATTTTTGTAGATTAATCAGTACAAGCTATTTTTATTACAAGCTCGTTCTTGTTTAATTTCTCCACCTTCTCCTTCTTCGAGCAGAACACTCGCATCGTACTTTGTTCGCTTGTAGTGTTTTTTTATCCGCTTTGAATTCCGTTACGCTTTCATCTGAAAGTAGTTAGGAATCACGAATGTCTGTCTCTTTTTTGCAAACATTTGCTATCGAAAACTCTTCGTTTTCCCTGCTGCTGCTCAATTGTTTTGGACACAAATTAAACTGGCTCAAATAAAGCCATGCGAAGTCGCTCGGTGAGAGTGTGAAGCTCCGCTTCTAGGCTTGGCCTGGCTATATATATATATATATATGTATGTGTGTGTGTGTGTGTGTGTGTGTGTGTGTGTGTGTGTGTGTGTGTGTGTGTGTATATATATATATATATATATATATATATATATATATATATGGCCTTCAGCTTTTCTTTTTATTGTCACTACATACCAGACTGTATTGGTGTTCCATCGAACATCATGCATATATATATATATATATATATATATATATATATATATATATATGTATGTATGTATGTATGTATGTATGTATGTATGTATGTATGTATGTATGTATGTATGTATATATATATATGGCCTTCAGCTTTTCTTTTTATTGTCGCTACATACCAGACTGTATTGGTGTTCCATCGAACATCATGCATTCACCTTCTTTAAGCAGTTTTAAGTCCTATCTATTACATTATTTGTGTCAATTTTAAATCAGATGTAGCTTGTGAGTGACAAGTATGTAATTTAATTAGGTTAGCTTTGGATTGTACTTCAATTTTACTTCTTTATTTTCAGTGTCAATCTCAAAGCAGGGGTGACTTGTAAGAGACAAGTATTCGATTTAATCTGATTAGGTTAGCTTTGGGCCACTTTTAAATTTCACCTCTTAGTTTTTAGAATGTGTAATACTGTAATAGCCCACGTATAAGAACCTGAATTTTCCAATTTAGCCTAAATAGGTTCTTATGTAAATGGTACTTAAGGAAAATTTAGGCTACCAAGGTTCTTAAAATAGGTTCTTATATTTTCATATGAATTTTATCTGAATATACTATATATATGATATCATCTCATAATACAGTACAAATCATTTATTTGTACCATAGAGAAATGCCTATAGGCAGTTCAGTGCAGGTACAGTATATGTCCTTGACAAAACATAACAAAGAAACTCATTCAGCAGTTTCTACCTTTACACTTTTACAACAACCCCACTGATAAGAACCTAACTTAAAATTTTAGCCTTAATAGGTTCTTATGTGGAGGGGGCTTAAAATGAAAATTTTAGCCTAACAGGTTCTTAAAACCCAGGTTCTTATACGTGGGCTATTACTGTATTAGATAATATTCTTTGTATGGGAATTTACTTTCTCCCGATTATTCTCCAGTCATGCACTTTTTTTTTGTATGAACTTAGATGTATTCGCATGACAAAGTATTAGCGAGGTTAAGATCGGGTACCAATACCGATACCAGTACCAATATCTTCCACAGCCGTAGTCGTTTCCGTCGTACATAAATGAAGTTGTAAGTTGTTGAGGACGGATACCTGTAAAACACGGCGTTCAAATATCGTCTTAAAATTAAATGAACTCGCTCTTATCGATTCAGAAACGTTATATCGATTAAAATGTTTAAAGAATAAATGTATGCTGTGTTTTTAAACAAAACGGCATTCCATCTAACCTTTAGCAAGAAGACCTGAAGTCGGCGGTGAAGACTTCCAATATGGAGGCGACTTCCGTAGTCCTGACTACCGATACAGATGTCACAGGCCGACAACGCATGCGCGTAATCTACTTCAGGTATTGGTATCGGTATTGGTACCCGATCTTAACCTCTCTAATATTATTAAACTTAAAACTTAAAATTAAACTTAAAGTAAGCTCTTTCTCATCAATGTACACATCCTTGGGACTTCCTTCTCCTGCATGCAGTCTTTCAATTAATTTTATTCATAGCTGGTCACACCAGTCTTGTGGTATGTTTGGGTGACATTTGGCACTAATGTTTAATGGGATTTTTGATGTTTGATGAAGTATGTTGTGCAATTTCAAATGTACATGGAGAAATGTGAGACTAGTCCTTACCATTCTTGCAAAATAGAAAATTATCAAGTTAAGATGGCTAACACGGATTTCCAGCACTTTTGCTTTGGTGAATCATTACCTTAAATCCTCATACTACATTGTTAATTACCTTGATAGTGATATCAACCAAATGCCCAATATTTTATCATCAAGTTGCTTAGTCTTGCACTTGGCTGGCCAGAAGAGCAACTGGATTTCTTTTTGAAAACACTGTAGGTGCATTGATTGATGAGCTTAACGTCAGCAAGAAGTTTTTTTGGGATAGTAAGGTCAAGAAGTAACTGATCAAAAGAAATATCTTGGTCTTAATGCATATCATCTAAATATTTTTATTGATTTCCATGAATCTTTCTTTCATAATTTTTTTGAGGCATACATATATCCAGAGGATACACAATTTCTGATTTCCAACTGTCTCATGGGAGGCTTTGGATAACTGAAATTGCATTCATTATGAAGTGATGTTCTGAATCATTATATATCTGATGTTGGATACTGATTCAAAATAGCATTCACCAGGTTTCTCCACCAATTTCTAGTGGCTCTAAACCATAACTAAGTAGCCTACAGTTGAACGGTGAAACAGACCTCTCCTTAGGTATTGCTTTAAGATGTTAAGAAATGTTTTGTTTTAAAAATTTATAGATGCAAACTAGCATTGCAGGTTCTTTTTTACACAAATCCGTAAAAGGGGGTTCATATCTGCTAGCAGTTCTGGACTAGGGGGTCCAAATCTGATCCACAAGCAGATCTGGACTGGAGGGTGCAAATCTGCAGGGGGTCCAAATCCACTGTGCCACTGGCTCAGATCACCTTTCCATACTATTTTTTACCGCATTGGGTCTGTAGCTTGAGTGAGGTCAGATGGGTGATATGACAAGCAGACTATATGTAAATGCCAGTAGAAAAAGAATGCTTTTGGAGCTCCGCTTTTAGTCTTGGCTAAATATATATATTATTTAGTTGGACGTGTATTCTGTGTAACCTGTACGTATTTGTTAAGCGGCCAACCTTTATTGATTATAAAACAGATTCTGTTTTTTATTCTTGAGTCCGCGTGGCTTTTACAATCTTTAGATGAAAAAGGAAATTATAAAACTGAATACAATTTTTCGTCTGTTATCTGTAAATAAGAAATATGCTTAGGGGCCGTAAACGTTAAGTTCGCTACACAATCTCTCTGGGTCTCCATCTTCCACATCTTAGTATTCTTCAAAAACCAGCCTCGTTAGCATATCTTTGGTTGATAGTACTCAGTACAAGTCACAGTACAAAGTAGAGCAGCCTTGTTATACAACAATTTTCTGACCATTATTGTTCAAATGTTAGTACGTCGCCGAAACGTTCGCCATTTTTAACAAGTGTTTTGTTACGTCGTAGACAATGTAACGTCACGTGATGTCATTAGTTAGACATGTATCAAACTTAATGAAGTTAACTTTACTGTCGCAGTAATGCGATTTCTAAATTCCTTGCTGAGGATGTTTTAAAAATACTGTGTCTACTCACCTTCAAGTTACATCGCTCCAAGGCCCAGAACTTAGCCCTAACCATATATCTCAACAATAGTACTGCAATCCTAGCTTAAACCCTTGTTTCGAGTAAAGGTTGGGTATGACTTTTATCAGATGCTGTCACAAGTGCTGGTCACGTGACCTTGATTTCCCCCTTAAAAGGCTTTATGAGATAGATGCATAAAAAGAAAGTGACTAAGCTGGTATCACGAAAATTACATTTGCCCAAAAGTGACTAAGGTGGGATCTATGGGCCACAGAATAGACTATAATTGGGTAGGGGGTAGGGGTTCTGAGAGGCCAGTGGCACATACCCAGCAGAAAGTGACCCAAGTAACACCTCCATTCCCCGGGGGCAATTTCTCTCGGCACATTTTTATTGCATGTGACATTTTTTCGGGCAACGATCAGTCAACAGGCACAATCACATAAAATTGGAATAGTTTCATTTAACCTGACCAAGGTTTGATACGTTGAACCATCCTTTTATTGATTTTGATCGCTCTTAAGTCAACGTCGGGGATTTCCTGAAAATAGATTAAAATTCGCTTGAAAAATTAATCTTCATCAAAACAAAGTGAACATGGAAGTACACCGCACAAGGGAAATCATCATATATAGGAAACATGAAAAAACAATAATTGCTTTACCAACCCAATGACGTCATTCTTTTAATCAGCATGGTTTGTAAGCTCTTGACATAATGAATTCAAATAAAATCATTTCGACTGCTATTTCATAGTATTCATTAAGACTCACTTGAGAAAGTAATTTTACCCACTTGTGAGCAAAGAACCGTCAAGATAATTTCCTGAGAGAGACATTGTGTTTACTTATAACAGTGCACCCAACTGCACTAGTATTCAATTGATTTGAAAGTTCTTTCTTCCACAGTTTTTTTTTTTGCCTCACTAAAAATAAAGAAAAAGTCCTTCTATGGCATGAAAGAGTGATCAAATAATACCTTTTTCTGAGACAAACCAGTACTGAGTCCCGTTCAGTCACTTCAGTATCTCTCAAAAATGGAAGAAAACTGCACTGTTTTGCACATGAGTACGCCACACTAACCCTTGAGAATGTCAAGCTTTGCAAAGCAAATTTTTGGAGACAGACATCTCACTTAATTAAATAGCGGAAGCTACGCACAGTTGAAGAACCTTGTTTGAGAGGTCCTGTTACTTTATAGAAGCCAGCTTGAAACGGAGATACAGCGACCACACAATTCTGATCACGCATGCAAGTTGAGAAGTGAGAAATGCTAAGAGGTTAAATGCACTGGGAGTTGTGGCCTTTCCCTGCACCTTGCTGTGTAACACATTCAAGGCTCCTTCACATTCAAGGCTCTCTTCTGTGGAATATATTAGTAGGTAAAACTTTATTTTAACGGAAACCTTGGGACTTCAGGGCATACCTTTCAACTGGTTGGACTAGCATCCCTCGCAGAGAAAAATTGTTGCTAATCTTTTTCGTTTCTCTGAATGAGTACAAACGGCATAACATGAAATCCGAGTTTTGGCAGCAAAAATCTCTGAACTTCATTTCTTTTTTAATGACAAGATTACGAAGAGACGGTGGTTCACCATGCAAGAATAGTCACATATACAATCCTTTTCCTTTTCATTTTTTTTTACTTTGATCAAAAGATTACCTATCATTTGTTAGATTTAGTCGCTCCTGTGTCGTATTCAAGTTGTTTTTATTATCATTACCATTTGTTGTTACTTTAAGAATTGTTTTTATGCTTTGAACTTAGCTCAAGGATAAAATTGCACCTCAAACGCGCTTTTTGACGCTGTTTGAAGAAAAGCCGACTTTTCTTCTGATTGCTGTGTCATTTAAGGTGAATACAAGAGACATGCCAGTGACGTCTTACTACACAGAATCAAGCGACGCTGAGATCGGTCTCACAACAATGTTTTCAGTGCTTGCTACGGCTGATATTGTTGGAAACACGATTGTTTGTTTGCTTATTATCAAATTCCAAGACATGAGGTAAGTAATATTACTTCTCAAAACTTGAACATCTATTAATGGTCTTGATAGCTTGCTATGAGGCTCTACCTTGTTTTACTTTGTATTTCACAAATCAAGGAGTACAATTATGTCAAGAGATGCATGAATACGTCTTTTCAGAAATCAGTTTAGCCGCTTCTCAAAGCGAATCCTGGTGCAAAGTTATTCACATCCATTGCTTGTGTTGTTGCATCCACATCCATTGCTCGTGTACGAAAACACATTTCCTAAAGAAAGAGCGCGCACCACATCTCGCCTTCATGGTTTCGAAAACACTCGGGGATCGCCGGTATGTGTAAATTTCAGTTGAAATGTTGTTAACTGTTTTTAATTACAGGGTTCCCATGAACTACCTCATTCTGAACCTGGCAGTAGCAGACATCATTGTGGCACTGTTCCTTGTTCCACGCCACATAGTCATCCACACCCTGAACCATCCAGATGGTATGACAGGTACAGTCCTTTGCAAGCTGCTGACGGGTGGTACTCTGACATGGGTCGGCTTGTTTGTTTCTGTATTCACACTGGTTGTCATCGCCTTTGAGAGATATTATGCTGTTATCAGACCAGTCGTTTATCAGAGACAGTTTACAGCTGAAAGGCTGAAGGTACGACTGAGTAGCCTGGTAATTTAGTATCTCTCGAGATCTGCGAATGCCACTGGGTTCTGATAGGTTACGTCACTTGTCAGTGCTTTTAAGGGCATGAAGCAGTGTTATGTCTTTCTATGGTGCTCTTCGCCAATGGTTTAACTTGGTACGAGAGCTGCCGCATCACTCTAAAATTGTGAATGTGGGCGCTCGTTTACATGCAATTCACAAAACGTTCTGACGAAAACCGAGGAATTACGGGGATTTGGGAGAGGAGAAAAAATCGTCTAAAACTTTACCATTTTCAGCATATTCGCTCCCTAGTCCTCCAACCCCCCAAACTTGATTTTAATGGTTTCTTACTCTCTATACCATATTTGCTCCAATACCTAATTATTTGCTACTTTGGTTAGAAGAAATTTATTTTCAGAAACTAACACAGGGCTGTAGCTAGTATGAGGCGAACCGAGGCAGTTGCCTCGGCAAATATGTTTAATTTACATTTTTTCGTTCCTTGTGGGTATTCCTTACTAACAGACTGTGTGTTTGTTTAGCTCCCTGCAAAGTGCCACACATTGAAAAACAATAAATTAATATTAAAGAGGCTTTTTTTCACACATTGCCTTGGTGACAATTTTCTTCTGGTTACGGCCCAGTAAACATGTCAAAACACCATTATGACCCTAATTGATACCATGGCATGAAGTCATACAATGGCACGTATATCCAGGGCCTGACAGCCTTTAATTAATTACAATGATCACGTCAAGTTATTCCTTGATATTCTAGATTATTATCCCTGCCATATGGATTTCTGCCATCATTTTCAACCTGCCACAGTTACTAAGCGCCCATTACAGCGGTCAAAAAAACTTCTGCGAAGAAAACTGGCCTCAGCAATGGATGCCCAAAACAAACAGTGTGGCTTGGGTTATAGTGACTGGTGTAACCCCGATTTGTTTGATGACTGGGCTCTACTGGAGGGTTGTGTACACTCTGTGGTGTCAGAATTCAGAGGATTCCGAAACTGCTCAACAAGTGAGATGAGTTTCTATTGTTTGCGTAAGTGGATTTAGTCATCGCTCAAAAAGAGAATCCACAGCATAAAAAGCAATGTTGTCAAGCAGTACATGAGGGAGGCGGTGAACGAACATCCAATAATGTGCAACTAGGGGAACTATTCCAGAAAGGAAACGCAATAAAGGAATTTGACAGATAATGACCTACTTGGTCAGCAGCGGGCAAGGGGAAGGCTTTGAATATTGTATACTATCTTGAATTATTTATTTATTTATTTATTTATTTATTTATAGGCTTCGCCCATTGGCCGGGTGAATCTTACAGAGCGACAGCTCCAACAAAGGATCCCCGTTAACTTAACTAATTAAAATTAAAACAATTGCGAGGCCGAATAGGCAAATTGCAATACAAAATTTAACTACTGGCATTTTCTCCATCTGGCCGTGCTTGTATACACTGATAAAGCACAAATGACGTCACAACGCAGTAAGAACAAAGTACGCTACGAGCCAGAGGCGTTCTTACCACGTTTTAACTGCCCCAACGTATGCTATCAAGATACACATCCACGGCTAAATGGAATCTATATCTGTTAAATAATTAGAAATGTTTTTAATCCGGTCACACCATGGTTAATTATATTTTGATTAAAAACTTTAGTGGACGTTCTCTGGCTAAATATATAAAAAATTGCGAGCTTTCGACCACTAGAACTGTGGTCTTCAACGGGGCAAAAAGATGAATGAAGTAAAAATTCAGAGAATATATGGTGAGATAAAAATGATAACAATAGAGTAAAATTAGGGATAAATAGGTGATTAAGAATTTTTGTTAAAAAGTATGCGATATTGTCCTGGAAGTGGGCAAGAGTTATTGTCCGCATTAGGCGTGATGGAGGTGTGCCAAGATTCTAGAAATTTCCTGATGGGGAAATTTCCTTTGTCAATGATCGACGCATAGTTGAAGTCAATAACGTGGTTGTGAGACCAAGCATGATTGGAAATTCTGTAGCCTTTGGCCGCTATATTCCTAATATGAAGGATCTGCCTGTTTCGCCAATGTACTCCAAGAACAGTTGCCACAGGGGATTTTGTAGACAACATCGGGTTGTGAAGCTAATGGGGGTCGTGACTTAGGAATCAGAAACTCTTGTTGGGGCAGATTGCTATATTATAATGATTATAAGTTTCTGTTGTCTTATTTTCTAATCAGGGAAGAGTGAAAATCCAAAAGAGGATAACCAAGATGGTGGTTACAGTCAGCGTTGTCTTTGCATTGTGCTGGATTCCCGCTCTGACGTCACTATGCGTCCTAAGCTTTTCCCATCCTTCGCATAAGCGGGGTCACATACTGCAAGTAATATCTACTGTACTGGTCATTTCCAACTGCTCTGCCAACCCCTTCATATATGTTCTCGTGAGTCACAGATTTAGAAGGCATTTTATGGAGCTAGTTTGCTGTGCTGGGGTTTCTAACACCAAGGTGTATCCAGCTCCCCGCGGTAAAAGTTCGGGCAGCCTGCCGCCTGTACAGATACAGGTTGTCTCCCTGGCAGATTGCTAGAAACTGGTTCGACTCTGCAGTCACCATCATTGACTTGTTCCTCATCTAGGAGATGGGTGGAAGAAGATGGATCTCACAGAAAGTTAGAGTTATTGTTGCACAAATCCTTCGAACTCGAACTCTTTATCGCCGTACCCACATGTTCGAGACTCTTGTTGGGTTAAAAGGGGCGATTTTAATTAGAAGTTTGTAAGATAACAAGAAGGTAACTAAAGTGAAGTTTAGCATGTGGGAAGATCAAAAAGCCCTTAACCTTTGTTATATTAGTAGCCTTGAAGGGATCACATGACCCCAAAACAGCAATAGGATCGAGTATCAAGAATATTCGATTTTTTGCAAATATACTCCGACATATTGACTTTAACCAGAGTCGCTATCATAATAATAAAAAGAATCCTTGTGTGTTTTTCTTTAAATTGCGTTAAGAGCTACGTAGGTGTCAAGGTTCCCTGACGAATAAGATGATCGACAGCATTAATAATTTAGCATAAAGAACATCTGTATAACTGGACTGAAAGCTCCGTGTGATCTTTGGTATTTCCATTAGCGAGGGTACAGGACTGTCAAAAACAACAATAAATATACTTCAGTTGTGACGAGTATTCTCATGTTAATATAATTTGTAGCAAAGCTTTAACACATAATGTGGCTTGGTACGTCATGCAGGTATGCTTTGTCAATAAAATATGTCTTACGCATCACATATGCGTAAAAGGTCATCATAAATTATTAAGGAAACAATTAGTGGAATTAATCTACAGAACTGGTACCTTCTTCTGAGCTAACACTTGTCACCATTCCCCATCAGTGATCGTTCCTTTCAAATCCATTTTTTTTTCACCACACTGCGAATTTCTTTGCATCACATTTCCATGAAATAGCCCAGCAACTACGCGCGAAGCTTAAATTTCCTTACGCAGCTTAAATTTCCTTACGCAGTACGTGTTCATAGCTAGCCAATCAGGATCCGCCTCTGAAAATACTTCTCCGTAAAGCCTTATACTAAGATTAGAGCTGAAAAAGAACGCATTAATAGAGGCCCATAATGCCTGTATGGGAGATTTGTCTTCTCGTTTTTCAAATCTATTTTTAAAAGGGACCCTCCACTCTTACAACAAATTGACGCTAAATTGGAAATAATTACTAGATTGCAAATTTTGTTTTAAAACGTGGATACAACATTTAAGTGTACAAAAAATTGGTATATAAAAAAGGGCGCGGCCATTTTGGATTTATTGATGTCATTCCGGTTGCTCTGTTGTTTAACACAAAGGATTTTTTTGCTTCATTTGCAACCTGGCAATAGCTGCAACTAACTAGCCCGCCGACGGGTTAGCTCAGTGGTAGGGCACCGGACTAGCGTGCGGGAGGTCGGTGGTTCAAACCCCGGTCGGACCAACACTCAGGGTCTTTAAATAATTGAGGAGAAAGTGCTGCCTTTGTAATAACATCTGCAAATGGTTAGACTTTCTAGTCTTCTCGGATAAGGACGATAAACCGTAGGCCCCGTCTCACAACTCTTCATAATTGATTCTGTGGGACGTAAAAGAACCCACACACTGTTCGAAAAGAGTAGGGGACGTAGTTCCCGGTGTTGTGGTTTGTCTTAAGGGGGAATGATGTCAATTGGGACATGTGTCCTGTTTCACTCTCCCGTCACTGTGGTTGATTCCGCAGAGACAAAAACCATTAGAACCATTAGAACTGACGTTACAAAATCAAGAATGGCGGCTCCAAAAATAGGCGTTAATGATACCCAATTTTTTGTGCTTATTATCGGTGTGAAAAAAAAATTAAATATAAGCGTAAAAAAATTAAGATGCGAGGCATCAACAACATAGTGCATATCATTTTTACTATTGGAAATATAAAAGTACTAAAAGGAAAACTGAAGTACTAAAAGATTATAACAATATGATGTACAAGTTAAAACTTTAACCAAGTTAGACAGATTTTTCCGCCGTATCATATGTAGATTGGTGTACCGCAGTTATTTTATTTTTTGCAGTCAAACTGTTCTATTTGCCTCTACTTATTTGGTTAATTGGAACCATTATTTTACGCACGATGAGTGGGCAATGTGGCTGGTAGAGTTGTATTTACGACGAAAAAAAAAATACTTTCAGGAGATCTGTTAAGGGAGTTCGGAAAAGCTCTTGTTCGAACAAATATTAACTAATAATAAGCACCAATAGGTTCAAAAGGACAAGTACGTATTTCTTGGCTTAGGCTTCTACTGATTGTGTTTGGTTACGAGAGGGCACATTTCTGGTGTTTAAAGTTTCCGACACGTTTTGCGTGGATCGACTCTTGTTGCAGCCTATCAATATCTTGAGCTTCTGTCTGAAGCGCTGGCTCGACAGGCCATACACAAATGGGTTAACAGCAGAATTGAACATGACCATCACGGTTGCAATGCCCCACTCGACATCGCCTGGAATGTAGGAAGTGAAAAAATCCAGCACGTACAATATTGAGTCAGTCAGCCAACAAACTCCAAAAATGGCGCTCACGACAACCACCATGAAGGTGACACGCTTACGTACTTTCAGCACACCCTTGGGAAGAAAATATATCGTTTGTAAGAAGCTTCAAATGATGCATATGTGACACACACAGCGAAAGAAACTAATCATCCAGATTATTTTACCCAAACGCGTTGTAAATGGGTGTTTTCTCAGTCCTGCACTGGATTATTTATGGACGAAAAAGAATAAATGCTATGTTTTAAATCGACGTCCCTGATTGACCTGATAAAATCCGCTGATGACAAGAGAGTAGTGACGAAAATTTGAATTTTATTTAACAAATAGATTATGAGCTCGAAGTTTCCATCGCATGATGGGTGATGAGGGCGCAGCCCGAATCAGCTATCAAACAGAGAAACCGAGAGCGAATAATGTAAATGTTTTAGTATAAATCTCCTAGTCGTTCAAAACTAAACAAGTAAATTATCAAAATCCTCCAAGCAGACACTTCGAAAACGTGAAGAGGCGGCCGCCATTTGTTTGAGAATCGCTACTCACTATCTATCACAGATTAGTATAAAGCAACTAGTGGTCTATCACGAATGCTGTTCTCTGATTGGCCATGCTACTCGCTATGTATTCTGTGATTGATAGGGAGTACCGGTTGTGAACAAAATGGCGGCCGCTTCTTCGTGTTTTCGAAGTCTCTGGGAGGAGGATTTAGATAATGCGGTGCGGTCGCGGGCCGATTAAAGTCGCGACAATTTAGGTTCAATGACTAAGCCCCGCGCACGGCGTAAATTAATCCAATGAACTTGAAACCTTACACAAACCTAGATCAACCATAATACAAGAAAACTGATACAATAAAAATTCCACATTCCCCGGCTGCTTTCTAAGGCATGCAAGTTTTGTGTACGCTACTCAAAATGGCCTTGAAACTAATGCTTATTTTCATTAAATTAAAAGTGTTTCTGATATGTGATTTTCTCAAATTAAAACTCGTATCTCGAAAGACAAAGAAAAGAACTTTATTTGTTCCAAGTTTCAAGCTCTGATTCAAACTCTTTCCCCACTCAGTGTGTCCCACTCAAGTGTCCTTTTGGCAAAGACACTTGCCCCCAGGGGGGATCGCTGGTAAAGTCAACCAATCAGATTGGGCGATTTTATCACATGACTTTTCAAAATGGCCGCTGGGGACAAAACTGGAGTGGTAAATCGAGGGAAATCGCCGTGATCGGTGAAAAAATTCATCGCACCATTCGCCAGCAAAATTCGTTGGCGATTTTCACTGCCGATCAAATTCGCCGCGATCGGCGTATAAAATCGCCTAGTGTGTCGTAGGCTTTAGCTATCCGAGGGTTCATGTGCCCTGATGCAAGCATTTTTTACGTTTCAACGCAAGTGTTTAGGGACAAGTTTTATTCCTGACCATTTCCATTGTCTTATGAACCAACATAATTTGTGCATGACTGATGAAACTAAATGAGGGTATAAGATAGATTTGTTTCCAGTCCGAAGGCGCATGGCGTAACAACCGATAACCTTGCGTTACACGTTTGTTCATTAGACGCATATAAGCCTTTTCTGCAAGCTTTGCTTTATATAGTCTCAAACAATGCTCAAAGGGTATTACTTATCAAGGCTGTTATCAAAATCCGTTTTTCCTGATATGTCTACTTCCTAAACTGTAACTGACACGGCACCTCTGGTGACATTTTCAAAGATCATGGATTGGTAAACCATATTGGTTCGTACACTTCAGTATATGTAAACAGTTCAATGTTTACTTTCCAGTGGTACGATCCATCTTAAAATGATGATTTGCTGAAAGCTTTAACTTTCTTACAAAGTTTGTTTCCTTGACAGCCATTTTACTGATCGACTGCCTCATTTAAGAAGATAAAGGAGCTGTAAAGTCTGATTTGCACAACTACCTGCAACGCCGAATTGGTATAAAAATTTGTTGCACATGTTTCGTAGGCTAATTGAGCGGAATAAATATATTTTTAGAGCAGAATCTGGGAACGCAAAACATTGAATAGTTGCTTTCAGTCAGTCTTAATAGTTTTAGAGCCGTATATGTGATGTCTTGAAACACTTACGAACTCCAGATGTCAGTGTTGTGAATCGGTTTTGATTTCACAATTCGTGACGTAAATTGTGAGATATGAGTTTTAATTTAGATAAAATCGCATACCAGAAACACTTTTAATTTAATGAAAATAAGCATTTGTTTCAAGGCCATTTTGAGTAGCGTACACAAACCTGCATGCTTTAGAAAGCAGCCAAGGAATTTTGGAATTTTTATTGTATTAATTTTCTTGTATGATGGTTCATCTTGGTTTGTGTAAAGTTTCAAGTTCATTGGATTAATTTATGCTGTGCACGGGGCTCAGTCCTTGGACCTAAATTTTCGCGGCTTTAATCGGCCCGCGACCGCACCTTGGCTGCATTTTCAAAATCTTGCAATTTTCTCCAAAAATAAAATATCCTGGAACTTTAAAATATGATTTTCGAAAATGGTTCATCTAAAGTTATCGTCAGACGAAATATCAGAAATTCGACCAAGTGGTCGGTGAAATGCGGTTCTCGATCCTTACAGGCAGCTGCTCTTAAGGTCTCGCAGGGCACTTAATCTCATCACGTATGTATTTATCTAAAGAGATGCACGAACCGTGATTCCGACAATGCAAGGAATATTGAGTAGAAGAATTTTACATTCCAAATTTATTCTAAATTTATTCCAGATTTATTCGCCGTATTGCTAATTGTACGTGTAATTGAAATATCGAAGTATGAACTTGTTACACATTTTTTAATACATTGGCGGACTCGTTCGATCTTTGGAGACGGAAAACACTGCAATTTTGTGTCCGAGTTTTCATCACGGATCGATATAGAACTTCAGGAACTGATACACCAGGGAGATAAACGTAGTGTGCTATACAGAAACAAACTTCACAAAGAGGATCAGTTTCACAGTTTTACTCCTATCGGGACTGAGGCCGATACCTTTTACCGAGTCTTGCAAAATGACACATCTGCTGCTGTCACATCACAGAAGAGGTTATTCTTTATCAGCAAAATCGGATATAAACATTGATTTTCCCAGCTCTAACTTTAGCAGCCTAAAATATCACCGCAAATTACAATCCGCCGATAAAACGATAATCACGATGTAATTTCATCATCCACCAAGATCCCTGTCAAATTTCATCGGAATCGACCCTCATAATTCATGGATCTGAAGCTTGAAAATGAAACAGTCCTACCTCAAAAATTTGGCTCGTGAATTCGTTCATGGGCAGGTATCCTGTGCGACCTTCTGAAAAGGAAGCTGTCGCGTAATTTGGTCTGAGCCTAAAAACATGTGTTTACAAAGTGGAACACTTTTTCTCCCACGAATTACTTAATCTGTGCATTGAAACTATTTGCGGATGTCTACGGCCACCGAAGAATTGCAGCTTGAAAAAGTTAGGTTAACGTTTTTCAAATTTCGTCATTGTGTCCCTGAAATATGGCCATAAAATAATACCATTTCCTTTTCCGTCCAAGAAATAATTAGAAAGCTACTCCTTCGTGTTAGACGGGCCGATCGCGTAATAGAAAAAGTAACTTCCTCACTATTTAAACAACTGGCGCTTGCCCCTTGCCGATTATGCCATTTTCTTTTCAACACTCAATTAGAACACACGAACGATCGCCGTTTTAGAAAATTCTTTTACCGTTGTTGTGCAGTCAGTATGTACGTAAACTTACCTTCTGCCGAGATGTGAGTTGATTGTCCTCTTCACGTTTGAACCATAATAAGTACACGACTCTGAAGTACAAACCGATCATCAATGTTAAGGGAATTACTGTCGTAACTAGCAGCCAGACACAGGTATATGCCTTCCCCATCCACTCTGCGGGCCAGAATTCGTTGCAGTCTTCAAGGTAATTATCAAAGTTCACAAACAGAAAATCTGAGAAGTTCATGATCACTGCAAAGACCCAAATACCGGGAATGATGATCTGAAAAGCAATTGTTTTTTTCAGTGAGTGAGGGTTATACAGCATTTATTTCTATTTTGTCACAAAAGCGGGGGCATCAGAGTTGAGAATGATGCATATATTGCTTTTAGTCCATCCCTTAGTTGGGCAGGAAATTTACTGAGGCAAACTAAATGCTGACGGAAACCATGAGCAAGCATTTATTTCAAATCAGAAATCGTCACTAATTACGAATTTCGATGTGATTTCTAACAAATTGAAACCTGTACAAACAAAATTTGAAAGATGGAAGAGTATGTTGTTGTTATATATTAGAGGCAAGTGATTGCTTAAGCGTTAAGGCTAACGTGCTGGTCAAAAAACAAACAAACAAACAAGGAAAAAAACGAACGAATGAACTTATCATTACCTCAGACATGCACTTTGGTTGAGCAGAAATTGTTGTCCGCCCTCAGCAATTCTCGGATTAGATTTGTGGGAGCATACATCATTCACAAATATGACTAGGATGTTCACGCATTTTTGAATTCGCACTGTACTTAAGCTCTCACCGCGACTCTAAGATACGTTAAGCGAACATTATCTTATATGACTACAAACCTTAAGTTTCCTGTTAATAGTTTCCCCTTCCTTGCGCTGAGGATACATCACTGCATAGTACCGTTCAGCGGCGATGATGACAAGAGTGAAGACCGAGGCAGCACCACCGATCCAACCGAAGGTACCTCTAGTCAGCAGTCTGCACAAGATCGCGCCATTCGTCCCTTTTGGGTGACTGATATTGTAGTCCAAGA